>JAWWEV010000083.1:41635258-41667112 GCA_035583235.1 Hafferia zeledoni
CGCCCCGCCCGCCCCGCGCCGCCCCGCCGGCAGGCGCTGCAGACAATTGACTCGACGCCTTCTGGCAACTTGGGGAGGGGGCGGAGGAGAGGGAAAGGCCACTCAGGAAGGCGCTGCCTCGCCGCTTCCCTTGCACCTTCCCAGAATCTCGGCAGAGCCCATTGTGCTGAACATACGGGTGGGGTGGGTACCCCTTGCACTGGGTTCCATGGGAGCCAACCAAATGTGGGCTGTGCACATGCAGGCAGATCCACCCCGTGACATGGGAAAGCTTTATGGAGGTTCCCTCCAGCCTCCCATCCTGTCACTGGGGACTGGGGGGTTTGCAGTGAGGTTCACATTACTCTTCCAAGCTTATCCCAAGTAATTATCTGTATGTCCCAGCAAGGCATAGGAGATAGAGAGCTGATCTGCATTTATAAAGGGCCTTAGATTTGCATCGATGTCTACTGTGTCACAAAGGAAAACAAATCCCCACAGGCCTGGGTGGATTTTCAGCTGGATGCCCAGGAATTCATAGAGGTGAACAGGAAGCACAGAGCCCATGGGTGGCAATGGATAGAAGAGTTTGAACGGACAAAGACAACACTGGCCTCCCGAGTGGTGTTTAACTGCATTTCCACAGCAGATACCAAATGCCCAGCTGATGTGGTCTGTGTCACACATCGTACACTCCCACATATGTACGAGCTGGTACACAAATTGTTCAACCACTGCAAAGTAATTGGTGAGGTCACTCGATGGTATGAAAGGTCTTATCCAAACATGAATGACCCTGAGATTAACTCAGTTGGTTAGAGCATAGTGGTAAATAATGATTCCATGATTCTAAGTTGCAGAGGGAATGAGGCTGAGCATGGCAGAACCAGAAAGGATACGGCAAGGATGCACCCCCCGCCTCTGGCTGGCCCAGGGCATGCTGTGAGCCCCTACTCTGCTGTGCTCAGCCCCATGATCATTGTCTCCTGCCCCTGGCTTGTCCCAGATGTGGCCATGAATGCAGCAGAACTTGGTACTAATGATACCACAGAGAAAAACCTCCACTGGCGTTGCAGCGGAGCACTGAGGTATCAGGAAATGCCAACAACATGAGTGCTTGTGCGACTGTAAGTCAGCCCCTTTGTGCATGTGGGATGCGAATGCCTGCTTTTTTTTTTCCACCAAAGGATGTTTCATTTATTCTGCACAGATATTCTGGATAACGCCCTCATTCCTGGGGTGCTATTAGAGAGGCAAGTGCTGAGAACCCCTCACTACACTTAGAGCTGTGCTCTGAATGTGCAAAGCATTGTAAAAACTACTAATGTTCCAAAGAATTACTAATGTTCCAAAATTACTGATGTTCCTATCCTGGCCTATGTGCCTGAAATCCCAGAATCTGGCGTGCTCCTGTGGGTAATTACCCTGCTCCTGCCAAATGTCTCTTCACCAGGGTAAAATGACGCAACATCAGTCTCCTACCTGGCACACAGACCTGGGGAGGTGAGTGTGCTAATACCCACAAAGCACTCGCTGTGTGGGGCACTTGGGGAAGATCTGTGGCTTTGCAGGCAGCCTAGGGGTGGAGTAGTGAGTCCTGAACAGCTGGAAAGGAAATCCTAAACCTCTTGCCATTTCCTGAAGGAGGCAGCCATGTCCTCCTGCCTGATAGCGCCCTGGCCATAGCAGCAAGGGGAGGTCAAGGCTGCATTGCAAACACACAATTTCAAATAGATGAGGTCTTGGTGTTAACACCCGTGATTTATGTGCATTTTCAAAGCCCCACGTGAATGTCTTTTTAGTCCTTAAAACATCTCTTTGAAGTATGTGCTGTTCTTTATCTCCCTTCTGTGGAGTAGGGAAGCTGACAGGTTTCGAATGAGATTTTAAATACCTTATTGCAGCACGTGCTGAAAAATCCTTTGTCACGTCTGACAGGGCAGCCACTCAGACAGATGTGCTTATTTGTTTATTTACATGTGGCAAGTCTCTTTGCCCTAACATCTGTACCTCAGCAGCAAATTATAAAAGCAACCCAGTAAAGGATGGTGATTTTGGCAATGCTAGAAAGGAACTTGCAGAAGTGCTGTTTGCAGAGCAAGCCAGGCTTGGTGGCCCTGGTCATTGTGCTGATGTCAGGGGCCGAGGGATGGCAACACGGACGTGAGGCAGATGCAATGTTCATGACACCCTTATGCCTCTCTGCAAGTCAAAATCAGAAGCACCTGCCGCTCATTTGAGGAGATGGGTAGATGGCCAACAGTGCTGTACAATGCCCCAGCTTTTCTGAAACGCTGTATACTGAAATCACACACATTGTTTTGCTTCTTACTTGCTACAAATACCCATAAGCATTCATGGCCCAAAGCATGGCCACATAAAGGGAGCAACTGTCTTCTTGGAAGAGGAGAGGGGAGGTCAAGAAGCTGTCTACTTGGATGGCTGGCAGAGGGGAAACCACATCAGAGGGAAGGTAGTTTCCTCTACCCTGCAGGGGTGCACTTCCATTTCCATCTCCTTGTGGTACACAACAGCAATGATGCTTTCCAGTTTCCTGATCCAGGCCATAGGGAGGGCAGTAAATGTTGCTAGATCTTTTCAGAGGGATGTCACTAGCCAGTAATTATCACCTACTGGAAAATGAGTTTCACTTTGGAGAGCATATTGAGAGTATCAGAAAGGGAGAGCACATTCACTGCCATGGCCATGCTAGTTGGAATAAAAATATAAATATCTGCATTTTGCTGGTGACTTCTGGTTTTATGCATGTTCTCCACTGTTGGGGTTACAGTGTGTCCGTGGATCTCCTAAGGTCTGAGGTAACTGATAAATGTACCCTTAAGGGCCAGAAAGCCACCTGTAGAATGTGTGATACCTTGTAACCAGTAGAATGTTTCCATGTATGTTAGGTGAACTAACTAACCAATTGTGTGCTGGCATGTTATATACAAGAGTAGATAAAAGTGAAGCTGCAATTAAAAATAAAGTCCTTTGTCTTCGGTCTAAGCCTTCTGCTCAGACTGCAGCCTGAGTTTGCTTCCTCTGATTGCCGCAAATCTACCTTACCCCAACACTCCACCTTCACAGAAATTAAATAGTCAGGTCAAAGGGGAATGACAGCACAAGGATTGAGTGGCCACTTGTATGAATTGGAGGAGGTGTGGACAGGAAGGTTTTTAAAGAACCTGGTTCCCAGGAGTTACCTTTACAAAAACTCTTGCCTCTGCAATGCCTGGTGATGAGTGTGGTCTCAAAGGCTGAAAACCTGACAGTCCCGTTCTCAGGTGAGGAAGGGGAGAGTACTTTGCTAGGTGCTCACTATTCCTCTACTCCCCCAGGACACAGCGACACTAAAGGACATGGGACAAAGGCATGCAGGGAGCAAGGGATGAGGAGCTGCAGATGGTGGTGGAGCAGAAGGGTTTCTGAAATGTGTCAGACAAAGGCAACTTGCCCTTAGCTGTAGTGTCTTTCTGAAACACTGAAGCACTGCTCTCCCCTACAGCAGGTTAGAAATCCGACAAATCCTGCCTGGCCACCTTCAAGATTTTTTTTTTCTCTTTTTTTTTTCTTATAAAGAGCCCTCATTGGTCTGGTTCTGGTGAACTGCCAAGCAATTCGCATTAATTCGCTTGACCAGCTGTAAGAACCCGATTGCCCTCCTGCAGCCCTCATTATGCACCCTTCCTGCTGATCTAAATACAGAAAGGTCAGGAGGGTGAGCTCCAGTAAATTATTAGAGATACACCCTTAAATGCTGTACTGTGTTGGCTTATTCTCTTGCATCTCTGTGCTGTCTCTGCAGTCTGGTTTCCTCAGGAAAGCCTGGTTACCTTGCTCCAGAAGAGAAAAGGATCAAGAAATCCTAGGGGGAAATAAAATAGGTTAGGGAGGTTGATCCCTTCATGGCCAACCCCTCATAGACATTCTTTACATCATGGACCTCCAACAAGAAAATGTTTTTTATTGTTATCAGTACTGGCTCATCACATCATGATTTTCACATGTCCAGAGCCCTGATACTTGCACTCCCTGAAGAGAGGTGCTGAAATAGCTGTCCTGCAATAGCCTGGTCTGTGCAGGGCTTCCAGTGGTGCTTGCACCCTCAGCTCTACATGTGTTCCCACCAAGCCTGTAAGAGTATTAAATGTGTCCTGTTGCAGCAAAGCAACAGGGATTCTTTCAGGGACTCAAGCTGAGTGACTGTTGATGAACAGGTCAGTTTTTAACTGCCAACCCTGAGGTTACTAAAAGATAAAAAATTCCTGGCTGCTGTATTTCCAACCTGCCCATCAGCTGCTGCATCCTCCCTGAGCACACAGCCACATTATCCCCTGAGTCTGGAGTCCAGGAGTCAGCACGCTGGTATCTTGCAAATTATTCCCCACCTGAATTCCCTGCCCCTGAGGATACTCAGCTTTTCAGAGCTTCTAGACAGCAGCCTGTGTTTTTCGTGTCTTTAATGAGGAACACAGCTGTGGCTGTTCTCTTTGCTTTGGGTTGCCTTTCTTTTTTTTTTTTTTACCCCATTGCTATGGTAAATGGAGTTGAGAAAAGAGCAAGAAAACTGTGATGAATGATGGAAGCCAAGAAGATGCTGTAGAGGGAAAGTGAATTAGAAATGCACAGTTTCTCAGTTAAGTTAAAATGTTAGTTAAAAATCTATATAGAATGAAGATCCTGCTGCTCCCACAAATCCTCCTTTAGAAGTTGAACATCCTATTGCTTTGGCAGTAAGAAATTAAACACATAAATAGTGATGAAGATCTGGGCTATGCAAGATCCACTTGCTAATTAGCAGCTTTCCCTGGTGGTATTGCCTGCTCCAAAATATGAACTTAAATTTTAAGAAGTCATCAAACACCCCCTGAATCAATCCTCCTCATAGTCCCTGATTTTAAGAATAGTAAGATCATGTGCTAAATATGAGAGAGAATATATACTGGCGCCCTGTCACCTTCCTGGTCCCGCAGGCAGGCAGTTTTGAAGTCTGTATTGCTCTTGACACCTAGACCAGGAGTATTACACCATATTGCTGAGTGCTGTGCAGGAGCAGTGTCTCCACTGCCCTGGTAGTGCTATGAATTTATTAAAGCTATGCCACATTACATTTATGAGCAGTGTACTGAAATATGATGGAAATAATTGATGACCCAGCAAACTGAGGGTGACACAAGAGGCTGGATTAACTGTGGATTCCTTCACCTGAAACTTTTCTTCCACTTTCCCTTTTTTCTCACCCTTAAAGCCCAGCAAAAAGCCTTCATACCACCACGTGCAGGTAAACCCAACACCAGCTGATTTTGAGATGACTTTCCTTGAAGCTTTCTGAAGCACAGGCTGCAAACACGTTTAATATTCAATGTCCTATTGGAAACAGTCTGGCTCATCTCAGACACAGACACAACACTAGGTCTGTTGTTTAGGGCTGGCCAGCTGAGGGTCAGCAAGCAGCCAGCCAGCGTGGCCAGAGAGGAGGCTTAGGGAGCCCAGACTGGCTTCAAGGATGTGAGAAATTGGGAGAGCTTCTGCCTTTGCATCTTTTTTAGATACAGAGATTAATACGTTATAGTTCTTGCCTTTTTCACCAGGAAGTATCTGCCAAAACACTCTAGTTTATCATTGTGTCTTTGTAGCCATGAGCAGACGTGTGGCCAGGCAAGCCAGGTGAAGGATATGTTATTAAGGGCTTATTAAGGGCCGAAAGGTGATTTTGCAAAGACCTGAATGTCATAAGGCACCATAATCTCATCAGGCAAACAAACACGATTTTTTGTCAATTTGTGATCCTTTATGATATTGAGAGGGCACAGAGCTGCAGACTGTCCCTAATTTTCAGATGAATTGCTCCACTAATATAAAAGATACCTCATAATGGTCCCAAATTAGTTGATTGGTTGAAGTGCCAGAATCCTGAATGCTCTGCTATTTTAAACAAATGGAAATTGATTCAACACTTATCATCTATTTAGAGATGTAAATTTATTGAAAAAGATGCCACTTCTTCCTAAGCTTCAGGCAAGCTCTGATACTTAGCTTTCTGGGCACAAGCAGGTTTTTACTAGGACTTGTGATTCTAACTGTAGTGATTTACTTTCCTTCTAAAAGAGAGGAGAAGTAGAGGAAAATTGAGTATATTGTCTACAGGGAAAAAAAGATGATACTGGTACAAGCACTGGTGTGAACTGACACAGATAGGGCAGTATCTGGCCCATCATACCCTGAGGGTCTCTTCCCAAGCACAACACGGCCCTGCCCTAACTTCTGTTGCAACAGCTCTGTGAGTGAGTCCACGCTGATGTTGGAAGCATCCCTATTTCTGATACAGTCACGTGCTATAGGGGAAGTGTAATAAAAAAACAATCAGGCAGTGACAGCAATGACATTGGCCAGGTCAACACCCCATGGCAAAGAAAGCTCCCCTCCTTCACGAGTTTAGCCTAAGCTTCTAAAAGCAAACAGCATTGATCTGCAATTAAAAGCTATTCTGTGGAAATCAGACTAGTTTCCAGCTTTGGTTTCTTGGGATACCTTTCTGCATGGGCAAGCCCTGCGCTGATGTCTGTGCATGAGGCTGCTTAGGATTAGAAGAGAAAGTCTGCAAACTGGTCCCAGCTATGCTGCTGACAGCATTCTTTTGATTTGGTGTAGCCACTTAGCACCTTGTAAGATGGAGATTTGTATGTATTAATTAGGAATGCTGTTCGTGCCTTAAAGCATGTGAAAATATGAGTCTCTGCTGTAGAAAAAGATTTTTTTCCAAAAAATGGTTGTCTTAGGTATTTGATCAGGTGTTATTATTCAGTATGATTCATGTATTAATTCCATACTGAGAAAGTCTCCATAAAGTCTAATATTATGCTTCTGGGATTAAGCAATGTTTCTTAATGTGTTTCTTACCCCAGTATTTTTGCAGAGAAGCTGGAATGGAGCCAATTCATGCAAGGCGCCTACACATTAGTGGTTAGCTCAGGTCAGGAGAGCACTTAAAAAGTGAATGCCCCAATCATCTCCACTTGCCCTGCTGTGGTTTGCATCATGAAGAGGGCACAAAAGGTGGATTCCTCTCAGATGAAAGGTGGACAATGTGCACATTGCAATCTCAGCATTCTTCTGCATTATGGATCTGCTCCCGGGCTCTATTACTTGCTAGCATAGACACAGCTGCAGCACATTAATGCACCTTAAAAATCTCTTGATGGCATTTGGGAGGCAAGTTCACTGGCTGGATTAATTAAGCACCAAGCCTGGTATTTTGACTAGCTAATGGTTAATCAGGGGCTTTATTTTCTTGTTTACACCATCTTGTTTATGATGTTGATAACAGCCACAGTAGAAGAAAAATCTGGCTCTGTTTTGAGGTAAAGCACCTTAGTGTCTTGCATAAACCCGAAAAATTAATTTGGAATAAAATAGGATTACAGCAGAGCTGGTTTTGGGAGTCGCTTCTGGGGGTCTGGTTCAATCAGTACCTATTCCCAGTGGGAACTAGTGATTTCCCTTGTCTTACAACCCAATATCTCTACTTTGAAAAGAGAGGAAACCACCAGAGCCTGCTGCTGCTGCTGAGTGGTCCCCATCCCTACTCTTCCCTTCTGCTCTTATCTCCACCATCCAGACCCAACTGACTATCTCTCTTCCCTACTAACACAGTGACAGCATACCTATATAATATAATACTTCTTACATCATGAGGGAAAGGATGACAACCACCAACATTTCTCAGGGCAGACAAAGCTGCTCCACCACACTGGTGACCTCTCATGTTGGTTGTGCTGGGCTGCTCCAGGGTGACAGTGTGACCCAGCTGACAGGGCTCTGTGGCTGGCATCTCTGGATGGACACTGACCCTCATGTCCCCTCCACCTCAGTCCCACCAACAGCCCTGCTGTCATCTCCTCTCACTCCCAACCATCTCTTCCCATTCAGCTTTCCAATGTACACGGGCCACAGCCTGTGGCTCTGGCATAACTGAAAATGTTGGTACACACCCCATACACTTAAAAAGATTTTTGCCATCTTTGTTACAATCTTGGTTTGTTACATATTTGTTTGTGATGATCATCCAGATTTCATATCACAGGCTGTGTATTCCCAGCAGACTATCACAATCCTGAAACTTATTTGAAGCATTGGAGTAAACCCCATGCTCCTTACTGAAGTATTGGATAGCTGTTTTCCTGAGCAGCTGCTTGTTTATTTTTGTTAGTGACTATAACATCAGGCAGTAGGAAAAGGTTAAGGAGGTGTCAAAGCTATGGAGGAAAAAGCCAACTCCCAAGTTACAAAGAGGTGATGGCAGAATTTATGGGCAGACTGGTGTTGCAAAGAAGTGGACAATTATATCTTACTTGCAACACGCAGAGAACTTTTTCCTTCAGACTTGGCCCTGTTACAAGTGTGCCTCAGTTGCTACACAAGATCCTACAACAAAGCTGGCTGGTCTGGGAAGAAACACAGGTCAAAATTTTCATGCAAAACCTTCAGCATAATAAATACCATTATTTAGTGCATTTTTACACTCTGCCATTCAGAAAGCTCTGTTTTCACAAAAGTTTGTGACAAGTAAAATTGCTCAGAGGTACCAGAAATGACAGATTCTGTAGGATTTCAGGTCAGATTCATATATTTCTTTCCAAGATACCCTATCAGTTGTCTCATTCAGCTTGCCAGTGCCATTTTAAAAACACAGAGTTCAACTAAATGCAGCAGCATATAGAAAAAACAAACAAACATGTCAGCTTTGCTTCAGCCTCTGCTTCCACCAGCATCTACTCAAAAAATTAGGGAAACGTGGGTACCCCCCCTACACCGGGCACACAAAAACTCACTGACAGAGCTAAAAGAAACTTAACAGGGCCAAACATCCTATCAAAACTCCTGCACAAATCCCTTTAGCTGGGTATTTTCAACCTACCTTTTCTCCAACCTCCACCCTTCTCCTCCCAGCCACAGGGCAATCAATGGTAGCAACAACTTCAGTTTACAACTGATGCTGAGGTTGAGTCAGGATAGTTCAGGCTATCTCTCAGTGAGAGACCATCCTCAACATCCAGTGACATCAACTCAACGTGATGACTCAACATCAGCTTGAGGTGTTTCACCCTCTGTCATCTGGTGCCTTCTTTCTCCTGTCCAAATGAATACTATTTAACACTCTAATAAAGGCAAAGACAAGGAAAGAGAGGAAGATGGGTCCATTCACAACGTCTTTGTCATTTACAGTAAGTTTCGAGCAAGGGTGAATAAAGCCAACTCATTTGTAACATTTCAACACCCGCCCCCTTTCCTGAAAATTCCTACAGGACTTTGGCAGCAGAAAGCATAACTATGCTAGAAGTAATGGAATTACAAAAGAAAGAAAGGAAGGGAGTGTAAGCAGTGGGAATTGGAAGAAATAACTAAACAGATACTTTTAAATTTATAGACACACCCTTCTCACATAAACCAGAGGTAGTTATCAGCTAACTATTAGTTCGTTAATCAGCTTATCTTCTGAGGACAGTGTTTGGGTGTACAATCAACTACTTGCAGCAGTTCACGTGTGTCCCAATGACCCCTCAACATCGCACCTTTTGTTCCCAAGGCAAGCAGCAGCAATGCTCTTTTCCCTTTGATGGTATACGCATTTGTGTGGGTATAACAAAATCTAAATAACCAGATAGATGCAAGATGCCATCATTCATCATCAGTAGCTGAACCCACAGAGTTATCATCAGAAGCCTTCATGCCAACACGATGCCCATTGCTGGACAGCTGTGTTTCCCATAGGATCTCTCTGACTCAGCAGCTCGCACACTGAATAATGAAGCATGGCCAGTTACTGAAACGAAATGTTCTCCATCACATGCATTTCCAGGCTACATTTTTCTTAGTTTCCAAATTAAAAAAAAAACAAAAAAACCAAACAAACAAAAAAACCCAACATGCACAGACTGTTTGAACTATTTTTTTTTGTTTTTGACAACTCAAGTAAATGGACTTTGAAGGAGAAAAAAAGACCATAAAGCTTGGCACAGCAAACAGTTTTCATACATATCTATGAACAGGCCCATAGCTAGTCTATAATAAAGGAAACTGCAAATCAACTTAGGCACAGCATCTTCAAAATAGATGTACTACCCACAGTCTAATGTGGAGCTATTCTGAGAAATGCTGAAGAAAAACCTTTTCCCATCAGTCTGCCTTCTCCACAGAATCACATGCTCTTACACACAAGACTCTCCTCAGGGGACCGGGACACCTTTTGCCTGGAGGTGACCGTGCTTGTGGTTTGGCTGTGACTCAAGCCGTGCCTGCTGGCAGGGCTGGTCAACCCTTCCTGCTGGGACGAGGCAGAGATGGGTGGAAGCTTTTCTGCACATTTGTGCATTGCTGTCATTTTATTTTAGGACATCCCACATGGACAAGCAGATGACTGAATATCTTAACAATATTTGAAATTGCAACAACCTAACTGTGACAATCCTAGTTATGGGAAGTCACAAGCAGGCCATGTTTGCTGGTGAAATTTGAGGAAAGCCAAACCACTGAAATGGATGAAGCCACTGAACAGAAGAAACGACCAGAAACCAAAGCTGCCTTGACCTGCTCACCCTGCCATGGCCAGCAGGCAGCTCTCCACAAATGCAAAGAAATCCTGTTTCAGTTCATTCTGATAATTGCATTCCACATGCATTGTTAATTTGCATTTAAACTAACTGGCATATAAAATACATTCCTACTATATGTAGAAATATTTGTGTGAGGTGGTAAAATGTGCTAGTGCTAAAATCCTGCAGGATTAGAACCTACTGGGAATAATCAGGAATATTTTGCTTCATCAGCAGGTTTAATAATGTTTTAGTTAACTTATTTCTCCAGCATGTTCAATATATTACTAATTAAGAGAATTCTAAATAACTGCTTGAATTCCGATTTTCATCCAAATAAAACTTGCTGCAAATTATGAACAGCCATTTAATAGGAAGAGATAGACAATGTTTATTATTTCCTAATACATGAAACAAAATTTTAAGGGCCCCAACTGAAATGTCAGGCTGGCAATGGCTTTAAAATGTGTATTCAGAAAAAGAAAAGGTGGCAGCCACACTTTCTTATCTTACATGTTGCCTACTGAAGTCTCCACATGGTTCACCTTCACAAAACCCATTCCTTGCAACTATGAGAATTGTGAGAAGGGTGGAGATCTCAGAGAGCTCTTCAGGCAGGAGATGCCAGGAGCTGCTGGGGACAGTGGCAGGGAGAGGACACGCTGGTCACACACATGTAGGCACTGTTACTCACCTGGGTGTGGACATGGGCAGCTGAACAGCTCACAAAGAACACCCTTGATACCTGAGTGGGATGCAAAGGATGGCCAAAAATGGTGTAGTTGTGTGAAAATGTTTTAATTTGGTTACCAACAAAGAGGGAGGAGAAAAAAAATCTTTCAGGGGGGATAGCAGGGAAATGTGACCTAGAGTACAAATACAAACAAGGCAGCAATCAATTATCTGAATGAAGCTTTCCCACTTGTTGATCTAACTCCCAATTAAATTGGCAATTCAAATCAATGTAGCCTGGTGCTATCTTATCCTCTTAAGTTTCATGTATTTTATTAACACATAATGAATAAACTTCCTTTGACATGTCCTGGATTTTAGAGTGCATGAGCAGGCAGCGAATGGTAAGCAATAAAAAAGCTGCACTGCTGCTTTTCCATTTGAGCGCAAATAATGTCAACAGAACTCGGAATTCGCTCCAGTAATGGGGAAATGGCATCAGAGAAATGTGTCCCTGCTTATTCAGATGTTCAGCTGGGGAAGAATTAGGAACAGTATCAACATTAATTAGACCACCAACCACACCATGCAGATCTCCTACACTGAAATCCCAAAGTGGTAAAAGTTTCTTAAAACAGAGCCTTTTTATTGTCGGAGGAGGAACAGGGAGAAAGAAAGAGAAAAGAAAAAAAGAGAGCAATCCTGGCTTTTCATCAAGTATATTTCATAATTGTCCATTAAAATATGTACCCACATCACAAAACACTTTTAAAAAACCAAGTATTTTTAATTGTATGTACAATAATGCAAAAATATGCCTAAATATGTATCTAATGCAAAAAAATAAACCATTTAATAAAATCTCCCTTCAAATGTCCCCTTGCTGTTCAACACATTAAAAAAAAGGACAGAGCTCAGTAAACAAACAGGAGTTAAAACACAAACTAAAAGATGAGAGCAGTGCAAAGCAGACTGAGGAATGAGAATGGAGAGGTATCTGACTCAGCTGCCCATTCCCTTGGATTATACCACAACTACTGTGCAACTTTGTCCTATGCCAGTTGAATTTTGGTTTTAAAAAGCCACCCTGGTGTTCAGGCTGTAAGAGGCTGCCTATGGCACTCACTTTCCATGTGAGTGAAAGAAGTTAATGATAATCCAACTAAGCACCCTTCAAACCCCCGTAAACAAGGATGAATTGCACCCTAGGCAAGTATTTCATGTTCTGTGTACTACCGCCAAGCACTGTGAGATCTTGTCCAACTAACAAGATGGACTAAAGTCTACCTGGACAACTGTGGTGGGAGAGAGACTCTTGTTGTTTTGTGGCTACTTATTCAGTCACTTTTTCCTGCATTATAGGAAACTGCAAAGAAGGCTCTGGTCTTAGAATTTCAGCAAGTCAAATATTTTGTTTGTCACTTTGCAATTTCACTGGTAGCTGGGCTTCTACATATTTCTGAAGGCTCAGTCTGAATGGTTGAGTTAAACAAGAGACTTCAGTTGCAAAAGCAAATGCTGATCTGATTCTTAGTTGGATGAGTTTAAGTGACTGATGCATATCCTTTATCTTGCTAGAGTCACTGCCTTCAGAGTACAGCTGGCTACGTGTGACATACAGCTCTTGTTTGCAAAAGCAATCTGAGAGGTTTCAGTACTGCTCCCTACAGGAAAAGTGGCAGGAATTGAAGCACTGTTTAAAAAACCTGCTTATAAGGCACTGGTGCAGCAAAGTTTGGGATGAATACAGTTTTATGATTCCTATTTTCCAACTGTTTAAAAGTCTGTCCATTAAATCAACCATAAATAGCAATAAAAAGGCATTAGAAAAGTCTGAAACCAAAGAAATCAACTTAGTATTGAAACTTGATTTATGACAGTCTCACTTCAGTGCACACACTAGATCCTGCATGTTATTTTAAACTCATTGTTGGCTCATGCTCACCCTATATACAAAAGTCCCCCGACAAAGTCATGATGTGTTGAACATCTACAAACAAGTAACTTTTAGATGACATCATATCCATGACATCATGTCCGTGGACTTACAGACCATGGACAGGAACATATATTGGCTCACCCACTGTACATATCTATTCAAAGCTTTAACAGCATAAGAATATACACAATATATACACTTAATTCACACAGTAAAACAGCCCTCAACATCTGCTGTTTTGTAGGGCTATGCATTTCTTCTATTAAAATTCCACACATGGAACCATCTCTGTGTCAGCTCCTCTTCTTAAGCAATAGGATCACTTCAAGGTAAATTAGCTCTTCATGTATATGTAACAGAAACAGCAAAAGCTCAGCCTCTAGTCATCACTGTCACTCCCAGACTCACTCAACTGCAAGTCATTTCCTATGGAACACAAAAAACAATAGAACACAACAAGTGAGTAGGCATTAATTCACATTTCATAGCAATCAAACCAAAGGACAGTCACATTTACACTAGAAGATTTAACTAAGAGTAACGTACGAAATGAAGCCAACATCATCTGTCATTTAACAGAACTGCTCTCCATGCCCACAAACATCAGGAGCTGCAGGGGGGCAATACACAGTTGGATCCAGGCCAAACCAAGCATCCTTAGCTCCACAGCCACCAGAGTTGCTCCCTGGTGGGACAACAGCCCTCTCCATGCTAGCAGCTGCTCAAAGCATTCCACAGCCTCCACCCAGCCAAGCTCCCACATATGGCACTGGGGAATTCCTTGGCTTTCTTGGTCCTTTTAAAACAGATTTTTTTGGTTTAAGGCCATTTGGGTAGTCAAGGCAAGGCCTCCACATGTCAATAAACCAAAAGGAATGTTAAAGCCATTGCAACTCAAGGCTACTGGTTGAACTAAGCTGACATGTGCTGTGACAGCAAAGGCTTCCCTCCAAAGTGCAAAGAGAGATCAGACAAAAGGCCAGGATATGGACCAAACCCATTTTCTCAGATCCTGCTTTGCAGAGCACTTGTGATTTGGTGAGGTAGAGGGGATAAAAAGGGGCAAGAATAGTGCTTGTGTTCTGGAAACTGAATCTAGCTCTTCCAGTATTGCCCCATGGCCCTGCCCCAAAACAGCTGTAGAGCAACTACGCAACAATTATGTCCTGTGTTTCTTCATCTCCTCTACCCTTTTACGAGACAAGAACTTGGGTTAGGGGTGATTTTCACAGAATCAGCTAGGTTGGAAAAGACCTCTGACATCATTGATATCTGACATCAACTTTTGACCTAACACCACATTGTCTACTAGACCATGGCACTAAATGCTACATCCAGTCTCAAACACCTCCAGGGACAGTGACTCTACCACCTCCCTGGGCAGCCCATTGCAATGCCCAGTCACTCCCTCCGTAAAGAACTACTTCCTAATGTCTAACCTAAACCTCCCCTGGCGTAGCTTAAAACTGTGCCCTCTTGTCCTAAGACTGTGCCCTCCCCACGGCAAAAGGATTTTAAACCTAAAGGCAAAACCCACTACCGGAATAGAGGAGTTACCCTACCAGTTCCCAGATTCTCTTGCAGTCAGAGGCTTACCTTTCAATGACCTACGCAGTATTGTTGTCATGGCCCAGGAGAAGCAGGGAGGAGACCACTCACAGTCAGAAGGCGGGAAACACAGAGACTCCTAACGACTTGGCTGAACTTTGGATTTCACTTAGACATTCATTATTGGCAGGAAGGCTGACAGGCTCTACAGTTTTCCAGCAGGCCTTTTCAGTATGGTCTGTACAACATACTTGTTTTCTCAAAGGTGGAAAACCTACATATATCTGTATTCAAACTCCACTGGTCCCCTATGTATAAGTGCCAAGAGATGTACACAAACATGCCCCAGGAGGAACTAAGAACAATTTATGATAATTGTAAATGCAGTATTTTAACTCCACTGAGTTAGAATATACCTGATCTAGCGTAAGGAAACAGCAACACAGATGTAAGCTGTGTCCCCAGAGATATTCTCATGGGACAGAACTATGCTCTAAAAATGTTTCTTACACTTTTTAAAGGGTCAAGTGAGCTTGTACTGATTCAATGCTTGCAAACACCACAGCTATAATATTTTAACCAAATACATGGCACTTAAAATTTCCCTTCAAAATGTCGTATTTGTGAAATTACAGCTAAGACCAACATAATAAATACTCTGACAAAGCAAGAGCAAAGACCACAGAGACTGTGCATTTATAAACACAGAACAGCCCCGTGCCATTCACAATTCTTTACAAACCTTTAACCGACACCTATGTCAACCCCAGTACTTACATCTAATCTGTGTATTCACATTAAAGTAATTCCCAGCCTCCAGTGCACCAGATCCTCCCACACCAGTGGGTTGGTTCTTTTCTAAATACTCATTCCACCTGGAGGCCTGAATCAAGGCTCAGTAGTGCCAGTGGGGTCCACAGCACTGATGCCCACAGACTCTTCACACCATCAGAAAGGTCTCAGCCCTCTGTTCAGCAAATCTGTCCAGGTATTGAAATCATACTGCATACCAGTGCAACTCCCTGGGACTACTATTTGGCAAAAGGCACTTCACAGAGTTAGCTTACCATGCTAAGTAAATGAGTGGTGTTAATCAGCTTTCAACAGTGGTAAGACACGAGCATTTACTTACGGAGCGTGTTCATGAGCTGATTGCTTCCTTGCGGCCTGCTGGTGCCATTAGCGACAGCATTCCTGTTGTTGTACTGCTGGTGTGGTGGCTGGGAAGGGGAAACATGTGCTGGCTCTTCCCCCTCACTGCTGGAGCTTTCATCTTCACTCCCAGATGAGCTTTCTGAATCTGATGAGCTGCTTCCACTGCTGCTGCTCATCTGCTCAATAATTTCAACCTCTGCTCTCAGCTCTGAAATAAAAAGACATCCCTCTGGTTGAAACCATAAACAGGGCCCCATGGAATTTTGGAAAAGAATGTGAAAATGCAATAGTTTTGTCAAGTATAATTTGTCACACCAAAATATCTCACATGAAAGAGAGAGGCAGGAAGGGAAACCAAAAAATTCTGACAACTTTTTTACTTACTGTTGTAGTTAAATTTAAAGAAGCAACAGCATAGGTTAGTATCATAAACCTTCCTTTCCACTATTATTCTTTATATGCTTTAGAACCCTGAAAGCACTTCCCACTTCTTTATTTTTGACAGGGTATGTGCTCCACATACAAAGTGAGTACATTTCCTGCCCGAGGAAATCTAAATTGTTAGATGCCAGTGACATTTAGGCTTTTGGAAAACATAAAAAATAGTGTCTGTGTGTGGGGAGCACATGGACATGGGCAAATGATCACAACAGAAACTGCCTTGGCTTCAGATAATATGTGAAACTGCTCCAGCACAGTTCCACAGGCCATTTTAAGCAAACTGAATTCAGAAGCAGATGGGTGACATCAAATAATCTTCCAGTGGAGCAGATGAGAATAGCTGAGAATTTTCACATGCTGGGGAGTGGTACAAATACCACAACCTGCTAGAGAGCATACAAGTAGCCAGGAAAATACAGAAACTACTCTGAAACTGGAAGGTAATTCAAGACACTTCCTACTTCAGGGTTTCCAGTTCAAAGAAACAGTGGAATGAATACCAGCACCACAACAGTCTCATCAGTAACAGCTAGTGTTGGCTGAATGACTGGTTACTGAAGAGCTGTTAAGGTACATCGCTCCAAATCACACAGTATTGTTAAATGTGTCATAACTATAAGTGGCCTAAACACTACTGGAGGACAATTCTTTTGTATCCAGCCACCAAGTTGAGTATGTAATGACTCAGTTCACTTATGCAGGTTTCCATGAGAGCAACATTCACACGCGTTTGAAGAACAGCGTGTAAAGCCCTCAAAATAAAGGCTTTTGTTGGTGCTAGCAGTTCTATACCCACAGGGTTAGAACTCTGTGCTTGCCCTGGAGAAGTCACAGACTAAAGGGACAAGAATGAAAGAAGGGAGAGATGAGGTATCACCTCTACCTGGCCAAGGGAGAACTCCTGCCAGGAGTGACTTGCCTGAGGTTAGATGTGCGTCAGAGTGTGAAGAACCCCAGCTACGCAGATGATGACACCTTTTTTGTGTTTGACATAGTCAGATAACGTAAAATTAATATTTTCTTTATGTAAAAATGCCACAATTTAAATGTTTATCTTCAGCCCCTGCAGGAGTAAGTCTGAGTAACTGGAAGTCTTCCCTTCTTTAATAAGATACTTGGGCTGCCTAACACTATAGAAAACCAGCTAAGTTTTTAGCCTCAATATTTACTAGACAGAATTCCTCTAGCATGTTTTCTTTTGCCAGTTTTAAAACCACTATTTTTTCAATTTCAAAATTCTGAGCTCAGTTTCAAGTGCTATAGTTTCAATCCAGCTGGGCATTTAAGGATAGTGGTGTTGTTTCTCCAACTTACTTCCTAAACCTGTCTAGACCATCTGTGCTCTCTGTACTTTATTAGTATGCCAGGTAAAACCTGCTCTTTCGTCCTGAAGACACAGCATAAGAGACCATTAGAAGACGGAGGAAGAATACAAGATTAGGCCAACAGAAGATACTACTTTGTACCATAATGTTTTTCTCCCTTATTCCCTCCCAACAACGTCATGCAGGCTTTAAAACCCCATTTCAGGCCTGAAGTCTGATACAAAGACAAATAAGCACATGTAAGTCACTGTTCTCAGCCCACTCATATAGAGGATTTCAAACTGTAAATGTTCCTTGTGTTCAAGCCTAAGAAATTAATAAGGGGAAAAGCTAAAGGAAAGGTAAACAGGAATATGGGTTCTTTCACTTTAAAATGCTCAGGTTTAAACTTTTTTTCCCACAGCTTCGTGATGTAAAATTTCCACATAGTTTATTGATGGAGTTGTTGGTTGCAAATAAAAGTAATGCTAATAATACATTGATAGAATATCCTGCATTGCAACAAGCACAATCCTCTACCACAATCCATATTGCAAGAAGATATAACACAGGACAGGTGCCTGGGAATTACACATGTATGCTTACAGAGCTAAGTCTGTGGCTGAAACAGAGCAGTGCTGGCACACAGGCCAAGGGCAACAGACACAGCCCAGAGAGCAGCACTTAAAATAGCAGGAAGAAGGTGAAGCAATCTAAGGCATTGGTGGTGAGAGGGAAAAGGTGAAACAAAAATCCACTCCAGAAAACTAGAGAGAAAAAAAATCTAAGCAAGAAGTTTGAGCTCAATATAGTAGGCAAAGAGATAACTGAAGGAAGTGATGCTGTCTGACCAATGGGAAAGAAAATTAGCATGGCCAATTTGGGACAGAATTACAGATTAGTGTCAGAATGAAAAGTAGGGGTTTTCTGCTAGGGAAGCAGAAAACTAAGCCCATAAAAGAGAGTTCATCATGAGAAGAGAACAGGAGAATGCCTTGAAAGAAGTGGTTAGGCCCACTCTGCTGAAAACGGGCAAGAAAAAGCAAAACAGCATCAGTATCACAAGCTTCAAGGACTAGTTCAGGTTGTTATCAGTGACAGTGATCACTAGTGGAAACGGTCTGAGTCAATCTTTAGTGAAATTTTGCCTCACAGGCTGACAGCTTGCCCTGAGGTCTCTATTTTCTCTTAATTCCTTGAGTCCAGAATTCTAAACATCTCATCTGTGCAGATGAGAAAAATGCAACTGTTTTCACCAATATTTTGGTGGCTGCTGCAGCACTGGAGGCCTGTCAGGCAGAACTCCAGCAGGACCACTGAGGAAGTCTGTTCAAAACACTCTCCTGTCACACAGTCAAAAACACTGGTTAAACCCATCATGACACCAAAGCCTTGTAAGAAAAACACACCTGCATTAGAATTGTTCAATTTTGCGTTTTCCCATTTGACTGTTATGCTTAGTGCAGTTCCAGGTACTGAAGCCATGGCTAAACACTTCCTTGCAATGCCTCCAATTAAACAGCTGTGTGTGTGTATGGGCACATAGACTGTGATGTGAACAAGTGTCTGACCCTTGTGTGTACATGCACATAGACTGTGATGTGAACAACAACAGCGTCTGCCTCTTGTGTGTACGGGCACATAGACTGCGATGTGAACAACAACAGTGTCTGACCCTTGTGTGTACGGGCACATAGACTGTGATGTGAACAACAACAGCGTCTGACCCTTGTGTGTACGGACACACAGACTGTGATGTGAACAAGTGTCTGACCCTTGTGTGTACGGGCACACAGACTGTGATGTGAACAAGTGTCTGACCCCTGTGTGTACGGGCACACAGACTGTGATGTGAACAAGTGTCTGCCCCTTGTGTGTACGGGCACATAGACTGTGATGTGAACAACAACAGTGTCTGACCCTTCCTACATCTTTTTACGCCACAAGACCAAACACCTCATGTTGATGCACCTTTAAGGCTTAGGAGATGAGAAGAGCCAGGATGTGCAGCAGTCACTTTTAAAAAGCTTTCCATTTTTCAACACTTGCCTTAATTGAGCCTGTATCATCTGAAAAGGCTGACTCTGCTACAGGAACCTTAACTTTACCACATTTCACATTACAGCTGTAGGCTTTCTTTCACAGAACAAAAATGACTGTTTTACACTGTCACTCTATGCATTTGTAGAGTAAAACAAAACCTCAAGGTCAGAACCCATTATCCAAACAGAACACTCTTTCTCGACAGGGCTGTATACCTTCTGTATATATTCAGTATCAAATACCCTATTATCTTTCCATAATCATGTTGAACTGTTCCTATTTCTTTCAATTCTAATAGGCTATGCAGAATTTTTAACTAAAGCCCTAACCTTGGGCTTCAAGAATACCACACTTTTTTCTAAAAGTCATTGAGCTTTAGGGAGGACAAGGTTGTTTGCCTATAGCAGAACACTTACTGTTAATAATAGTGTGCAAGGTATGGAGAAATCAGCTTGATACTGGACTTTGAGCACGTGGAGATGGCAGCTGGAAGAGGCAGTATTTTATGCTGAAGTGCAAGAAATTTGAATGAGGTGTTCCTGAGAGACAAACACAGTGCTATGGCATAATCCTCAAGCACTACAGCTGCATTTTAGGTAAATAAGATCTCCTCAGCTTTTTAAGCACTGAGTTTAGAGTCTCCAAACCAGAAGTATGTTTCTGTGGGGTTTTTCCCCAATGTTATTGACACGTGTGAATATGTTGCACGCTGAAATGATGTGAGTGTTAATAAAACATTTCTATTGTGGTCAAATACATCTGATAAACACCAATTATTTCATGCATATAAATAGCTGTACAGTGGTATATGAGTGTAAATGTCCATGGCTTCATGGAACACTATCAGATGTAACCCAGTACTCAAAAGAACAAGCTGTTATCCTCTCCTATGCTCCATTCAGGCAGGAGGACAACATAAATGCTCACAGGGGAACAGATTGCTTTGGTGCAAAGCCCTACAGCCTCCCAAAGGCCTCTCTGCATGAAGGAGTGGCTCAACTCCCATATGCTTTGACTCTGCCCTCAGACACTGCTTTAAGGGGACAGAGAACTGACCTACCTGAAAGTTCATTTCCCAGCTCATCTGTAAGAGGAGCTCTGGAAATGCACAGTTGAGGGTACCAGGGGAAAGCCAAAATCTGCACTGAGGTGACCTTAAAGCTACTGTTAAACATCATGAGGGCTGTGTGTCTCACCACACCCTTATTAAATAGGGCATCCTGGAAGCAAATTAGTGTCATAGCACCAGAGATCCTTTCAAGCACCTCCTTTGGGGATTTTAAGTTCTGTGCTGTGTTCATGAAAGGAAAACCACAGAATTTCAGCTTTATGTTTATCTTTCTTTCGTACACAGAAGGTACTTCAACCAAAAGAAAAGCTACTACTTGAAAAAACACAGTCTCTTCAGGACTTACAAGTCTGTCTTCATAAAAAGACACACTAAGGGAAGACAGCAGGACTGCAGACTACCTTGCAGCTTTTACAGGTAAGTAGATTCTTATGATATAAATGGTTCAGTAATGCTGATGCTCTAGATCCTCAACACTGGAAAAGTTACACACTGTAAGTAAAAAAACATCCCTGCCCAGGCACTTGGCTCTTTCTGGGCCTTGAACAAGTTTCCCTAAGAAACACCAACTTGATGGCCTTTCTTTAGGGTAAGTCAAGTGCTCTACTCCTTGATTTTGGAAACAAAGCTCTACAGGTTATTTATTTAGAGGTACTTTCCAATGAAAGATGAACAGGTGGCAAAAAAAATACTAGGACAGTTCTGAAAAATGTGACTTACACTTTCGAGCACTAGAATGGTCTTGTAGAATAGATTTCATCCCAGACAAGTGTATCTATTTTACTATAACATGACCTTTTTGAATTGCTGCACGTACACAAAAGAGTGCCCCGGATGTTAAGTGACTTAATTACACTCTAAAAGAAATTTAAAATCCACAACTTATTGAATTAAAAAAATTGATATATCACTTGTTATCTTTCTCCTTACCTATTACAGAAAATAAAACGACAATGCAGCTAAAGGAACTGTAGGTAATAGAATCTCTCAGCTGTTGATTGTGTCTGCTGACCACCATCCAGGTACTGCAAACACTACTGCTGCAGAAGAGTGAGAGCAGTCAGCACCTACGCAAACACACAGATAGCTTAGCAGCAAAAATGTCACCTAGTGATTACCATGAACTGGAAAAATACCCTGCTGAGTAATTAACATAATCTGGCCAATTAAGATAGGTTAAGTCTACAGACAAAAATAGCTATATGGGACAGAGATAAAAAGACATAGAAAATGAAACCCAGAAAAAAAACCCTGAAAGAACAAGCTTACAAGTTTAAAATAAAATAATTGCATCTGGTCCCAGAGAAAAACAAAAGAAAACCAAGTAAAAATTTAAAGTCTTCCTCATTCTGACTGTATTATCCACAGCAAAACCAGGTATTACACCAGTAGGAAAAGAAGGACATGGGCAAAGAAAGTGCATCCTGCCCACAGAGAAACACTGACACAAAGCGTTGCTGGAGCAGAAGAGTGAGTTGAGCCAATCATTCCTTCAGGACACTTAATAAAAGCTTAGCAACTATATGGCAGATGTGATCAAAGCTGCAAGGGAGTGGTTGTGGGAAAGGGGAAGCTGCAGAGTTGTTTCACTCTTTCATTCCTCCCCTACAAGCCCTGCTTGGCACGGTGTGAGCTTGCCTTGTGCTGGCAACACAGCCACCTTCTGCTTTGATCACACCGACAAATTCCAGCCTTACTCAGTGCTGGAATAACTTTTGTCCAAGTGACTTGATTGCATAACTAGATCTTGGACCATTAGCTTTTATTATTGTTGTTGTGGTTGCCTAAGACACCCATGCAATTTGTCCAGCACTCAGCTATAGGTTTCTGAATTCAGGATTATTTTTTTATTTCTTTTCCGAAGAGAGAAATAGTTCGGAAGAGAGAAAAGTATCCAGAAAGAGGAAGCTCTCTCCCGCCAGAGAAGACTGCAGTATAAATATCTATTCTAGCAAAGCAGAATAAATAATTCACTAAGACACCTTAAAACAAGATACAAAGATGACAAAACAGCTGTCAAGTACCATCTTTTAATCCCTGAAGGTTTTTAGAAATTGCAAAGTCATAGTTTTTATTACTATGAAGAAAGACAGAACCAGCCAAAACTCAGGAAACTACAAACCCTTCTTTACCTCTCTTAATGTCATCCAGCTGAGGCTCAGGTGAAGGATTATCCTTCAAAGGAGAAGTTTTAGGTCCAACTGCTGGCTTAGTTGGGGCTCTGAACTGTGAAGGAGGCTGAGATGCTCGGGCAGACTGTTGTTCTATTCGGGCTTGGATCTTACTGCTGCCCTCTGCTCTGCAAAAACAACCACAGACATTCAGAGACATTTTCAACTATGTTCAGATTTTCAACATCTTTCTACTGTGTCTTTCTTTTGTACAGATCTCTACTTTGTTTTATGATTCTACTTTGTTTTAAAATGATAAAGAGTGAAGTGCAGCTTTCTGTGTGCAACGCTTGCTTTCAACAACACAGGAGCACAAACAACTACACTGCAACACCCTTACAAAATTTATTTTCAAATCCAGACATGGTTCACTGATGCCAAATTCTCTACTTGAAGAACAACAAAGGCTTTAATTTAGTAATTAATATTTGTATTTTTTAAAAAGAATAATCAGTAAAAGTAATTTAAAGTAACTACAAATCCACTCATAACAAAATCCTGCTTAAAACAATCATAGCAAAAGAAACAATTTTCTCACTTGCAATTAAATCATCTCAAACTGAACTCTCTTAGAGGTCAACCTGCCTAGAGTAATCATTCTTACTGCTAAATAAAGCATGCAAGCATTTAATTCCTGTTTTTCATTTGTTTGCAGTTAGTCTTTAAAAATAGTTTAAGCTGTTTCCTTAGTGGAGAATAGTCTCCAGAGTAACAGTATGCCTAGATGTTCAATTCAATTTCTTCCTTTTACTGAATCAATTACGTGATTGAGATTATAGGACAGTCAATAACCTTGGCATAAAGACCCCCAAATAACCACAAGAACAAAATAGGCCCCTTTACAGTACACCACAATAAGGTTAAAGGGCGTGGTGTGTTTATTTGCTGAACTCCAAAGCCTTGGGGGGGAATGGCTTTATGTAGTGTAGCACAGAAGAAACTTATGTGGATATTTGAGTGCAGTTTTAGTTCTAGGAGGGTCCTCAACCAGCAGTGTTACACTTTGTGTCTGTGAACTAATCCCACTAAGAGAGAAGTTGAACTATCCATGTCAAACTTCCTGGGACTTCACCTAAACCACTTGTGGTACCTGAGTATATTTAGCATTTACTCAGGTCTCTCTGTGCCTCACTGAACTCTGCATTCAGCCTTGCACAGAACCACCTCTTCATTCATCAGTGAGATGCAGCTATCAGGTAACACATTAATGCAGTTTACATAGTCTATTTACAACAGAAGTGGGGATTTGGGAATATACTCACTGTATCAAGTGAAACATAAAAGCCAAAGGCTGTTTCTGGTATTAATTATGCTCTTGAAAGTACAGAAGGTTTTATGTAGAGGAAGTTCACTTACTTCCCTGTGAATGCCATCAAGGTGTTAACACTAAAACCCCTGTTCCCACAGTGTCGAGGTCATTAAAGATCAGAGTAGCCATAAAAAAACCCACAAGGGCACTTCTGATTTAGAAAATGAATGACTTTGCAAAGCACTAGTCCTCAAAACAGGGATCCCCAATTTCTTACTACCCTGCCACTGCTTGAGAAAAATTGAAACATTTTTCACCACACCAGAGCCAAAGCTCAGTGTGTCAAACACCTCACTGAACTCATGCTGTCCTGCACTTAATTGCTGCTTCTGACTGCAGCTTCACCTGGACAAACTCCAGCAGAACTTAAATCGGAAATTCAAGTCTTGTCTATGATATGCTCACATCCACTGGAAAAGATGAATGCCACATGGATGAGTTTTCACATCAGTGATTCAGAGGAGTGTTATGGTCCATTTACCTTGAACTCAAGGTGTTCTTGGCAAACATCCAGCCAACTACTGATGAGCTGCAGCCCATATTTCTAGTTTTAGCAGCTAAGAGTTGTATGCTGCAATAAAGTGGGGTATTTTTATGTAAAACTCTTAAAGAGTTTCTCCTTCATGAGACATAGGAGTAATTGCTTTCTCTTTAGATCTCAAATAACCTGTGATCCAGTGATGCTGAAAGAACACAATCCGGAGACTTCAGGTACTTGCTGAGCAGTAAAACTGCTAAAAAATGTTGCAAATGCATACTTTGTAGCATTTGTACAGCAAATTAAGAATATTGGGTTGGAAAGGACTTGTGGGTTCAGCAATTTCTCTAGGAAAAACCTCATACCCATTTTTTCTCCAGTTGTCCCCACCATTTCACCAGCTGGAGGTTTTGTACTTGTGTTCCACTTTGTATATCACTAATCCAATACAGGGATTAAGGTCTCTTGTTCCCTAAGATTATGTTATTAAAAATCATGACTCCCACAGGAATCTGTAGGGAACAAACCTAGAAAGTCCAATGATCCTTTTGACAGTCTAATATTTCCAAAGGGTCTTTTTTGGCTAACCAGAGATTCCTGAAACACATCCCATCCTTCAGCCAGCTTCTAAAGCCTCAAATCATCAGAGGTGTTCCACTGCAAACTATGTCACCTCAGCAGTGGAGAATTTACAAATTCTTTACTCTTGGATTCACATTCCTATGTGCATGTTGGGACATGATAATTGGCCATGTAAAGCCCATAAGGCTTAGTAATTAAACATCCCTAAAAAAGAAAAGAGAGTTCTGTTTAAAAAAAAACATGAAGAAAAAACTTCAGCAGGAATTAATCCTATCAACAACCCTGTTCCCAGCTTTACCTTGTTTTCTTGACTTGAATGCTGCTACTAAGTTTTTCCAGCACATATTCTCCGGTGTCATGATTGATAATAAGCACACAGTCCTTCTGATATGGCCTTTTATTTCCTTTAAAGACAGTCATTGGTGGAGTTGAACCCTGGTACAAAGAAAGTGCACATATTTGTTTGGTTATATTCCCCTACCCAAAAGTTTTTAAACACTAAGAGAAAAGAATATATGCATTGTTCTGAACAAGAGGCTAAGCACTTAATGTTTAGTTCCTACAGAAAACATTCATTCATGACAAGAGAAAAATGCAAAGAAAATGTGCAGTAGATCAGACAGTTCCTCACAGCAATATTATGCCTTTCATCATTTTAAGTGTCTCTGCAGTGACAAAATATCTTCTCCATGGTTGCCATTATTTACAGTTCTCATTCCCAAAATGGTAGCATAACTAAATTTGCATAGCTGGCCCTGACAAGTGTCAGAAATCTTCCTGACATTTCTGCTCTGGAAATAATGGGTTTGGAAAGAAATAAAGTTGGAATTATTTGTGTAGCAGAACTATTGCTAAAAGAAATATGTGGTCAATTGAAAAATAATTTAAACTGCTTTGCATATTTTACATAAATATGTATCTATAAGCCAGTATTTTTGTAGTAGATCACAAGGAACTGTCACAAACTCTGCAGGAACAGGTGCCTTTCTCAAAGTCAGATTAGCATGTCCATGCCCATGCAATTATACTGACATATATTCTCAAAAGCAAATGGGATATTGTGATGCCTTCCAGAAAGCCCCCAAGTCCACACAAGGCTGCACAGAGCCATAAAAGTCTGGAGGCTTAGACAGAGAAGCAATAAAGGCAACACTGGCTAATTGATCATGCTGGGATTATGCTCAGCTTTACCACATCCATGCACAGGCTGGTTCCTATCCCTGGTTACAGCTGGTGGAATCTGTGGTTTATCTGCACCTCACAGCATGGATGCACACTTGGCCACATCAAAAAGGCCATGTTAGTCAAGGGGTTACATTTCTCAGCTATGAAACCTTCTCAGACTGCTCTGTAAAGTACAGCTACTGTACAAAAGAAATTTTCATAAAAGTAAATGTTTATTCATATTCACCTTTGCACGTGCTGTAGGAAAGCAACCAAAATCAGGGAGAAATGGAAAAAAACTCACTCTCCTACATTTTATTCTGAGTAGCAAAAAAGAACAATCATATTTTAACCAATTGGAAAGCAATTCCTATTCTCCATATCCTAATAGATAGAATATATTTGAATTTAAAATGGATTCTGAACAACGAAGGTGAAAAATCTGAATTCTTGACACAGTTAAGAGATACAAACATGATTCAGAAAGGATGTCTCACCAAAGTCTAGTCTTCAAAGGCATGCTATAATTTTATCATTCCTACATTTAAGAGAGGAAAGCAACATTTAAGAGAATAAAAAGCAAGCTCAAAGTCAAACCCTGCTTGCTGTTGACAACTAAGTCAGGAAATGCATAATGCACAAATTTAATGAAAATTGATCAAAGTTTGTTGGCTACCCAGAAGCCTCCTAACTCAGCAAAGCCTGTGATTTTGGCTAAAAAATAAGTAGAAATGTACCAGCTTAAGCAAATTAACAGTTCCACTCCCCAAATAAAATCAAATGTTTAGGGTTTATGTTAGTGCCTAAATAACACTGGCTTACAGCTTGTGTTGATTACAGGATAGAAGAATGAGGTATGTGAAACAGGTCACATTTAATCAATTAGTTTTCACTCATGAGGGTTTTTTGTCTGCCAGAGTTCAAGTGTTTGGACAATGCTCCCAGGCACTGGGAGGATTCTTGGGGTTACTCTGTGCAAGGCCAGGAGCTGGATGCCAGTGATGCTTGTGGATCCCTTCCAACTCAGGATATTCTATAATCTGCCATAATCTTCTTCTGTAGTAAACTAACAAACAGAAATTTTTCACTTCCCCAACCCAGACTGTTTATCAATTACAAAAGTCACTAAATCCACATGTAGAAATAGTACTTCGAGCAGCAAGGGACACCCAAATATCTCCACTGAACAAATTATCAGAGGTATGCTCAGGAATCACGAATTTTTTTAAAAAACAACAACTTAGAATCTGAATCCTATCCAGTTGTTGGGCAACTGGGAACTGAAGCAGGATCCAAGAAATTCAGTAATACTTGTCAGGACAAAATTATCTCAGAACTTCTCGCTCTTTTCCAGTATGCCTTGTGTTTTCCAGCGCTCTGCCTGGAACACAGGCAGCTCTGCCCTGGAACAACGTACACACAGTGGCTTGGCTGTCTCAGCCTCTCGAGCACACTACAACATAAAGCTGTTCATCAGGGGAAGAGAATCAAATTAAGCTCATCAGTAGAGAGATTTGGAAAGGAACATTACAAGTGATGCTGCTCAACACAAGAGATGAACAAGCAACGCTGTTTCACGTCAATCTGAGATGAAAGGCACTATTAATTGCACTTTTACCTGCTCTCAAATAGCACTCCCATGCTCATCATTTTTATAGAGACAGAAACCAGTCTATGACATCCTGCAGCACTAAAGGTGACCAAAGCCATATAAAAACCAGGATCAGAGTGAAGCAGGCTAAAGCCTCATTCAGTGAGAATTATCACAGTACCATCACCTACTAATTAAAACCACTGAGGTGCTCGAATAAACAATACCAAAAGGATCTGACACACAGCTTCCAAACTGACTGGTGCCCCCTGCAGCCACCAAGCCCATTGATGACTGTGAATTCGGGTTTATTGGCTTGACACATAGCATTTAGTTCAGCTAATAAAAAAATCCAGTTCCAGCATGCAAGCACTTTCTTTTGTTTTGGTAAGGAAACCACTGAACCCTCTATTACAAGACAGCTGTGCCTATAAACAGTTGGATCACTTGTTTTGTTGCTGTTTGACCATCATCCTCACAAAGCAGATCTTCATGACATAATTAGAGAAGGAAGTGGATGGGAAAGCACTTCATTGCCACTCACCAGGACCACTGCCCTTATTCCCACTAGTAAAGCTACAGACAGGGAACCCTCTATGTCCTATCTGTACATGTGTTAGTAATGGCAGGAATATGCCTACAGGTGTACCTGTGGCTTCTGACATCAAACCTGGACTAAAGCCCAAGGTACATTGCCTTGCTTCATTAAGCCATAGTACTAAAAATAGATTGGAACCAGATATACAGCTTCAGCTAACCAAAAAACTCTCCTTGTTGTTCACGGAAGAATAGGAGAGAAGGAATTAAAGAACAAGCTGCAACCTTACAAATATAACCCTTTACAAAGATCCAGTTGTTCAGTCCTTTCCTCAGGTAACAGAGCACAATGCTGGCTGCTCAAATGTTGAACCCACTAGTGTTGGCAGAGACAAAAGTGAAAATAGCATTTACATTAGACTGTAACTACACTGCAAATTCGCTGGAGAGCAAACAAGGACACATAAATAGGAGACTTACTGGAATGTGTGGCAAAGTGATTGTAACGTCATCCCCTTTACCCACTTGGAGATCCCCCTCACAAGATGTATCAATCGATGCTGGCTTAAAATCATCTGAAGAGGAAAACAATTGTGATTACGTTTCTTAGAGTCTTCAGAAGCTCCATCCTGCCCTGCAAAGAGCCATGGTACATTTACTGTGATTACAGGGAATGCTAAAATACCCACTGGTGTTTACAGCAGGGCTGGAATAACACACCAGTGCAGTGCCTACACACAGCCATGGCCCCAGACATATGATGGTACCCCACATTCTGAACTTCCTTTTCAAAATGGAAATAAGGCTCTACACGCTGTGTTTGAAGACCAAAAGCAGATTTCTCCAAACCCCAGGCTCCGAGTCACACTTAGCTTTGCAGGCAAGCGTAAAACTACCATGTCAAGAGAGTAGAAACTTCCAAGACCCCGGGCTCTGCATGGCTCTTGCCAATTCCAAACCTGAGGGCTCCCTCTCAGACAAACACTAATTTAGTGACACCAATTTGTTGAGCCTTACTGATATTTCAGGCTATTTAACAGCCATCTTGGCCTCCACAATAGCACTAAAAGCTCCACGAGGGTGGAGGAGAGCTCAGATCTCATTTATGAGGAAAAAAAAAAGAGGTGGTGATCTTACTTCAGCAGTCTCCATGCTAATCCAAAGCCACTGTGGACAGAAGGCATGACTAAAGGAATTGTAATGGCTTTAAATACTAATTTTAAGTATTTTTGTTCTATTGTATAGAAAGCTTTGTCTCCCCATCAAGATACTTCTGTTTAATGTATTTATTTCAACTAGGAACATTTAAAGTTAAAAGTATTTTTCCCTCATTATTCTGTTATGCTGATGAGCCATTAAAAAAAACCAGAAAAAAAAAAGAACCTCTAATATTCTGACAGAGGATTTCGACAACGTGAAATAAATTCAAGGCAGATACAGGTTGGTTTGCTTTGTTTGTTTGTTTTTGAAAAAATCCTCCATTCATTTGTAGCATCCCTGGATATGAAGAGGTGCAATTATATTAATGATCAAGGCTTTTAATTATTGCATTAGCTACGAAATTAATACCTCAGAACAAATTTAAAATATATTTCCACTATGAAAAACACATTTGCAGAAGAAAACCCCAAATCCTGGCTTGTAATAAATTCTCATTAGGTGGACTTTAATGTTTAATTGAGTTTTACTTTGACAGCACAACAAGCAGAATCAGACACACTTTACTTAACCTCATGCCTTAACTGCCAGGTCACATCACAGCCTTCATTTTCATCTGAGCAATCTGTGTCCAGCTATTGTTTCCCACCTACTTTATGTGCAAGCTTGCTAAATAAAACAAACCAGCTGCACAACAGCCACTGTCTTTGCCAAAATGGGATCAGGAGTTTCCACAGCAGTCACTAACTTAAAAGGAATATCACTATCACACCTCTTTCTTAGGTATAGCAAAATAGAGGTACTTTAAACAAACACTCAGCAAATTGTTTTCATTTTGTTGGCTTACTAGGGCCACCTGCTTGGCTAAACTTGCTGGAGACTGAGTGCAAATACTTCCCCCCAAATGTACCCACAGTCCTTTTTCCAAAAGTCAAATGTTTTTAAGGTGTGTTTTCCTGGGATAATCCAGTTTCTCAGTACAGTATTTCATAAACTTTACAGAAAGGAATGAAGTCTTTTAAGAGGGCTGAAACAAATTTAGCCTACAAATTAAGCCTCTCATTGTAGTTTGCATGAAAAGGATTATTGGAACAATATAATATTTGGACCTCAGATAAATCATCCAGAACAGTAAGGAAAAAACAATTATCAGGCAGTGAAGAGATCTCACTTTAAAGTGACAGATGGAAAATAGAGCACACAGACAGATCTTTTGAAATAAAACCACATTCTTCCAATTGTAGTCTGAAGAGCTTTGTAGTGTATGACTATGGGCCATGAGACTGAGCCTAGAATTATGCATCATAAACCAAAAAATCCTGCTGTTGCCTGTGTAAATTCCCCACTTTTGTAGAAAACTGCTGAATTGTAAGTTTAGTATTCTTTTCATTTACTGTTGACTAGTCATTTTAGTAAAAAATCCCACGCATTTAGCTTAGATTTCTTGCCCACAGAATTCAAGTGCAGAGATACAGGGAGCTTCTCTTCAAAACAATATTTTAATATGGAACTCACTGCACCTAAGGCTAAATAGAGCAGTTGGAATAATATATGGTGTCTTAAAAAAAGATAAACTATTCTTTTAATTATTCACAACTGCTTGAGACCCTACCTCAGGATTTATCCTGCATTTATTAGGCATTACTATGTGCCCCAGGCCTTTCTGCTGGCTTTCCTGGGGCAGTGATTTATTCCAGCAGGCTGGACTGGGGGCAGCCAGGACAGGGCTGCTGCCTACACGTGGCCTCACCTCCGAAATACCCAGGTAAAAATCAACCTGCGGGTGCTGCGGCTGCCCCTGCCAGACCTGCGGCGGGACCTGTCCTGCAACTGCCCCAAAGAGAATCAAATACAATGGAAAAGCCACTGCTGGCCAAGGGGGGATCTCTTTATGCTTCCAAGCAACTGATGAAAGACTTCATAAAGCCCTGGCCTGCCTCGTGCAAACCTCCTCCTCGCCAGCATCCACCTTGCCCTTCTGCCCGGGCTGGACTGCTGTGGGCACAACACTCGGGGGAGTGGCGGGAGGCAGTGGGAAAGGTGGAGAGGGGCAGGAGGGAAGGGGGAGAGGAGAGATGAGGGGCAGGAGGGAAGGGGGAGAGGAGAGATGAGGGGCAGGAGG
>JAWWEV010000083.1:41673588-41718187 GCA_035583235.1 Hafferia zeledoni
GAGTAATCAGGCATTGGAATGGCCTGCCCAGAGAGGTGGTGGATTCACCATCCCTGGGGATTTTTAAACGCAGATTGGACATGGTACTGAGTGCCATGATCTAGTAAATTAACTGGAGATGGACCAAGGGTTGGACTCGATGATCTCAGAGGTCTTTTCCAACCCAATTGATTCTATGATTCTATGATACCTGAAGGGAGCCAATAGAAAGACTTTTTACAAGAGCATGTAGTGACAGCACAAGGGGAGTGGAGTCAAACTGAAAGAGAGCAGGTTTAGATTAAATATTAGGAAGAAATTATTTACCGTGGGGGGTGATGAGGCCCAGAGAAGTTGTGGAAGTGCAGAGGGAAACAGTCAATGTATTTTTACTTATGCATGTATGTGTTTATATATACTTAAGTTTCATATTAGTTGATATTGTTTGTTTTATCATCACTAGTTTGAAAAGGGAATGTTAGGGGCTTTGGGGTATATCTCCAGCTGTTTTCCAAAATCAGGATTGATTTTTAGCTCAAGCTTATGAATGGGCTAATTGCTGTTTTCTCTGTGGAGATCATTTAAGTCATTTGCAGGTTTCTGCACAAATTGGCAAGTGGCAAGTACTCCTTTTCTCCTCTAACAAATACAGCTGGTATTTGATGACGTAGGAAAGTTGCATGCATCAGATATCTAAAATCAGCATGGCCTATGACCATGTATTTCTAAATTTTAAATTCTTTATGGCTTGTTTTCTTTAACAAAGAGCAGATAAAAAACTCCCAAAACAACCAAAATCCACAACCCATTTTCCTGAAATGGTTCCTTGTGTATTTCTTAATATATTGCAGCATTTTTCATTCTCCCATGAAAAAAGAAATTGCATTCTAAATTTTATTTTTAACCATTAAACAAAATCAGGTGCTAAACAGTGTACTACTCAACAACGAAAATGCTCTTTTGGGACTCTTTGTTGAACTGTGTATTTTCTTGTTTCCTCTGTATTTGAAGAATGTTGTTTATTTAGCTGATCAGCACCCAGATAGGTATTCTAAAATTATTTGTAGTCACCTGTTCACGGGGAAACATTTTTAAGAGTGGATGATCCAGTTTTTACACAACTTTTTGTTACAGAGGGAATGTGTGGTATATATCTATACCTTTATCTATATACCACTGCTGTATCAAATGTGTTCGTCTACCTTGTCTTAGTTATATGTCGATGTGTCTGTATGTGTATACAAACAAATACATTATATATGGCTACATTTGTTTACCTTATTAAAGCAAGTATTATGTGACAGGTATTAAAACCTGGCAAGTGTGTCTTGTTCCGAGACTATGGACTGTATGACCATGCAATGCTCAGGTTTAAATCTGGCAGCAAACTTGGAGAAAACTTTTATGTTAGACAAGATGGGACAAGATCATACTTTTTTACTGAAGGTAAGACATACTGTAAAGTGCTTTCTTTTCTGTTAATCTTCTGTTTAAACTTCCTTCAGGGAACTGCCAACGTGTCCATGGAAGTTTTGTTTTATGCAGATGAACTGTTAAATTGTGGTTTATTTTATTTTTGGGAAGAAGAGGGTATTTAGACTGGCAGGACTTTATGGTGCACTTTCTTGTTTACAAGCTTCTTGTATGTGCTATAATGTGCCAAGAGCAGCAGTTTCTGAATATGCTGAATTTCATTTACATTTGTTAGCTAAGGGAAAAAGACCAGTGTTCAGTCAGAGAATTGATCATCTTCATGAAACAGCTAAGCAGTTCTCTTGATGTCATTTTTTGTGCAAGAATATTCCTGGTGTGCAAAAGGAGGTCTGCTGAAGAAACCATTGATTTCCAAAGCAGAACTGTGACTGCAGTGCAGAGAAGCTTGTGCACAAATCCTGCTGGGATAGCACTGACTTGCTGTGGTCACTCTGTGTTCCGTTTCATATTTTTTTCCGTGTGAAGATGGTGCAAAGAGCATTTCCATAAGATAAAATAAATTTCTTCATTCAGTGCTTCTACTGTTTTAGGAAGGAAGGTAATTATTGCAGTTCAGTGGTGGAGAATTTGGAGCACAGAGACCTGAAAGAATTTGCTTAGACTCTCAAAATGAGTTGAGATTATAGTTTGGCTACAGCTTCTAACTCCCAGTTCCTCAGGCTAAACTCTTTACTCCCCCCTGTCAGTTGTAGAGCATTGTGTAATAAGAGCTGTGAGTTTATTTCTGTGGGGCCCTTCGTTCTTAGCCTAAAGCAAAATATAGACACTGAAGAGACCAGCTTGGAGCCAAGTAAGTGTTATTAATATTTTATGCCACAATATATTACCTAATTGCTTCTGATATATAAAAAACCTTAATCTTGTCTGAGCCCTCTCTGTTCTTCATGGGACAATGATGAAATCTAAGATAATGCAGGCTGTGCTACAGCTTCATTGAAGCATTTCTAGAACTGTTACTTATTAAGTGATTTTTAGTTCTGTTTAAACAATTAGCTCTTGCAAAGAGAATGGAATCCAAAGGGAAGAAATAAGAGACTGACATAGCTGTGGAATTTAAAATCCCATTTTTATTGTGTGTTAGAATTGTTTCTGAATGAGAAATTCCTTGTGAGTATGCATGCCTGTTTCCGTTGGTGGAAGAATAGTGGTAGAGAGGAGGAAGAAGAAAAAGGGAGAGAAGAGAATTCATTTTATATTGCTCATGTTAGCAATTGTTTTTCCTTAGGCTGGTCTGTGACTGTTTCACAGATCCTCTCTGCTCCCATTTTTAATCATTATGGTCTCGTTCATCTCACAAATTTTCATATAAATATTGCTTAATGCTCGAGAATTCTTTTGTTACTGGAGTCATGACTCCCATAACTTCTGCACAGGTTGCAACCCATGCTATTTTTAATTTGTTTGGCACTACACTGGTACACCAAATAATTGCTGTATGGGATGATTGGAATGATGCTTATTATAATGTGTCTGGCCTCAGATAACAGCACTGAACCTCTTCCATGGAAAAAGAAAATCCGTTCTTCTCCTGTTTGAAATAATACTAAATTTGTGGAGGAACACATGGTTGTAATTTTGTCTTATGAAATATGTGGAGATTCCTTACAATGAGATTTCAATAGGTCCACAATTAAGTGCTGTTTATTTATATATCATCAGTGTGGGTCCCCCATTTTACATGCACACTTTGTTTACAGCCAGTGCATGAGGCTCCATGGTGGGCTTAGGTTGATGTAAACCTGCAGTACCACCAACATGGGTGGTCTCATCCTCCTCAACACACCCACCATCTCTTGTGGTGCTTCCTGTATGCACATGGTCAGTGTTTCATTGAGCTAATCCCCCTGAGCAATGAAAAATGGCATGTCTTTGTTTTCTGTCAAGGAACACAAGTTTAGAAATGGCTTAAATTTACTGTGAAATTACTGCTTGAGTAAGTGAAACAAGGTGCAGGAAAGGAAAAAATTATGATTTTTAATTAACATGAGAAGTTAATAGCATAAGCAGCTCTCTCTGCTGCATAGATCATCCTGTTAGTGAGGTACTGCTGGACTCCTTAAGGGAGTCATGCTTTGAGTAAAATGCTTTTCTTTATGGAAAATACTTTCAGTTCAACTTGCTGGAGGCTTGATACCACCATATCCCTTTTGCCATTTTGTCAATTTTTCTGTTGAGCAATGGCATGTAATGTAGGGTGGTGTTCTCCCCTGAGCAGAGCTGCACCTACAGGGCTGCATTACCTTTGAAATACTTGCAATGATTGATGTATTGAGCTACCCAAAGGTCAGCTGTACAAAGTAAAAATGCACTGGCATCAGTCACAACGAGAATGACAAGCCTCAATAAAAATAAGAGATGTGGTAATTTTTTGAAATGCAACTGAGTAACTAGCTTAAGCCTCAGTTTTACAAGCTGTTTTGCTTAGGTTGGTGTTTCTAAAGGAGATCTGTATTGATTTTTACTCAGCACTCTGCCTGCATAGAACAGCTTGAAATCTGAAGGCCTGTTTGATTTCCATGCTGTAACACAGAAGAACATATGCTTATATAAATGCTGTCTGGTGTTTTAAAAATAGCTTAAACATAATATTTCATCTTTCTTTTTTTTTTTTTAAATTCTTTTCCAGAGTTCTTATCTCATCTTTTCAAGGCTGAGGGGTATGAGCAAGTGGTCAATGAATATGTGCAGCGAGAAACTGTCAATAGGAAAGAAGACTTGCGTGTTCCAAGAGTTTTTCTTCAAGGCAAATTTCAAAAGCCTTTCAGTAAGACATAAGTCCTTGCTGATTAGCAACAGCATTGCTTGTTTGAAATGGAAGCTGGCACATAGCCTTGTGTGTGCTCTTCTTTCTGGTAAAGCAGAAATGACTGCATCCAGTGCCTCCTCTTGGTATTTGTCCTTGGATACAAAATAAGAATACTGTTTCTAATTCACTTTTAAGATGCTTTACTGATGCAGACAACCTGTTGAGCATCTGTATTCCCAGTTCTTAAGTAAAACTTGTGCAACATTGTTGGAGGATCAGGTAAAGCACAGTAAATATGGTTAATTTTAAGCATTAGCTTCCATTAGTTTTCATCATAACTGTTATTTTCATTTTTATTAAAAACTATTTTAAAAATAATACTGTGTTTCCTATCACTTGTGGGTTTTGGGGCTTGTTAAAGTTACAATGTTTCACCTTCTTTCAGTACTTACAGTACTTGGAGGAATGAAACAGACTCAGTGAGCAGTATAATGTAGGAAGCTTTTGTATTTTAATAATGGTATCTTTTTAATATGCTCAACATTTAGCTATATAAACAAGTGTTTATATTCTGAATAAGATCTTAATTTTTCAAATTTCACGCTGGAAGAAGCATGTTAATGGATCAGGTTGTTTTTATCCCATATTAAATTCAGATGTTCTTCATCTGATTAGCAGAAATAGTTGAGGTTTTGCAAGTCAGTTTCCAATTTGGAACTGAAATCAGCAAGTCAGGATTGCTTTCTTTGGTATGAAGTGTTGTCAGCTGCTTCTTTCCTGAGTAGAAGTCTTAATTATTTTCCATCACTCTTAGGAAAGTTGTGTTGGTCTTTGCTTTTCCTACCACCAAAAGCCACTGTAGTGTTGCCATAGCTCATAGCCTGCCACAGACTTAAGTGCTTGAAGGAACTTCATCCTTCCCTTTCAGCGGCTGTGCCACTTTGCACTGCAGGACCTTTTCTGTGATCTTGGATGATACAATTCCAAAGACATGCCTGGATCTTTAACCTGCATTTTGAACAGCTGCTCTGCAACAGAGGAAGCTCAGAAGAGTATCCGGTGACTTGTGCAATGGACTGTGTTGCAACAAGGGAAACTCCAGTGAAATACTAAGATTTTTTTTCTGTCTGTGTGTGTGTGTGCGTGTGTGTGTGTAAGGGGAGGTCAAGTACTGGGTCAGGGCCAGTACTGGGACAGTAGACTGGGCAAGATCCTGAGCATTCTGTGACTTTGAGGGTGGCCCTATCCTGAATGGGGACTTCATTTCTTGCAGTATGTAAGTTTGTGATTGATTCACTCAGGTTGTCATTCCACTGGACTTGTGGACTTGCTAGATGGTCCAGTCATACACATCTTGTGTGGACCAAAGGTGACTATTTGCCTTAGTTTCTGACAAAGTAGCTGTGAGATGTGATAATAATTTTTTTTCCAGCACTCAACACTGACTGTTATGTACATGGAACAGAGTAGTAGTTTTCCAGCCTAAAGCTTAATGTTACAAAGTTAACCAGTCAAAATTTTTTTAACAAATTGGAGCTGGCAGAGGTCTTATTCAGCTGGTACGTTTACAAATAAATTTGCAAGAAATCATTGCTTTGCATCAGGGCACCACAGGGTTTGTTGTTTTTTTTTTTGTCTAAAACCATGAATCCTGAAGCTGAATTTATTGTATCACAAATCTTTGGCCTCAGAGAAAAATGTGCTTAAATCACCCAATTCTCCTAATGACTCTTTGAGGAGGGTTATTACATGTCATCTCCATTTTTTTATGGAGAGTATTCTCCAGGAGATTTATGCATTGCTGACCCCTGCTGAGCAACCCATTAGCCCTTTCTGCCTTGCCAGTAATAAATATCAAACTAGTAACGTTTATAGTAAATGAAAAACTATGTTAAAAAGGAGTATAACAATGATAGCATTATTCTAATCTGAGCAGTCATCATTTTGTGGCTTCCCTCAGCAAATGCTTGTCTTTAGCACAGCAGTTCTGTCAATGACTACATGTAGTCTGAGCCCTCTTGATATTTAGATTGGTCTGAACCCTGTAACACCAAGTGCCTTTCAGGACTGGAGGTTTGGTCCTTTTGGAGTATACAGCACATAACTGAGACTGAAGGAATGCCCTGTTTGCTGCCTTGTCACTTTGCTATGTGCTTGTCAGCATGTACAAAGACAAGTGCACTGAACTGTTTGTCCCAAAAAGGAAATGAGATGTAGGCAAGTATCAAGAATATGAATCAGGTGACTTGAATCCACCCAACAGACTTAGCTGCAGACAGCCACTGGCTTCATTTTTACACTGAACCATCTATTCCCAGAACAATAATACATTTTTTGTGGGTGGCTGAAGCTTTGATGTTTTTGTGCATCGCTGTCACATTTTGTGTAGCAATGTGTTAAATGGAGAACAGTATTTCTAAGTTTTAATTATTTCTCATTCAGTCTCATTTCCAGTCAGACCTGGAAAATAAAGTAGCATAAATTAGTGCCCCTGACAGAAAGGTCTTCAGCTGTAGTTCCATAAAGCAGATGTTATTTTGAGATGAATGCTCAGAAAGCTTAACTTTGTCTCTATGACTCTGCTTCTGTGAACTCTAAATCATTGGAAGTTTTTTTAACTATGATAAGGTTTGGGGAAGTTGAGTCTCAGCATTCAGCAATCCCTGCCTCATCCTGTGAGGCCCAGTCACTGATGGGGTGCATGTGGTTGTTGTAGTGCTGAGTAAAGTGACTGTACACCCTCCAACACTTCAGCCTTTCCAAGGTCGTGTAAGCTCACCAGCAGCACATGCCAAGGATATCTGTACCTAGTATCCTTACTTGAAGAAACTAGTGATAGGACAAGTATTAATTGGTTTAAACTGAAAAAGGGGGAATTTAGGTTAGATGTATGGAAGAAATTCTTTACTGTGAGGGTAGTGAAGCACTGGAACAGGACCCCCAGAGAAGCTGCGGATGTTCCATCTGTGACAGTGTTAAAGGCCAGGTTGGATGGGGCATTGAGCAATGTGGTGTAGTGAAAGGTGTCCCTGCCCATGGCAGGGGATTTGGAACAATGTGATCTTTAAGGTCCTTTCCAGCCCAAGCCATTCTATGCTTCTGTGAGGATCTGTCCCTAGAAAGATGTGGTAGTCAGGGAAAATGGTGTTAAAGTGACTTGAAAAAAGCATACATGTACTGAATCACGCTCACCTTGCACAAACAAGTTACTCTGTGGTGATGGTAATAAAGGTCTTGATTATTCTTTTATTTAAGTTGTCTTTAATCAATGGAGGCTGTGGAGACTGACTCAAATGTCTGTACAAAACCTGCTTTTTGCTTCCTTTAAACTGAGCTGGGTACTGTATCTGGCAAGCATAAATAGTAAGTTCCTTTATGCCATCACTGTTCTGAGCATTATTTAAATTAGAAGCAAATAATTACTGAAGTAGAGGGACTAAGAAAACCCAATTAAAAAACTTTTTCTTATGGCTTGGTGCACTGTGATTACATACTCTGGTGTTTAATAAAGTAGGTACTTGAATTAAAGCTTTTCCTGCAGTCAGGGGATCCTAAATGCCACTTTTCAGTGCGGGATTCTTTGATGTCTCCTACTGGAATTGGACAGCATGTATTAAGGGATTGTGTTAATGGGCAGTGCTTCAGTGAGGATGAGTAAGATCTGTCTGTTAACTATTTTCATCAAATTTAGAGGAGTATGAAGTCTTTGAATATCTGACATTTACTGTTCTGTCAAATTTGGCTGTTACCATCTGATGTCTTTGACAACAGGTTAAGACTAGACAGAAATCCACACAGGTATTGTGTCTATGCTGTATGCGTGGATAATCTTTCTTTCCTTACAAATATGCACTACTGAGAATAAAACAGTTGAACTTTAAAGTACTGGTATAACAGCAGATTTTATGTGGTTTGTTTGATAGCTAAAAGGCTGTTTCTGGGCATCTTTCAGGTACCTGAAGGTTCCTTGGGTTCCAAAGGTAGAATAACTAAGCAGTTAGTAACAACACTATGGCCATGGCTGATTGTCATAATTTCAGTGAAACTGAGTGCTATAAAAGTGGGACCTGAAACTCCAGCACCTGTAACCATCAGCAACCAACTGTAAGGCAGCCTTGGTCTCACAGGAGAAAACTGGTATATGAAATCTGAAACCTCATTTATATTGTAATTTTTTTTGCTTGATCTGTTGTACAGTTTATACTTCTAAATATATTAAGAGGTACAAATGACCAATTATGAGGTGTTTTATGGAAGAGTTATTTGAAAGATACATATATTTGGAGAGGATTTCAGTGTTGAGTGTCAGTGTGTGAAGGAAAAAGTTAAGATCATGTTTAAGTTACTGGGGAAAAACCCATTTCCTGAGTTTCACAGGCCAGCAGTGACACACAATTAAATGAGTTGTTAATCTAAAAAGTGAAATTTTGGAAATGAAAGCCTGCAGCTTCCAAAGTCAGACTAATGTTACAGGGAGGCAGAAAGGTAGTATCTATTTGTGTGTGGTATTAGTAATACACCCAAGACTCTGTGGGAAGTGAATTGTATATTGGAAAGATATTGTTGAGATACAATTAGAGAAAATAGATTGGAAAGATATTGTTGAGATACAATTAGAAAAAATAGATAAGTATTTTTTTATGGATTTTTACCTCCCATAATATAGCTAGGATGAATTTTTCACTGGTTATGCTTATTATTAGGAAAGACTGTGAGCCGTTTCAAATGTTTGGGAGTAAACATTTACTAGTTATACATTCTGCAAAAACATCTAGCCCTTGGGTGCAGTAGGTTCAGGATATGAATATGTTTGTGCTCTGTGTTTGTAATGTGAGTTCATTTATTAGAACAAAGGCAGATGGTGAGTATACACTGTGGGGATGTACACAGAGGCACTGCACACAGAAATAAAAGCTATTAGCCAGGTAAGATGTCCCATTAGAGAACATTTTTCATTTCCACTTCCTAGGCTGATGTGCACCATTCATTGTGTTTGCAGCAGGTTAAAAATCCTGGTGCTGTGAAATCAGGAGCAACAAGGGCTCAAGAAGAAGGCTGCATGACTGTTCCAAGCAAGTAGTGATTTTGTGTACCTCTACTTCAGTGATTCTGTTTGGGAACATTTGCCCCCTTTTCTGTCAAGTCTTAGGTCTCATCCTTGGAAATTTATTGCTTTTTGAGGTCTTTGCAAAGACACAGGTTTAACTTGCATGCTTGTAGAATATGTGAAGTGAAATATTTAGAAAGGCAACTGTGTGACTGAAAAGACAAATCCAGGTTTGTTTTCCTCCTGTGACTTGTAAGAGGCTTTATAATTTGCTGTCATGTCAGTGCTTTTTCAGAGCTCCTGTGCTGGGATGCTGTGCTATCTTGCCATTGTTTGAGACACCATATCAAGTCCAGCTGAAGCTTCTGATGTCTGTAGTATCCAAAGAACTTGGAGTGAAAATAACTGAGGGTAGTCAAGGGAAAAATCAGGAAGTAGACAAGTCATGAGAAGACAAGCCTGTCTGCTATGTAGGCTCCATTCAGTATTTTTCTACAGTCCATTTCTTTTGAGTTTCTACAGTAAATTTTGAACAGCAGAGAAGCTGCTATTCAATGGGATAATAATATCTTCATGCGTACGGGATTGTTGTGCATCTGAAATTCAAGGAATTTTATGCGCTTTGTTTTCTTTTTTCTAATTTTGGCTTTAAGCTTTTGTGTGAAATCTGACATTTAGCTGAGATCCAGCTAAAGCTCTCTTTTCAGCCAGGGTGGTCTTCTTCCCCACTGGCTCGTCTTTGGGCACATGGGGACAGCCTGCACCTGCAACTGTAGGGTTTCCTTCTTGAAGCATGTCCAACCCTCCTGGACTCCTTTGCCCTTCAGGACTGCCTCCCAAGGGACTCTGTCAACCAGTCTCCTACACAGGCCAAAGTCTGCCCTCTGGAAATCGAAGGCAGTCATTCTGCTGATCCCTATCCTTACTTGTCTGAGAATTGAACACTCTTAGCATTTTGCGATCACTGTGCCCAAGAGGGCCTTCAACCAGCACATCACCACTCCTTCCCTGTTCACAAACAACAGGCCCTGTGGGTGCCTTCCCTAGCTGGCTCACTCACAGCTGTGTTGGAAGTTACCTTCCACACACTCCATGAGCCTCCTAGACTGCTGGTTCTCTGCTCTGTTGTGTTTCCAGCAGACATCTGGTAAGCTGAAGTCCCCCACAAGAAATGGTACGTAAGAAACCAGTAACCACATTGAATGTGAGTTCTAATTCTTCTTATTTTCCTACTACTATGATAATCTAGTCCTCAAAGTCTAGGAGATGAAGAGTTAACCACAATGTATCCTTGAAAAGGAAAGGATTGAGTAAAAGGGCAAAACTGGAAGTACTTTCCTAGATTGGAAAAGGACATGGTCAAAGTCAAGGGGAAAAGTTCATCTGATTTCCTTGAGAGCTGGTTGTGACACTAAGATGGCAAAGGGACTCATACTTTAGAATGGGAGATCTAATGCACCCCACTTCTTGCTGAGCCTTGATGTTGGGAAATGAGGATCCACTGATAACAGCCAAACCTGATCATAAAAACTGGTGAAGTAGGGTGGAGAGGGCAGGGAGGAGAAAAATAAGTACAAGTGCCTTGATAAGGGTTGCAAAATAATTTTGGATTTTGTGGGAGAGTTTTAGTTACAATTTCATGGTGCCAGGAGCAGATGTTGTAATAAAAATTGTTAGAGGAGCGTCAGTGCTGCTCATCGCCTGATCTCTCCTGTTTTTCTAGTCTGATCCTGGTCAGAACATTGCAAATCCAACTCTTGTGAAGTGCATAGTGAGGTTGGAGAGTTGGTGACCCCTGTGTTTGGCAGCCTGTTGGATTTATAGCATAAAATCCTGTATATTCAATAGTTTCAGTGTAACCTTGTCTTCTGCCATTTGAACCCTGGGCACAGGAGAAACAGAGGCTTTAAAAAGAAACTGACCCAAAAAAGGAAGGAAGGTTGGTCTGTCAGTGTTGGTTAGTTAAGTCTGCAGCTGACATGATGTGCATTTCTGGAGTAAGGCAACATTAGGTATTGTTTGCAATGCGGTGAAAAAGGAATAGCTTTTTACTGTATTGTAAAATATCTTCTTCCTAGGCTGTCTCTAGTGTATCAATCTTGTCTGGCCTGGTTGGAGAATTAGACTCATGTTTTATTCCTAAATATGGAGCTCTTACCATGAAGTTACTTTTCATGCAAAAGTTGGATTTCTTTTTTCTCTGCTGCATAGCTGCAGTTTGGCAAAAAGGGTGAGGGAAAGGTGTTTGGGATTTTGTTCACAAGATGGCACTAGCCACTAACCAGTGCTACCTTCCTTTCAATCCCAGCATTGAATTGTCCAAATCTTTAACAGGCTGATAGGAAGAGCTGGTAATGATTAACTAAAGACAACTAGAGTTTTTTCTTACATGCGGTCAAAGTCATCGTTTTGTCTATTTTAATAGCTCTTGGATAGCAAATAAATAAAAAACATTTTTTAATAAATAAAATATAATTGTACCTCAGAGATAATTGCTATTTAGAGGGAATGTTCTTAGGACAATGTGAAGGAGAGTAAGGTAAAATAATGTTACTGTTCATGGCAGCTGAGATTCTAATTGTCTCCACCCATGAGGCAATCATTTGTTTCATTGACAACTTGCTGTTTGCTTGTTTAATTTGTGTACCACTAAATTGTTACCTTAGAAACTGCAGCAACTTATACACATTTCAAAATGTAGTGCCTTAATACAATATTTCTTAACTCTTCAAAATATTAGACAAATTTCTGTTTATATTAACTGCTCCCATTTTCTTCCTACTTCATTTTTTTATAGATGAGCTGCTCTCCAGTCGAGCAGCCATTCAGGCAGAGATGCATAAGGTGCACATAACCAGAGGGGCTGTGCCTCCCTCTTTAATTACAGTGTGAAGTCAACTGTCGTTTAGTTTGCCATTTTACAGTTTTTCCTACTTTAGTAATCCCCACTTTGTCTCCAGCAAACCCTTCTCATTTCAAGGGAAAGAATAGAATAAAATTACATTTCAATCTTGCTGGCTTTATATCTCACTATGTAGCACACTACGGTGTGTTCAGTATAATCCATTACTGCTAATAAGCTACATGCAAAATTGCTTCAACTGCATTTTATGCAACAGTAATTCTTTCAGATATTAAATATTTGGATTAGTGTAAATGCTAATTAGCTGTCAGTGCAGAAATGGATTTGTAAGAACATAACTCCTCTCCTTGCCTTTCTTACATGTCCCCTTCTCTTTATTTAGAGCTGGCTTGTCCTTGGTTTTTGCACAAGTGGGATCTGCCAACCCCAGAATAAATGACTTCATGGAAAGGCTTCTATGAATGAAACTGTAACCAAGCAAAGTGCAGAGGCTGTATCCAAATGGTTCCTTCCTAGCAACTGGATGATAGGCAGAAATGGAACAGACTGAGAGCTGCTTTTTCCTTTCTTCCCAAGACAGTGGTGAGTGGTACTAGTGGGTGTTTTCAGCCCAGAAATGTCACAAAGGACTTTATTCTCACAGGCAGCCCCTTCGGGCACTGTTCTTTCCTGGCCCATCTCCAAGCAGGATGCCTGTCTACTAAGTCTTCTTATAGGTTTTCTTGCTCAGAGACACTCTATTTGTTATCAGGGGCCTGATCCTACAAAATGCTGAGTTGTGCCAACAGTTTCTACTGACTGTTGTGGAGGGACCACAGATTTGGGCCTTGAGACATTTCAAGAACAGAGTACTTTGATGGGGAACTACAAAAGGGGTTAACAAGTGAGTATTAATATTATGGAGCTGGCCTCCTAGTACATTCCATTATTCTTCCTTCCCATTCCACCAAACTTGTCCTGGGTTCCACCACGTAGAAGTACCATTTCCTTTCTAAATAGCAAGTGATCAAAATGAAAACATGTCATTGTCACATCAACATTCGCTTGCCTGTACAGGCTGAGAGTGCAGCAGACCCAGAGTCAGTGCCAGCTGGGAGTGTACTGGTGCGGTTGGGCAGGACAAGAAATCTTCCCTGTTTGGTTACCAGAGGCTGCTGGGCTGTCACAGAGCTGTGGTGGACAGTCTCCCTGTTTAGATCAGGATTGTGTTCAGACTTGGCAGGGGTGCTGAGTGGTTCCCTGGACCGTGGTGTTTCTGTTGGCAGGTTGATCTATGTCACTGCCTGTGCCTCTGAGGAGCCTTGGCCCACTCACAGGGGAGAAGAGTGAGACTGGATGCCTGCATTCTACAGTGCTGGCACCAAGGTGTTCAAACCCAACAGCTGTACAGCATCTTCCCTTTGTTCAACAGGTTCAATGATCCTTGCCCATACATATTGAGGCTGCATCCAATACAAAGCTAGAGACAATACCATAACCCCAGCCTTCCAGCATTCTTCAGCACCAGGCAGGACAGTGGCATCACTCTGATGATTTGTATCCAGGATGTGCAGTGCTTTGCTTGGCTCCCAGTCTCACAGCCTCTTCCTTTCTGCCATGTTCTCAGCGTGAAACTGGGAACAAAGGGCATCCGGAGACCCACAGAGTGGTGGCTCCCTCCTGTCTTCAGAGGAGTTGAATGGAAGCATGGCTGTTCTGTGTTGGAACTAATCGGTGGTCACAGCTGCCTCTGACACTGTACTGGAGTGTTGTCCCCCTGAGAAACCGTGGCACGAGCAGTTGGAATCAGATGCCATGCTATGTGGTGGCTCATGTTGTGCCAGGCCAAGCAATTAGGACTCACCCACTGAATAAAGCAGACTGTGACCAGGCTTCTTGGCAGTGTGTGACTATTGTACAGCAGATGGTACATAGAGTATAATGGACTAAGAAAATATTCTGAGTGGGGAAAATGTCACAGCTAAAAATGGCACCACAGCTGACGTTGCTCTGGAAAAGCAGAGGCCAACTCAAAAAGCCTTTTATGCAGACAGTGGGTACCAGCAAAAGATGAAGACAGAGTCATGAGATTTTTTTTTCCTCCCACTCATTCTGAATCTGTTGATATGTCTCAGACTTTCGATGCTGGACCAAATAAAGGTAAGAGGGGAGGGTGTGTGGTTTTTTGTTTTGTTTTTACTACAGGAATACAAATTGAAAATGCAAATTGAGGCACCAGCTTTTTTCATCAAGGGAGTTAACATAGTCCCTGAGGAACTGCTATATACTGAGTGGGATCTGAGACAAAGCAATCAGAGAAAATTATTACTAGATACTACAAAACTGACAATTATATTGATCAATTGTAATTTGCAAAGCAGAGGAAAACACCCAGGCTGGTTTATGAAATTTATGAAGATTGAACAATACTATAGAGGTACTAGAAAGTGAAACCTACAGGCTACAAGTAATGCAGAAAGACATGCCAGAGCTCAGAATGTGTTGATGCAGAGGCTCTGACAAACATTGTCAGCCAAAACAATGCAGCATTTGAAAGAAGGATACAAGAACACCCGTGGGTTGTATTATCTGCTAGTGGAATGCAGTGAGTATATGTTGCACTGGGAAACAGTGAGCTTCAGGAAGGAAGAAAAAGAGGATACTGCTGCAGCTGAGGCAAATCTCCCCTAAACCAAATAGTTGTGTTAGCAATCAGTTAGCCAGTGGGTCACAAACTGATATGAACCTCATATATGGGAATATCAACATAGAAACAGTGTTGAGATGACTGAAGAGAAACAGATAAAGCCTAAGTGATGATGGTAAGAGATATGAATTGACTGTCTTGGTAAGTTGTGAGTGGGCACTATTAGTTTGGTGGGGCCAGGAGGTGGGAGGATAGTAATTGTTATGGGAAACTGGGACTTACCTAGTTGTTGACCTTCTCAGGGCAATATGCCCATCAGAGAGGCGGGAGGGTAAAAAAAAAAAAGCGTTTGAGAGTTTGCATTCACAGATCAGCAGTATTTGTAACACAGCACCAAACAAAGATAGTCCAACTGTCCCATACCATTAGTATAGCTCTCCTTGCCCTGAGGCAGAAGTCTGGGAAGAGACAGGCAAATTGATTACACTATGAATCACAAAATCAATAAGGGAGCTAACAGAATGGATACCCATTTTTCCATTTGCTCCTTGTTGTGTGAGGCCAAAAACCCAGCAGCATCCACTTCATATGTGAACCTAAGGAAATTTCATATGCATTTAGAAAAGGAACATCTTTCCATGACATAGAAGAAAAATGCTTGAAGATGTCAAACATTTAACCTGCATGCACCAGTACAGTTCTGAAAACCTTAAAAGGGTACATTCATGTATTTAAACCTGCATTCCTGTGACACTGCTTTCTCAGATAAACTGTGGGACTTGGACCTGCACACTGGCCATCAAATGATTGAATGTTGGAATAAGCCTGTTTGTGCATCATTTCCCATTGTCTCTCTTAAAGTCTTAGTTCTCATTAAGAAGGAACATAGCTGTGCAGGCAGGGGGAAAACCAGAAGAGCCTCCATGGGTACTCACATGTGGCTGTATTATGGAATATACTCACCCTGGATAGCCTTAAGATGCCACTTTGTATTTCTTGGTACTTGAGGAAAATGCAAAGGAAAGTAGAGGTTAAGAGGAGCAAATGTTTATACAGTGCATTGCTTTGCAGCCTGGGTCACTGCCTGGGTCTCCTTCTCTCAGAAACAGTTGTGAGATAGATGTTTTACAGCTCCTGAAAGCTCTGAGTGACCAGGCCTGTGCAGTGTGTGGATGCTGAGGAGCACTGGCTGTGCACAGTTGGGAAGGGAAGCAGTGCTGCACTTTTTGTGAGGTCCTCTGCAGTGTCCCATACAGGGACCTTTTCCCCATTTTCCATAACGCCCTTCTTTGTAATTTTCCTTCCCTGAAGTAAATTGACTTGCCTGGCTTCTTTCTCCCTTCTGTGATACAAGTTACTATGTTAACTTGCTATCTGATGTGATAAACATTTCTTTCCTCTAATTTTATTGCCTTTAGACTGCAACTGTTTTGGGGTAGATTTGACTTCTTGTCTGTTTATGTGGTACTTAAAACAGCAGAATGCAAATTTGAGCTGAAACTATCAGGATTTAGTCACCTCTATTCTTATTTATAGAAGATAAGTTCTACTGGTAAGTGCTCTGGAAAAAGCACTGCTGTTTCCATTGGTCTTGGTTCCTGCTGTGCCTCATTTGCAAAGAGGATGTGGTGGAGGAAATTGCTCTACACACAACATGGAGTTAATTGCTCCTTATTATACCCTTATTCAATATCTCTTCTTATAATTTCTCCTTTTTCCATTAAGCACTAGCAAAAATGTGTACAGTTCAGATTATTTTTCTTTTATGAACAGTAAGAGCACTCTCTGTCTCTTGTTATGCTGACTAGTGAGTTCAGTTTCACATTGCTCTTCACATACAGCTCAGCAGAGTATGTCATTCAACCTTTTCCCTTCAGCCATTTGTCCCCATCTCAGCGAGTTCTTAGGCTAAAAATGTTCCTAAATTGTATTAATTGGTCTGTGAACCTACATATAATGCAGCCTGGTTTGTGACACTGCACAGAAAGAGAGGAAACCTCATTCATTGTAAGCTAATGTTGTTCTACTTTCTTTCAGGCAAGATATCTGCTTGCAGATAGTTATGCAGAGAAAGCATCTGTTCTCTGTAGAGCCAGTCCCAGTGGCTATTTCCCAGTTTTGAGTCATGTTCCCTTCAGAAAGTGGAGGTTGAGAGCAAGAGGGGCTCAGCTGAAGAGGAGAAGTGAGAGATTTGTGGGGAGAAGAATCGTGTTTGAATTACCATCTCTGGCATGTGAGAGGAAACACACAGAAGCTGGTGGGCTCCTGCTTTGGTTCCAAAACCCAAAAGTTCTGGCATCTTGTAATCCCCAGAGAAGCATGGGTAGAGCAAATCATTACCCAGAGAGTTGATTTGGTTGAGGATCCTTGCCATAACATGAACACAGACAAAAGTCAACAGTGGTGCAAGGCAACCTGAGTGCTGCTGTTAGCTGTGCTCCAAGCAGTTGGCTTTGTTCCTAAGAGTTACCCGGCCAGTGAGATTTACTCTGGCCATGTAACTCTTGCCTAACTAACTAAAAACTGGCTAGCAAATGGTAGTGTCTTATACACACAAAATCTGTCTGGAGAAACTTAAAGAGCAGCTCCTGTTTGTTGAGGCAGGGGAGGATTAAGCAGGAGAGAGGGATGGGTAGGCTCACTAGGCAGGTGTGTGTCACTGAGCTCGTATTCTGAGACTAACTAAGCCTAGATGGATGCTGCCCTGCAAGGGCATGGACAAGGAAGCAAATGCTGGGATAAGCAGCTCTGAAGGTATTTTGCAGTCTATTTAAGACATGAAAAAAGTACCAGAGGGAGATAGGCTCTAGTTTTCCTTGAGGCTGGAGTTTCTTGGCTGTGTTTGCTTGTTTTCAGCTCTGTGGTTCTCTGTGCTCTCAGGCAAAGCATGGCCTGAGTGTCAGACTGGGCTGAGAGCTTCAGGCAGGCAGAGGTCACTCCCTGCTTGATTTTTTTCCCAAGCACCTCTAGCTAGCTCAAGGCTCTTAGTGTAACATAGCATACAGTAGCGTGAGGCTCCAACTCTTAGTCAGTATAAATAGCGAGGATTGCTCACTTGGCAAGACTTGGCTTTAGCTCAAGAAAGCTTTCATTGTCTTGCTCCAAGTTTCTCAAGTCTCTAAAAAAAAAAAAATTGTTGTTCAGCTGGCTTTAAACTAGGGAATATGTGAAGTACAAGAAAGGCAAAATCTCAGTTTGATGGGAAATGTACCAGATTACGTGGAGCTGATGGGGGAAATTTACTTAGGATTTCTTGATTTACAAACTGCTGGACTTTTTGTGTTGTGACAGAAATACTTTACAAAACTCTGCTGTTTCGTGTGTGTCTCTCCTCAATGCTTGTAATTTTAAAAGGTGTCCTAGAAATCATGCACATAAAATATATTTTGGATGCTGCAGACAAGAATGCATGCACGTAATGGCTGTTAGTATTTGCAGGATAGGAATCTAGCTCAGTAGGTGTGTTAGAAACACCTAGAAGAGAGATCTGCTTATCTGAGAAACCACAGAGAACCGCAGACTCGAAAGCAAACTGTGTGATGGATAAAAGCAACCAGTGCCTTTTGAACTTCTCAATGATTTTTTTTAATGTGTAAAAGTTATGAGACCCTTTTAATGCCTCTTATGGAAGAGTAGTTTTAAAACTGAAGTTTTATTTCTTTCTTTATATTTCATTTATTTCATTCATTTTCCCCTTTCAGGACATACAGGTGTTTCTTTGCTGTCTCTGTGCCTGCTCATACTGCAATCTCCCAGTGCAGTGCTTGAGGCAGGGGTGGCATCAGCAGCCTGGCTCTTGGTCAGGCTGTGGCAAGCACAGGAGGAGGTATCTGGCAGATCATACACTTGTTCTCCACCTCTGTTTTGAAACAGGCAGTGGGATGGCTCTAGCCAACAGCCCTTCAGTTACATCGTGTGGATTTGTGACAATATCTGTTTAAACTGCTTGTCTGAAAGCCATGATTTAGTAGAAAAGTATGTCAGTGTTCCTACTGAATTATACCAATGTGAAGAATTCTGGCAGTTCTAATAATAACCTTTCTTTACATAGCTTAAAAAAACACCCTCTACTGTTCCTTTCCTACTTATTTTTCAAGCAGTTCCTCATTGTTAACTATAGAATACAGCTTTCTAGAGAAAGCCTTTCTATTTTTCTACTGACTAGAAGAATCAATGTTCTTTGTTGTGAAACAAGACTGTAAATATGTAACTCCTGAAAGCTTAAAGTTTATCTCTTGCCTGAGAAAGCAAATTCAGATAAAAAGTCCAAATTTCAAAGTTTTCTTTATCTTAAGTCTTAAAGATTAGGATTGTGGAGAAATAGGAGGATACGAACTGATAACATTCCAGAGGAGACTTCTCAGCTCTGAATTTGGCATTCCCCAGCAATGTCCAAGTTCCTAAAGTTTTTCTTATTTTAAGCCATTTATTTGCTTTGTCTGTAGTTGACTGATCATAAAATTAGGAAACACATTAACCACACATCTGTTATCACAGTGGTTCTATCAAAGCCTAATTACAGTAATTTTAAAAATCAGAGTCCATAAGTGAAGTCTGTAGTATCTGTTTTCATCTGGATAAAAAGCCACACTCTTTTTTGAAGAGAAAATGATCTGACTCTGCACACTTGGATACCAATTAGGAAGAAAGTCTCACTGCAAAAGCACAAGGAAGAGTGGGTGGAAGGTTGTACATCTCTTTAAAAATGAACTGTAATAATACCCTTGTTGCAGTCATGTTAATCTTATCATATGAATCTCAGAGTATCTGAACACAGATACCTGAAAACAGGCTGGGTGTGGGAAAGGGCCACCTGAAAACAAGACATAATTGATGAAAGGGTGATATGCTGTGCTCTGCTCCAGCAATGAGATACTCTTAAGTGTCAATGCCATGCATTTCTTATAGGTGAAGGTGAGATGTGCAGTTTTTGTGCCTATTTATGTCTTTTTGGTAGAGAATCTGGTTCCTCCCAAAACATCTGAGTTACTATAACCCTGTGTAAAAAGGCATCATTACCTTAAAAAGAGCTGTTGCTGTTTCCTCTGTGGATGTGAGGTCAGATCCATCTTGCACAGGCCGCATGATGAGACTTGGATATTCGAGTCTCACGTGTGCTCTGCTGTGTTGCCTTCATGTCCAACCTTGTGGAGGAGAAGTCACAGTGTTATGGTGCAGCTGGGGTAGGTTTTGGAGCCAAGGGACCTCTTGCTAGAAGGTGATTTTTCATCGGTGTCTTCACACCCATGGCTCTTCCTCCACCCTGTGCTTGGGACTCTGTGCCTTGCCATGTGGTGCGTCTGGTGAAGCCTTGCATGTTGGACTGAAAGAAGGTGAGAAAGGTGCCTGTGGGCTCAGATGGACAAAAAGCCATGTGTAGGTGGCTTGGCAACAGTTGTCCGTGGGCATGCTCTGGTTCTTGGAGAAACATGGGGGAATTTGAGACAACTTTTCCCTTCTTCTGGGATTCTTTGTCTGTACTGAGAGGGTTGTATTACATTGCATAATGATTTTTGCATGTAGGCAAGTCATGACTAAACCCCTTGCCTCTCTATCATAAAATTGTCCCTGCTGCTGACAGGGCTATGGGCAAGCCTTCTTCTGCATAAGTAACCTGAAGGGGGTTACTCTGCACCCTCACCCTTTGGGTGGGGCTCTTCTGGCTTCTGTGTCCCCAGTTCTGGCATGTTGGAATGGCTCTTCAGCTAGGAAAAGAGGCACAGTTGCCGTGAACTCAGTGGAGTTCTACTAACCTGTGTGAGTGGTCTATATGATCCATTATTATCAGTGTTCCCAGAGGGTGTGTCCAGATGCTGTTACTGTAGGCAGGGAGTAAGAACCCACAGTTTCGTCTTTAATCTGTATCTTTGTAATGCTATAGTGGGGGGAAAAGGTGAAGAAGCATCTTGCCTTCTCTCACGTCTGCTAGTATTTACTCATGGATGTGACAAGCTGTCATTTTCTAGTTTGTGTGAAAAGTGACACTTATTTCCCTTCCCCCCACTGCAACCTTGCCAATGTATTTGCTGCATGCAGATATAGATTTGTGTTCATTTCCCTAGCAGATGTCACAGTGATTCAGTGCAAAATCTGCTTGGGGACATGATGATAATTGAACTGTTCTCCAGGAAGGGGAGATGAATGTGTTGGTATTTTCTGCTTCAGTTACAACAGGAGTGCTCTATATTTCAGATCCTCTATTCAGAGTTTTAACTTTCCATTTTGCACAAGAAGGTGGCAATGTGTGGAGCTGTTTTGAACACTTCAGAAATTCTGTAGAGACAAATATAAATAACTAAAATATCTGATCCTGGAAAATAATAGATCTATGCCGATTTCTACAACAGGACTCTGAACGTCCAGGCAGCAGCATACAGTGCAAACTGCTCCTTCTAAGGTGTTTTAGACAAGGCTGGATGAGACGTACTGACATACCAATGTGTATTTAAGATGATGCTTCTACTGTGCATTGCTTAAAATGTTTAGGAACTAACTTAATATTCAATGGCATTGTGATGGGACAATTGTTTGACATTTAGATCCAAGAAAGTGTCTATGAATAGAATATAAATACTACTGTTACTTAAAGTAAGGTTTAATTAAATGCCAGCTCCTATTACTCAAAATTTACTGACAATGCTTATCCTTCATTTCACTTCTGCATCCAATTTACATGGAAAAATCATTCTCTGCCAAGGATGTGGCTCAGTAAGTCTTGGTATGCTTGTAATGACAACCCAGGGGCACCACTTCCCGCTTCACAATACAGGTTGATTATATATCTGCAGCAAAAGCAAAATAATACAGGAGCCAAATTTAAAAAGAGTAGAAAGCAGTAACTAGCTGCTCACATTGCTGCTGCTGCTGTGCTAATTGTTTGATAGCTGTATAATTGATGCATGTGGCTGGGATATGCAATCTCCCGTTTGTGTGCATGCTCAATGCCTATATATTCTTTCAGGAATTCCCAACTGCCTGCTATTTTCTGTCATTACAAGTAGATGCTTATGTAGAATGCATCTCCAGCTGGCTCTTGACCAAGCCTTCTCAGGCTCGTGGAAGTACCCCTCCTTTAATAAAGTTAATGTCAGTGGAGATGGCCATCTTCAACCATTTTGATGTCCTTGGCACAAAGGAAATGCTGTTTCCTCACTCTGGAGGATTAGGCAGCATTAAAGCTGCTCCATCTGTGAAGATTAGCTCACTGCTGGGTGGCTATTTTTTCTCCCCTTCCCCCCCTTGAAGGAATCACTGCTCCGAAGGGGTTCCTGCAAGAGGAGAGCTGTACTGCAGACTGCCTGACATCTGCTTTGTTCCTTTTGCTCTGTCTGCAGAATGCCTGCATCTGAAAAATCAGTTTCATCTCCTGCTGTTTGGAGAGGGTGTTCCTGTGCTGGTACCCCACTGCGCATCCCCAGCACTGTGCAATAGTTGGAGGACTGGGCCCAGTGCTGCAGCTGTTGTGGTACTGGGACACCCGCCCAGGCTTGCTTGCTGGGACTGGGGAGCGGTGCAGGTGCCAGACTCAGCTGGAGCAACTGCCCTGTTGGACCAAGGGGAGCAGGTTTTAAATCCTACACAAAGGAATCTTATGTAACCCCCACTCTGGTGGTCTAGGGAACATCTCAAAAAACCAAAAAATAAAACAACATGCCCCATCCCCATAAAATGGGTGGTGGGGAGGAATTAATTTCCTGACCTTTGGGGGAGTTGCAGGGACTTCCCAAATAAAATAGTTCACTTCTGTCCCTATGACCTCTTATTCATTGGGATTGTGAAACTGCCCTCATTCGTAGTTAGTCTTTCCTAGGGTTGAGCATGTTTTCTGTGGCAAAAGAGACTTTTCTGGTCTAGGGAAAATCAACATACTCCAAATGGTACTGCAAAAATTCTCCAGTCTCTGCAACAGATGAACAAACCCAACCCAGACTGGCAGGTGGAATGATGAAGCTGCATCATTTTGACCAATAGTGGTGTTGACCCACAGCTAATGACAACTGCTGTGTAACAGTTTATATATGAAAAAAAGTCTGGGTTTGAGAGAATTTATTACTATAGCAAGAATTACTTTTTTCAGTTAGGTAATTGGTGCTATGAAAATCTTAGTGAATTTTTTTCAAGGACTGTGCAGTACGTCCGGACTCCTAAATGGGTAATTCTAATTCAAAGTGAGAAAAGGCCTTTTGCAGAACTAGTGGGATAGAGCAAGGATGAAGCGTACCAAAAAGGAGAATCCAAGAGTGGTTACAATAAAATTTAAGAAGTGACTCTTGGGGTCTGCTTTTGAATTTTGTCATGAGGCTCATGTGTGCGTTTTTGCCTTTTTTTGACCTTTTTACTTTTGTTTGCCTGAAAAGTAGATATAACAATAATATTGAGTCTTCTCTCAGACTCTTACTCAAAGCTAATTTTGTTATCATTCTCTGGCACAGCACTTGGCTTTTACCATGCAGGAGAGACAACAGCTACCCTGGCACTGGGAACATATTTTTGCTGGTATATTGAATTAATATATATAAGCCTAGGTCTGGAACTTGTCTGCACCTGCTGGTGAAAGAGAAAAATCTGGAGCAGTTCAAAATAGTGAGTCCACAAGCACGTGGTGCAGGTATCTGTAACCTGGTAGCTTTAAATGTTTGGTCTTCAGTCTTCAGAGCTCTTCAGTTGATGCAGCTCATAAAACTATGAAGACCCTTTTTTCTGCCTACTCCTGCATGACCACAGTGTACTTCCCAGACATAATGTCAGGTTGTAGAAGCTGTGAGTATATTCCCTAACCCTCAGAAGTCCCCAAAGCATTAGGCAGTTTGGGGTTTTTTTTTCTCCCAGAACCTAAGTTGAGCCTTCTTACTGCAGCCTCTGTTCCTCCCCGGGTTGCTCAGGCAGCCCCAGCAGCCTCTGCTTTATGCCTGCCTTTTCTGAGGGACCTGTGGGGAAGAGCTGATCAAGGGTGGGATGGGGGACAGTTGCCTGAGGATTGTTGTCCAGTCTGGGCTGCAGCACTCAGAGTGTGCTCCTGAGACCATGTTTTTGTAATGGATAGTTGGAGTGTGGGGAAGTGATTGAGAATTGGGGTGAAACAGAGATATGAGAGGAAAATTTTCAGGTAGTAGGAGTGAACATCAAATTCCAGTTCTAGGGGAGGGATTTCCAGTACATAAAGTTGAGGTGTTTTGAATATGGGGAAAAAAAGAGAAATGAAAGCCAAAGACAGTTTAAGGAAGAGGAGAAGCAGTGGGTTAAATGATATTTGTGATGGTATAGAGAAGGGGAAGATACTGAGACTGGAGAAGAAGCAAGGCAGAGCTTGGATAGTGAGGGAGAAGTAGAGGTGGCAGAGTTGAAGAGTGGGGAGGAGAGGTGAGAGGGAGAGCCCATTGCTTGCATTGCCCTCCAAAGTGTTTATTCAGCTCTTGGAGATGTGAGGCCCTTGGTCAGATACTGCTGGCAGCACGGTTGTGGTGAGGAGGCTTCAAATCCTGCCTCGTGTGTCTGACTGGTTTCAAAGCCTTGGTGCTGCTCTGGGCTGCTCTTGGGCACCAAGATGGAAATGCAGGGATGTGGCCCTGCAGCAGCATGCCCCTGCAGGTTATGGCATGGGGGAAGGCAGGAGAGGGAACACAGTTAATCACTACCTCTCCCGATATAAAAAGTTGGGTGCTAAAACAGATTCTACTTCACTCCTACACACAATGTGCTCAGTCACTCCATTTTTATGTAACAGGAAACACTGAAAAATATGATTCTGCCAGGGCAGAAAATCTTGCTATTAATAGCAGGAAAGGCAAAAAAGGGCTTTGTACACAGGAAGCATTCCTGTTGTACAAAGCTAAGACAGACTTTTAAAGTTTGAATATTTTAAAGATATGTGGATTTCTATAAATATATGGAAGGAGATGCTTGAAATGTGGACAATTAGGATTTTGCAGGCATCAAACTTATATTTGTTAAACTGACAATTTTTTTCTGTATCTAGATACTTGATAGGATCATTTTGTTTTTGTTTTGCACAAGGTAAATTAGGCTATAACTGGCCTAGAAAGGAAACTAAAGATGAGGGTAGAAAAAACATTTCCTGTTTCCTCTGTCATTACTTATGGGCACCTGAGTGTGGTTAGGAAGAAAAGAGACTGTGCCAATAATTTTCTTAATATCTTGATAATGACACTTGGCTGTGTAAGGGTCTGTCCCCATCTCTGGGCTTCCCAGCTGTTTCCCTCTTGGCTGTCAGTCTGCTTTCATAACTCGGAAGCAGGAGTTCATGTTTGGTTGCCACCCCCTGTCTTTTTTCTCTGTAGATACAGACCAGGATCCTGCCTTTGCACTTGAGCTAATCACGATGGTAATGAGGTTCCAGATCTTTCTGTAACCACGTGGTCTACTCATCCCCCCTGCTTGAAAGCTCATTTTGAGAAAGTATCTGTTTCCCCTACACTCTGGGCCATCCTTGTACTTGAAATGTCAGCAGTGTTTCTCTTTATTAAATCAACCTGCAAGAAAAGAGATTTGTGCTGGAAACCAAAGGGAAAGTTTCACTGGACATCCAATGCTTGAAGGAACACTCTGAGGGAACGTGTTCTGGAAGCTCAAGGTGTTCATGTTGTACGCTCAGCAGCTTAAAATAGGGCATGGGTGAATTTCCTGTCTGAGAGCAAGATTAGTAAGAAGCAAAGTCTGTGGCTGGAGAGCCTTCAGCGGCCACCAGGCTGCTCTTGCACAGAGCTGTGCTCCGGCCTGCACACAACAGGTACCTTGGCTCCACAGGAGATGCCTCACTGGAGGTGGGAAGATGGCTGCTCACAGTGTCACCAGGCATCTGTCAGGAGCATGGCCTGTGACTGGGAGGCACGAGGAGACCCTTTCCTAGTGAGCTGGAATGTACCAAGGGCATAGAGTAGCCATGCTGTGTGAGGGAAGGGTTGAAGAAGTTGCCAACTGAGCAACCCTTCATGGCTCTCTCATAGAAAGTGCATCAGACACATGAATAGCCTGAACCAGACCCACAGGAACTTCACTACCTCAAGTTTCTTGTTTGTCATTACATTTTCACAGTGCAGGGATTCCTGCCCTCATCTGTCAGTGTTGCATTTGGCATCATGAGCAGTGTGGGCTGGTGGCAAGACACCAGTGAGGGGACTTCATCCTGTAAATTTACCATTGAGAAACCCACTGATAAAGTTGAATAGCCACAAATATGGAATCAGTCTGAACATTAAGCAAACTACTGGAAAAATGAGAGGTATTCCTGCACACGGGTAATGTTATTTGAGAATTAAGAGGCAGTTCTTTAAATAAATGCTTTAAATGTGGTTTGCATAGATGTCTAAGTATAAAGAATAAAAGATGAGGGTGGGTGTTTTTGAACTGAATAGCAGTGATGTATCCACAGCAGTGCAAAGCATTAGTGCATTGTCAGGCTGGGTAGATGAGAATGGCACTTGCATCTCATTTTGGCTCTCACAAGGCAATGCTTCTTGTCTAAAGCCTTATTGTGAGTATAGACTAACACCTTTGCATTTGATCCTACTGCCATTGAAACTGATGGGAGACTGCTTATCAAGGAAAGCAGATAGCAGGACTAGGACCAGGGTGGGTATATTCAACTTAAAAGGGTGCACTGTAGGGTTTTTCCCTGTTCAAGTATCAAGCACTGTAAAAAGGATCTTCCTTATCATTCAGCAGCAGATCTGAGGAAGAGTCTTATGTTACTCTGTTATTTTCTAAATCTGCAAAAGCAGCACATGCTGTACTTTGGTCAGAGGAGCAGCAGCACTCTCTGCTCCTCTGCAGATGGAGTGTCATTGCACTGAGGGTTTCCAGCGGGAAATTCCACCACCACCAGCCTTGCCAAAAGATAGCTTGGAGGAGGAGAAAATGTCCCATGAGGATAGTGGTTCTTTCCCAATAAAAAAACAACAAGCAGGGAAATCCATCAAGCTGTTAGTCATGCATTTTATACACATATATATACATAGCATAGTGGATGTGAGTCTGTATATATGTGTATATAAAAAACTGTATTGCACTCACACTATCTGTATGATGCATCATCAATTTCAGGCTTCAGAATAATAAGAAAAGTAGCTTATAGGATATAAATGTACATACAGTAGAAACTGGCCCAGCAGATAATTTTGCTATTTAGTTTTTATGAAAGATAGTGAGATCAGTGTGGCTAGAAAACAGATTGTACCTCTTTAAATGAGCCTTCTTTCTTTGTAGCCCTGTGAAGCCTGGAGGTTATTTTTAATTTTAAATGGTGCTTGTTAAAGAGAAGTGAAATCAAAGGGTATTTTAGAATGGAGCTTTTTCTTTAAATACATTCCTTGTAGGTGGGGAAATCTACATTTTTTTGTACCACAGATGCTCAAGCTCCATTAATGTGTCTTTGTGTGCAAGTTCATAAGGCTATAGCATCTTACAAACTGGTATAGGAGAGATAATTGATTTTTAGTGCTTTCTAAAGTGCAGAACACAAACATGCCACAAACACTGTGAGTATGGAAGTGTGCAAATTTGCTTGAGGAATAAGCAAGGGGAAGTTTTGAGTCTGACCACTTCTAAAGTGTTTAGAACTCTGCATATGCATATAGGACATTTAAAATCTTCCATAAATGCAGGGCATATTTTCAGAAAAATATGTGCTTATCCTCTTAGATTAAATAATGGAGGACCAGATCTTCAAATGTACTGTGACTGTGGGTGAGATGCTACTCAATGTTTAAAAATGTCTTGAATACATGCAATATACTTCTGAAAACCAGGAAAGCATTTGGGATTTGAATGGTGACAGAGCAATGTCTTCGCTGCAGTTGGGAAGATGGAGATGGTGGCACTGTTTTTAAATGAGACATTCCCTGGGCTAAACTAATTTCTGGTGTAACATTGCAAAAGTCAGTGTGGTAAACTGGACTTCAGGGTTAATTCAGTCAAGAAACCACATGGGTTTTAAGCTCATAAATGTATTTTGGGGACCATGTTTTGTATATTTGGGGTTTTTTCTCCTTAGAATTGGACCATTTATACTTCTTCTGTGTTTGTTTGATGATAAGTTGTTTAAAACCTAATTGCAACAGTGCTTCAATATTTGAAGCCAATTCGATGTTAGCCTCCAGCATCATCATCAATGGAAGCAGAAGAATTTTTCAGAGCAGAACTATGTCTCCAGTCGCCTTGAGGAGAGGGACAGTATTCTGTAAGCAAGGCTTTGTCTCTCAGGCTGTTTTCTTCTCAAGGCTTTCCATGAACTGAAATGTGTCTTCAGTAATCAAATGAGCTTTAATTAGTCCTGAACTCTGCTCAATATGCTATCAGTGTTCAAAAAGAGAAGATACATGTTTCTGAGGAAGGAAATGCAACTTTGATTTGTATTTTAGGCCCTTGCCTCTCGTGCTTGAGGAGAAGCAAGTTTTAAGGGCAAGTATGAGCACAAATTTGAGTATAAGATGAGATTAGGAAAAAAACCCAACTCTTCCTTAAGATCCATTCAGAATCTACCATTATCAAATATATGTAAAATTACACTATCCATTCCCTTTGAATTTTATTCTCTAAATTAACTACAGTCATTAGGATGTTTCCTCAGGCAGTTCTTCACTGATGCATACCTCTTCCCAGCTGATTTTATTCAAAATGCAGCTTCTAGTTCCCCAATGGCTACTCAGAAATGTAATACCTAATTTACAAACCATTCTCCAGAATGAGGGAGAGAATTTCTCTCTGTATTCCTCCTTCAAAGTACAGACGTTTCAATCTTTCCCCTGCCAAATGTTGCCTGTACACTGAGGATTTCTGTGGGACCAAAGAAAAGAGATTATCACGCAACTTCTCCCACGTATATGACTGTAACAGTCCTCTTGGCCAGAGCATTGCCCTTGCCCAGCAATTTCTGTGCTCCAGGATCTAATGTTAATGACCAGGCTTGTACCCTAAGTGCCTGCTGTCATATCACAACACAGAGGTGTTGCCTGATGCAATTAAATTGGTTGTTGAAGTAACTTGGATTGTGGCTTTTCCTGCACCAGAACCTCTCCTTGTGCTTTTTAGTTGAGCGGTACCATCTCCAGCATAGTTCATGTTAAACTGCAGCTCAGCCTGACACGTCTGGGCTAATCCTCTGCTGTGGCCACTCTGGAATCCCATTAGTGAAAGAGCAAGCTGTTTCTTCCTGTCTTAACTTCAGAGTGCTTTCTTCAAATATTGAATACTTGGGATGAGCGTTTTGAAATATTGATACAGGAGAAAGCACAGACTGTCTTGGTCAAGCCTCGTGCAGGCTTTACTCAGACGCCTTGGCACATGTAGGACCTGGGGGAAGTGAAAAGGTCAGTATGACTGGGAGTGGGGTGGGGTTGGGGAGGTGTCTGGCTTTCAACAGACTGTGTAGGAGAGATTTGCTGGGATGAGATCACTCATGAGTTGGCAAAAGTTATACTCAAATGCCATCATCTGCAGTTGACTTCTTGCACGGTATTGGCTTAAGTGGAGCACAGAATTCTAGACTAACAGGACTGTTTGGGTCCACAGAAATCCCCTCCCACAGGCAAGGACACCTTGCACTAGACCAGTTTACATAAAGCCCCATCCAACCTGACCTGGAACACTTCCAGGGATGGAACATCCACAGCTTCTCTGGACCTGTTCCAGTGCCTCACCACCCTCACAGTAAAGAATTTCTTCCTAATCTGTAATCTAAATCTACCCTCAATTCAAAACCATTCCTCCTTGTCCTATCACTACATGCCCTTGTAAAAGTTCCTCTTCAGCTCTTTTGTAGTCCCCATTAAGTACTGGAAGGCTGCTATAAGGTCTCCTCAGTGTGTTCCCTTCTCCAGGCTGATCAACTATCTCAGCCTGTCTTCATAAGGGAGGTGGTCCAGGAGAGGTGCTCCAGCCCCCTGATCATCTTTGTGTCCTTCTGCTGGACTTGCTCCAACAGGTCTACATCCTTATTTTGGGGACCCCAGAGATGGCTGCAGCACTCCAGGTGGGGTCTCACAATAGAGGATTGAGGGGAAGAATCACCTCCCCATGACCTGCTGGTCATGCTTCTTTTGATGCAGCCCAGGATGTGTTTGGCTTTCTGGGTTGTGAGTGCACATTGCTGGGTCATGTCAGGCTTCTTGTCCATCAACATCCCCAAGTCATCCTCAGGGCTGCTCTCAATCCATTCTCCTCCCAGCCTGTATTTGTGCTTGGGATTACCCTGACGCAGGTGTAGGACCTTGCACTTGACCTTGAACTTCATGAGGTTCCCATGGGCCCACCTCTCAAGCCCGCCAGGGTCTCTGTGAATGGCATTCCTTTCCTCCAGCCTGTTGACCTCACCACACAGCTGGGTGTCACTGGCAAACATGCTGTGGGCACACTCAAACATGAAACCTGCCAGTGTGACGTGCAGGATTGTTCCATGGATACTTGTGAGGTTCTGCTGCCCTTTGCATGGGACAGCAGTTTCAGCCAAAACTTTCATGGGGAAGAGAAAACACTGAACATGTAAATAATAATCTTCAGGTTTTTTATTAATCTTTATGTGTACTGAGTAGTCTCCCTTTCCCTTTTCTGTCAAATCTTTTCCTTAAGGCCACTTTTCAGTTTATGCTTTAGTGATGTCTGCAGTGATGACAGACATATGACATGTGCATTCTTCAGTAATTTTATTATATGTAAATCTTCCTAGTGTATTTGATTTAAAATTATCTCAATGGCCTCAGGACTCAGAGATTTCAGAGCCATGGGGAAAGGGGCTTATGTATCTGTACCATCTTTTGCACAGTGCTAAGCTCTGCAGGCAGCTCTCCCAACTCGCTAAATCCGTTGTACAGCTGAGGAAAGAGACAGCTTGCTCTGCCTTGATGGTAGCAGATTGATGAATTTGGCTGGAGGTTTTCTGAGCTGTAACAATCACAGAGATTGTCATGGTGGCAATGGAAGAATGGGGTCCTTTGTGCAAACATCACAAATCCCTTTGGGAGAGCACATTTGTGAATGAGCATTTCTGTACCCCAAGCAGTGGGCAGTGCTTTGTGTGACATTGCCACAGGTCAGACAGAGTAAGTTTTGGAGAAATATAGCATAGCTGCAGTAGCTGTTTTGTATAGCCTTGTTTTCTAGAAATGAAAGTGGTAACATCAGGATTGCGAACATTGACTCTTCCATGCACAGCTTTGTGTTTTCTGTGCTCTTTTAGGATGATGAGAATGTTGGACATTTGACCACTACAGTCTTGGCATGAGCCACAGCACATTGGAGATGACTAATGCCAGGGCCCTGGAAACCTTTGGCTGTGCATACTCACTGAATTCCCTTAATGGACAGCAGTCAGAGTAAACACTTGGCTTTGGCTGATTTGTTTTTGGTTTGTTGGGGTTTTTTTCCTTCCCCTTTACATGATTTCTTCTGCTGTGAGAAGGGAAGATGTTGCAAACAACCCATCTGCGTTTTTGCAACACCTCCTCTGTTCCTTGATTATTTTATTTTGTTGGTGTCACTTTGCATGTTTATACTATTTTCAAATGTTTATGTCACTTTTCTCTCTTTTTTTTCCAGTTGCTTTATGGCATTTGGAAGAGATTGACTGCTTTTCTTTTGCCTCCTTTTTTACCCTAGTTACCTTAGGAATGTTGATTTTTTTCTTCTTTTGGTTTGGTGAGATTTTTTTTCACCTTCACTGTGAGAAAGGAAGGTGCTTTTTTCACCACATCTAGACTTTCATTTTAATTTTTTTTGTTACCTTTTGGAGAGTTTTGTAACAAAAATGGGGTTAAATCAAAAGTGATACTTTTAAGACAAAGATACATTCCTCATCTGATCAAAATGACTTCTTATCCTTCCAGAGGGAGTGAGGAAACAGTTCAGTGTGGCTGGTGTGAATTGGGGAATGGCCTTGGCTGAGTCTGTTGCCACTTCTTGTTTTTCCTACGTGGGTAGCCTGGTCCTGTGCCTTGGTGGGACTGTCCCCTCTGTGTCTCGAGGAGGGAAAAGACAAAGCGTCATGATTTTTCTTTTCAACATCAAGGGAATGTGCTGTTGGTCTGTCATGGGTGTATCTGTAAGAAGGGAACAGAAAGTAATTGTTTAAATTTTTATTTCTTCTCTGCAGCTTGCAGAAGGGGTTTCAGCCGTGCCTGAGGCCAGCGAGGTGAAGAGATGCTGGTTCCCATCCCTGCAGGTACATCAGAAGGGTTGCCCACTCTTTTCCCATTAGTGTTTGGGTACCAGTGTGGGCACTGCCCCTGTGATTAAGGAGACCCTAATCTCAAATGCTCTGCTAGACAGGAGCCGTGCATGTACACACTATCAGTGCTTGTTGCAAGTTCCTTTTTACTGACAACAAAAGAATGTGTCTTCAGTATGTCTTTCTCTGCTGCATGAACTAGCTACAATAGTTGCTTGCCCAGCAGCCACACAATAGAAATCTGGGTTTCATCTGAATTTTCAAGGTTGTTGAAAGTGCTTTTAGTATTTCCCTCTCCTCCCTCTCTCTCTGCTTTTCTTCTCCATAGGCATGTCATCCTCCAGCAGAGCTTGAGAAAGAGGAACGAAGAAAAGAAGGAGGAGGCGGAAAGCCACCAAGGTGTCGTTAGCATTTCCCTGCACCTGAAACTCCTCATTCTGTTTCCAGGCAGTGCCATCGCGGGGGGGGGCGGGGCGGCAAAACCCAGGCTGGAGCACACCAATAAAGGGGCGATAAGGGAGGGTTAAACACAAAACAAAACAAAACAAAAAAAAAAAGAAGAAGAAAAGAGGGGGAAAAAACGGAAACCCCGCAATTTTGCGCCGATTTCCTCCTTGCGGCGCGAATGCACAAAGAGACGGGGGCGCTGTGGGGAGGGAGGGGTTCCCCTGGAGGCGGGGCCGGAGCCGGAGCCGGGAGCGGCGGGGCGGGAGGTGCCGCCGGCGGCAGCGGCAGCAGCGGCAGCAGTAGCAGGATCAGGATCAGGATCAGGATCAGGAGCGGCAGCAGGAGCAGCAGGATCGGGATCCGCCGCCATGGAGCCGGGGGGCCGGCGGGGCCGCCCCACCGAGGAGGCGCCGCGCCCCGAGGAGGAGGAGGTGGACCCCCGCATCCAGGTGCGAGCCTGCCTTTTCGGCGTGGGGGGGGTGGTGTTCATTTAAAAATGTGTCTAAACACGTATATTATGGTTGCATGGAATAAGGATTGCCTTTATTTCTTGCTGCGTGTAGCCATACATGTGCGCACACACGCATGTACTGTGCACATACGTGTTCCCCGGGCCGGCGGCGATGCGGAGCTGCCCCGGGGTCGGGGCGCCCGGAGGATGCGGAGGAGCCCCGGGGCGCCCCAGCCCTTTGTTACCCCGGGCACCGTTCGGCATCCCCCCTTCCCCTCCTCCCGCTGAAATTCCCTTCTTATTTTTTACCATGACGGCGTGACCTTGCTCGTGGAACAGAGCTGGTGCTCGGAAATTCATAAATGCGGGAAAACGTCGACTTATTTTTTAAATTAACATGATTTCTTTAACGAAGGATCTTCAGCGGAAAATGGTGTTTCCTCTCTATGAATGCTTTCTGCAATAATTTTTTATTCTTGCATGGTTTCTAAACAAAGCTTTTCTCCCCCAAAATCGTGTCGTGACCAATAGCCTGGCGCAAACTTCAGCAGTCTGTGGTCCGCTGAAATGAAATGTATTTTTAGGTCTCTGCAGATTTATGGCTTTTGCCTCCAGCATTGCTGGGACTGTTTGTCAGGAGTGAATATAACATGTGTGTACATTGCTGAGAGGATCCTTGGCGTAGGTCCCTTGCTCGCTGGAACTGTCATTCTTTTCTCCATCGTGAACATTTCTTTTTGCAGGGCCGAGCAGAGCAATTGCAAAATTCACAGAACATGGTTACACAGAGCGAGGCCCTCAGCCAGAGGCGCTAGCCTGTTCCTGCCCGGATTTTGAGAAGCTAAGCTCATCACTTAGTGCCTATTGATCTAATGTTGGCCTTACAAACAGCTTGCAACGTGTTTCCACTTAAATGATTTGCACATTGTTGGCAAAACACTGTTTTTGTTAAGTTTTCTGCTTGGTTGAAAGAAGAGGCTGCCGTGTGTGTTTCCATCACGGCTGGAGGGTTTGTAGCCTTCCAGTAAGAGATAATTAGGTAATTTTTGTCCGAGTGTCTTTTTTGGCCGACATGGATACACAAATATGTGTCTTGCAAATCCTGGGAGTGGGAAAAGAAATCTGACCTCGGAGGATAAGAGAGCTAAACTGTTGCAATTAATTCTTTTCTGGTTGTAACCAGAGTCATTCTTGTGATCTAGTGGGAAATGGCTCAAGTGACAATCAATTTACAGTGTTCAGTTTATACAACTAAACACTTGGAGGCGGATTCTGTTACACGGGTTGACAATTAAATACCGTTTGAACGCTCCTGTTGAAATCGCAGGATCTCACATGGAGTAACGTTGCTCAAATAAAGCTATCTGAGTCTGCTCCTGAGGGTTGCTTTTTGTGGTAAGAAAGCCATTAAGAATGAGTTTTATTTTTACAGTAATTTCATTCATGCCAACACCACCTCTAGTACGTATTTATTAAAGGGATTTAACACCTTTGTTTTTGCTGTTAAGAGATCAAAATCTTGGCATGAAGGCAGGCTCTGTAAACGTAATCATGTGTCCCATTGATTGGTTGTATTATGAAATGGTTTGCCAAAAATCCAGAGTAAAATGTCTCTCGTGCTGCAGGAACGTTTCTTATCAATTCTGTGCATTCACTGCATGCCTCCTGTGATAGTACTAACTTTATGCTAATCCTTCTGGAGTGGGTGTGTCTGTTTCCCCAGTGCCTCGCAGATACTGACTATACTGAGTAACAAGACAGAACTTAGTGTACCTTATGTTTATTTGTAATAGTGAGGAATTAGCCAGAACAGGAAATGTATTGCCTTAACATAAAACTATAGAGCTTCTCTGATTATTTTGCTTGCAAGTAACAAAGTAGAAGACCAGTGGCAAAGTTAAACTAAACACATCAAGGTTTCCTCTTTTCACCGAATTTGTAAGCCACAGCCCTTGTGAGCTTTCAGTGGGAATGCTGAATGAGCCTTCTCAGACATGTTTTTTCCCCAGATTCCTTACTATGCATCTGACTTTCTTTCTTTCTAGGGGGAGCTAGAAAAACTGAATCAATCTACAGATGATATCAATCGCAGAGAGACGGAGCTGGAGGTACAGTGTTTGTATTTGCATTTTCTTCTTGTGCATGTTGGATTTTGTGAACAACAGGACAGTATTTCTGAGTAGTTTGCCTCCTGAATTGTGAGTGCTGAGTGTTGATTTGGCATCAAGAGTCTGGTGGTGATTTTTTTGAAGGTATGAATTGAGCTAATAGCTGGAACAGAAAGGGAGAAGATATGCTGACAGTGTGAATCCCTCACACCCCACCATTGCCAGACCTTATTTTTAGGTTTGGAAACTAAGCTTAGTCAGGTTTTATTTTTACGAGTCACTGGTTTGGGTTTGCATTCTTGTAATCATAGACAGGGAAAGTTTATTTGGTTAAGAGGTTTTTGCATACAGTGCTGTGCCAGGGTCTTCTCTTTGGTGGCTGTTTGGGGTTTTTGTAAGCTTGTTAGCTTTGCCTTTTTTGTCAGTACTTTCTGAGCAAGGAAGGCAATGAAGGAAAGTTGGAGGAAAGAGAGGTTTTCTTGGATACTTAAAAATCTAATAGAAAGTTCTGAAGAAATTGTTTCTAAATCCCCAAATTTGAGCTTCAGCTACTTGGTAGTTATTCTGGAAGGCTCAACAGTATTGATCTAATAGCAGAGCAAACCAAACTGGTCTACTTGTGTGCCTACATTTTCTTTTGTTTGCAAAACAAAGAAGAGAAACCCAGTGGAAGTGTAAGGTGAACATGCTGCTTAATAAAAACTGGCATAATAGATGACTTTACATCCTAAATAATTTTTATATCATTGCAACATTTTGAATACTGTCTCAAAACATGTTGAGGTTGCAGTGATGAACCAGCTATGAAAGTACATCTGTAGATTTCTGTCTGCACCTTCAAAATGTCACTCTCTGGTTTCCTTTATTTCTTCTTGTGTGTGTGTTTTCATGACATGGTGCCTGGAGCATGGGGTGATTCCTGGTAGTATTTAAAAATAGTGGAGTATCCACTTGGATGCACTGAACAGAAAATAGGGTTATGAGCTTCTTTGGAAACAAAGCAGCCTTATCTTGTCTCTATTTTCTTCTCCTCACTTGTGTGTATTTTCTGCATGTAGATCATTCACATACTGGCAAATAAATTTAGTGGAATAGGGAACTATTTGTTATGCAAAATTAGATGATATTTTAGGTGTGAAAACTGTTCAGTGTCACTAGCTTGATTTAAATTTTATGAGTGAACTCTAAAAATCAGTGTGCTAGTCTGCAACAGTACCAATTAAATGGACTTCAGGACTCTTTATTATGTATATCTTTTCACTCTCCTTATTTCATGCTGAGGTACTGAAATTGAAAGATGGTGCTATGGATAGTTGCCTGGATTTCATTAATTTTGTCATAACCCTGCACTGAGGACATATTATGAAGCAGATGGAATAGTAATAATAATGCAAAGGCATACTCATGAAATAAGTCCCAGTGACTTTAAGGTGGAATTTTACTGCTTGATTAAAATTATTCCTGTGTTCAAGTGTTTGTCGAGCCTGCAGAATTGTAGCTACTGTGTGTGTTACACACGCTGAGGTGCAAAGGCTGAAAGGCTCCTGGATATAACTGTAAGTGAAGGAGCAGTGTTTCCACATCAGCTTCTTGTCACATTGTTCCTTACTTTATGCAGCCTAATAAATACTCAGTGCCAGATAGTGCAGAGAATGATTATACGATTTCTACCCCTGTGTCATTAAATGTTTACTGCAGATCTGTCTGTAGTACTTACTATAAGCAGTCTTTAAAGGAATTAAATTGAAATACTATCAACAGTATGCTTTCATGAATGTTTCCTCTTCATTTTTCACCCAAAAATCTTACTGGATTGAAGGCAGTTTAGGATATCATGCAACTGCATAATTTTTAATCTGTAAATATCTTCATTGCTTTTGATCTGTTTAAATTTTAAGGACAAATGCAGTTCAGTGATGTAAGCAAGGCTTAATTTGTATACATGTTGATGAATGTATTTTAAATGGACTTAAGACCTTTCTACATGAAAGGTATTAAAAAAATCCCCACAACACAACTCTCATGGCTAGAAAATCTCTGCATTCATACTCTGGACAAGAAAAGATAGCTTTACCAAACAGCCTTATAGGATAAATCCAGAGTTTGGAAGGAGTAGCTTAGAACTGTGTTCATTCTGCTTCAAAGACTTCCAAAATCCATGAATGCTTCTGAAAATGTGGGCTTCTAGGAGAGCCATGATGTGTTTGCCTTTGAAGATTTGCTCTTCTGGCTGTTATTAGCTGCTTTGGGTCCCTCTTGCTACCCCTTCTTAGTTTGTGGTGTTCCTGCTATTGCAAGATACTTCGTTAGAAGAAAGATGTGTGGGAGTGTTTTTTAACCAGACAATGGAGTTATATTTACCCTGGTTTGCTTGTATCATTTTCTTCATCTTTTCAGTATCTTTAATGGGAGCAGGGATGTGTCATTATGCTATTTACAGCACAAGATGCTGACTGCCAGTTTTGTGTAGCATTACTTTGTGGTTCCTACATTCCCACTGTGGATTTTTTTTCCCCCTAAATCTTCTGGAAAAGCAATGGGAATGTTTGAGTAGAAGGTATATTTCTTTGAAGGAAGTATAGAAAAAGACACCCATGTTTTTGTAACTTGATGTACTCTCTGATAAGCAGGAAGAGTAACCCTGTGGCATCTGAGTTCTGCAAGACTGTTCCGTACTTCTTGTGTGTACCCTTGTGTGAGTTGCTTCAAATGGGACTGCTGGCTGTCTCTAGTTCCCATTAACTGGATAAAACAGGCTGTTAAATGCTTCTAAACCCCATGCTTTTGTTCTCGTTGTGCCTCAGGTCTCTCTCTGCAAAACAGGAGTAATAATGGTGCTTTACCCAATGGAAAATGTTATGGGGCTGAATTCAGTAGAGGATTTTGAGACTACACTGTCTTGGTGTAGCCACAGGCATGTCTGTGCTTGAATGGTGTACAAAATACTGATGTCTGCTGCTTACAGAGGTGATAAAGTGGGGAATTCTGTTTTAAGTTGATCAGCCTGCCATTTTTTTTATCTTTTAAAAGACATTCTGCACACAACCCAACTGTGAGAGCAGTGGATATGCATGCATGGCATGACTCGGACAGATAGGTTGAAGTTGGCTACATCTGTTCTTTCACTCAGAAGAATTACTCATTTTTTGCTCTTTTGACCCCTATCCTGTTAAACCCTGGAGAAATATCCTGACCTGATGATGCTCACAGCCTGTTCAGGAGGAGTTGCAGGGCTGCTGAAGGGCACTGAGTGGCTGGTGGTTATATATTGCGTTAATGTATTGCCTGTTAATGAATCTTTGATTAGGCTTGATTTAAAATCCATAGTGCTGCTCATACTAAGTGCAACACTGAGTGTTACTGACACAGCACAAGAATGATAAGAGTCCTCTGAGGGATTTAACACTTGGCTTCGCTGGAGTCCCTGTTTGTGTTTGAAGCGTCTGTGAAGAGGTGGAAACATCTTGCAGTGGAGATACAAGTATGTTTTTGCCAAATACAAGTTCGAGTGGTGCCTAACTATTTGAGCTTTTTTCCTGTTTATTGGAAGTGCATCTCCATCTCAACTCGCATCAGGAGTTGCAAATGTACTTAGCAAATGTTCCTGACTCACCAGTCCAGACAAGTTCTACATGATTTTCACTGGCTCTTGAAAGTACAAAAATCAGATGTTAACAAATTTACCCAGAGACCCTCTGGCAGCAGTGTGGGAAGGGGAAATGCAGCACATACCATTAAAATTACCACTGGAATCCCAGCTATTCCAAATGTGGTTTTTGTTAGAGAGAGTTTTTGTGTTGCTGGATCTATGAGGCTGCCCGTGTTTGTGCAGGGGAGACGGCTGCACATGGAAACCAGCGCTGAACAGTGCTGCCTTCAGTCGTGCTCTTTGTAATGGGGCCTGGTTAGGATCCTTCTTGTGTGCTTGCCTGGATCCTCTAGTCCTGATCCGCAACACACTGTGTTACTTTTAGTCCTGGATCTATCATAAAGGTCACCCTGGGTGATTCTGGATAGAGTCAAAGGGAAGGGGTGTATCAGCTGTGGTGCTCTTTTGCTTGTGAGCCTTGTCAGCATTTGAACCCCTCTCAGAAGGGGAAGCGCTGTGTGTCATGGCTTAACCCCAGCTGGCAGCTAACCACAACACAGCTGCTCACTCACTCCCTGCCAGTGGGGTGGGAGAATCAGAAGAGTGAAAGTGAGAAAAAAGTGGGTTGAGGTAAAGACAGTTAGATAAGTAAAGCAAATGCTGCATACACAAGCAAAGCAAAACAAAGCAAAACAAGGAATTCATTCACTGCTTCCCACTGGCAAGCAGATAGATGTCCACCAACTATTTAGAATTGCTTCTTACTTCCTCACTAAAACACTTGGTTTTGAGGTAAAACTCAAGCTGATGATTCTGTCACACATAAGAACTTTAAGTAGACTTAAAAAAAAAATCCTCCATCTTTCGCATTTTAGGAAAATAACCTGTGAGTGGCAGGAATCTCATTCTGAGCATGCCTTCTTGGCATCTCTCTGTAGAAACATCTGCTGCCTTATCAGTATCCCTGGGCAGTGGTTTCCGGTGTCCACAAAAGAGTACGCAGACAAGGGCGAAGCCACTCACTGTCTGGTGCTCCTGCTGGTTTTTAGACTGTGATGATATATACATGATGTATTTGTCCAGCACTGTCAGGACAAATCTTTCCATAGGAAATGTCTCCTGTGTGCAAATTGCTTGTTGTTTTGCCTTCCACTTTAATCCAGGGATGAGTAAGGAAAGGCTCCTTCCTCTGCTGTGGCCCTGGAAAGATTTGTTACCCAAGTGAGTTTACAGCCTGGGGGAGGAAGGCTTAGGCAGAGAAATCTTGTTTTGGAAGGACCACCCAGTGCCCTGCTCTGCCTGCTTTCCTCTCTTCTTTTAAGAAAATGAAAGATATTTGTTGTAAGAAGTATTTGTAGTCTCAGCTTGTAACTGTCTGCAAGCAGGAGGTTAGAGCAACTTTCAGATACCCGTTTTCTCTTGTTCTCGGATGGCAAATTAGTAGCTGCCTGAAAAAAACCCAAACAACCTTTCCCCATGCTTTAAAATTAACCAAGATACTACTTATGCCCTTCTTTGCACTTTAAGGTTTGTAGCCAGTCTGGTTTACTTCAACTGCTCTGGTACCAAATAGATGTTACAAATGTCTTTAACTGGTTTGATGCTCTGAAGGCAGATTTCTGAGCACAGCACATGCATCTGTCTGGATGGTACTGATGCTGTTTTAGCTTGGAAATGAGCTTTTGCAGCTGGTAGGTCTTTGTAGCAGAGAAGATGGGTATGGGTACTGCCAGCCTCTTGGAAATAGATGAAGCCTGTCCCTCAGTCAGCAATTTATTTTCCCATGTACCTCCCAGCCTGGCTTAATGGCTTGTCAGAGGTTCTGCACCCTAAACTGGCACAAAGATCATAAGACAACCTTTGTAAATGAAATTTAGATGTGTTTGGTACTAAGATGCTTCATACTTGGGTGATGTGTTAAGTTCATTCTAAAAAGAAAATTGTTTGAAAATACATGTTTCATTTGATGGGCAGAAATAGTTATTTGGCTGTCATCTGGCATCTAACACCAGCTCATCACCATCGCTTCTGTGAAAGGAAAACAAGCATGCTTTGCTCTCTGACAGGTGCAGTATAAGTGGAAAATTGTATTTTAGTTTTTTCCTGCATTTGAGAGTGGATCTCCAGAATATTCCTGTGTAGATGGCCTGTCCTTAAGTGTGATCTCTCTTTCGTTCCAGTATCAAATAGTTGCTCTACAGGAAGTTACTGGAAACAAAGGGTGCTTTAATAATGAACTATTGCAACAAAAACATATATGGGGTAGAGGTCTGACATGCTCCCTAAGACAGTGCTAGTGAAATCTATTTTGGGAGAAAAGTGCTAAGGATTTCCAGGAAGAAAGTTGATGAGTGTGGAGCTCTTGCAACCGTAGAAAAAGATGTTGAAATGTAAACTGCAGCTGCTCAGGAGGTGCACTAAGTGCTGTGCCTGCTAGAGCTTGTGCATGACAAGCTCCCAGGTAGTGAGAGTCTGCTTTTAAGGCTGTAACCTTGCAACACACATTGAGGGTAAAGTGCCTTAATCGGCTTTTGTCTAGCTTGAAAAAGGTTTGTCATCATCTCATTTGAGCAAATAGAAAATGTTGAAAGCTGACTGGCTAACATTCTCAATGTCACCTTTCTGTTTGTAAAATCAGCAGCAAGGTGTTCTTACATTTATTATGGAAGATAAGGAGTGAGTAGAGGGGAATATGTGCTTTAGAAGTGTTTTCTGGGTATTTAAGATGTCTTTTGTCAGTTGCATTGCTTCTGTTGGAGTTTATCTGGTCTGTCTATGTATTCAGTGCAGGGATGAGAAAGAGGAAGCCACGTGCTTTTAAAACAAACAAACAAACAAGTCTCCCCTCAAAACCTAAAAACCCACCCAGAAATGGTGGCTGTGATGCACAGGGTGAGTACTTAAGGCTGCCTACTTGCTTTTGTCAATAGCATTTATGCTGGTAAGCCACAGTCTTCCAAGACACTGAAATACAGAAACTGGGGATTGAGGACTCTGCTAGAAAATTTGTATGGCATATGCTGTGCTGTCTCAGTGCTGCTCATGACAAAAGGTTGCAGGGATTGCTGTATTTTCCTTTCCCTATTATCCATGTGTGCCAGATAAAGGTCTAAATGAAGCGAGCTAGATAGTAACAGTTGTGTGGAGGGACATCACACCAGAGGATCTGATGAGTAAGTTGAAGGTGATGTGTTGCCTTCCTAATACAGATGTAGGGCTTACCTTGTGCTGGGGACCACGGATGAACTGCAGTGATGGGCTGCACCTGAGCCTCTAAGCTTTTGACATGAGTGTCCTTACAGAAAACAGTATTAAGAGGATTTATAGCTTGGAACCACTTCACATGTAGGTTGCAGTGTCTCACTGACAGTAACATAGGCAGCCAGACATAAAGCAGTGAATTAAATGAATTCCCAAGTTATTGTCTTGACCACAGGCCCATTCTTCCCGTGAGCCACAGATGCACTTTGCATGTCATGTAAGTGCACCAAGCCCTGGTGCAACTGCCTTGGAACTTCTGACCTCCCCAGTTCCACGTGAAGAGTAAAAACAGCTGCTGCACCTGTATTTCTATTCAGACTTCCCCAGGGTTACCTGCCAGGGGAATTTTGCACTGTCCCAGGGGTGATGTCTTTTACAGCTGCTGTGCCAGCATGTGACAGGGCTGACACACGGAGTACAGCTGTGTGTTTGCGGGGGGAAGCTGTGACCCTCCTCACAGGAGATGCTGCCACAGCTCCCAGATAGGAGCTGCGGTCACTGAGCCTGTGAGAGCTGAATCAGTTTGGATTGAGGAGGCTGGGTGGTGTGAGTGCACTGGGTTACCACAGGAGCACACGTGGTGTAGATGTACAGTGTGGGATCCTTTGCTTTGTAATGTAATTAGTGCCAGTGGAGGGTACTGTACTGCAGGAGAGGGCATGGCTTTGGCATTGCACCTTCTCAGAGACCTCTGCATCTTGTTGCCTTGTCCAAAGGGGATGGCTGGAAACCTTTGGTAGGGGGACTGATCCCAGCAGAGAATGAGCATCTGCTTATTCTCTCATGCAGAAGGTGTTGGAGCCTGCAGGCTTGTGTTCCTGACAGTCAGGAGCCTGAGAATAAATGTCACTGAAAATAAGTAATGTGATGGGTGATATGGCTGTAAAGTTCTGGGGTGTTTCGGTTTTCATCATTGCTCTTCACTGGAAGAGAAGAGGAGCCAGGCATCTCTGGGGGAAAATAAGAAACTGGAAGTTCCCACCAGTATATTTTTCAGCTGATGCTCCCTGCTCTGTGCAACTACTGTGTGGAGTGGGGCTGTGCTTGTGGGCAAATGTGTGCTTAACCATTGGCAACACCTGTGCCTCGGGTGCCAGTTACAGGAGTTACACCTCAGTAATTTGGATCGCTTCATCTGAGCTAGTGGAAGATGAATGGGTACAAAGTAACACTTGCTGTTAATTTGACTGCTCTGTCCTTGGTGGTTTTTGGTTTCTTTTTCTTTTTAAGCTCCAGGTGAAGACTAGTCATCTTTTTCCTATTGGCTAATACTGTACACAATTATTACATGAATAGATTTGGACTAGTCTCTAAGCACAGATTTATAGTGATGGTTTCTTTGTTCCAAGTGCTTATCTTGCAGACATGAGAACTGAATTTTTTGATGAATCACTCTATAGGGCTTTTTTCACCTGAACTATTTGCTTTGCATAACTAGTATCATAATATGTAGCTTTTACAAAGACAGTGAAAACAAACCTTCAGGTTCACTCATTTAGAAATGAGCTTTTAATTCTGTTCCTGTACTTACAGGATTTTTTTTTTGTTAAATATTCAGTACTTAGTATTTTTCTTGCAATGTAGTCATCATGGTTGCAGCCTTATTTCAGTTACTTATGAAACTCATTTTAGCAGTGAACCATGTACTGTCCAGTCATTTCATTGGAAATATTCAAACTTCTCACTGAGAAAATCGTTGACTTGATACATATTGTTTAAATGATAAATTTCAGGCTTTCACTCAGAAATTAGATTATTGACTGGATTTGAGTTAATGAAATAATAAGTTAATGTGCATTTAGTTCTCCATTTTTGAGCTTGTTACCCATTTGAATAATTGCTTAAAATAAATTAGAGTACCTGAAGAAGCCAAAGCTATTTGCAGTGGACTGAAATATTACTGATGCTGCTTCAGGTTTTAGGTAACACTAAAAAGGAAACAAGGAACCTTTACAGAAGTATCTTTCTTTTACTGTAAGAACTGATGTCTTGTCGCACTTTTTTCCCCACTTCTGAGAGCATAGTGGCAAGTTCCAATGTATTTTGGATCTTCCAATGAATAAACAGTTTTGCATTCTAAAAATCCTCAACAATAATGACAAAACCCTCCTGAATTAGGGTACTTCTTCAAGCCAGCTGCTTCCTGATAATCAACATGTCACTCCAGCAGTCTGCATAAATGCTGCTCTCTAATTAGTTACAAGCCTTGTTGAGAGCTCACATGGCCTTTCCTCTTCATCTCCTTAAATCCTGGGCCAGGTCCCAGCTTGAATTTGCATCACTCTGCAATAGTTTCATGTATTTAGCGTCTGTGTTGGATTCTGAGATTGAAATCAGAATCACTTTGCTTACAGGTATGGAAATTTCAGTGGAGCAGAGAAAACATTTTAATTGCTTTAGCTAATCATTTAACTCATCCAGTTTAGAAATAGCTGGAATTTACTTTTCTTAAATGTAGTAAACATTAACAATTAAGTGGAATGTAGGTGCCCTTACCCATTGATACAAACCATAGCTGAAAGGATGCACTTTCATGGCAGGGAGTCTTGCTATGAGGACCTGAAAACTTTTTGCTGCTATCAAAGTAAGTAGGATGTGTTTATAAAAGCAAGGAGGAGCTGACTTGAAAATACACTGTGTGGGAAGTGTCCAGTTCTTCCTGCAGAAAGGAGACTCATTTGCATTGTTGGATGGTTTCTCTGAGGGGACCAGTACTAGGGGTGAACATGCTAATCATAGAATCATAGAATCGATTGGGTTGGAAAAGACCTCTGAGATCATCGAGTCCAACCCTTGGTCCATCTCCAGTCCA
>JAWWEV010000083.1:41718287-41834007 GCA_035583235.1 Hafferia zeledoni
CAAGGTGTGGCCTCACCAACGCAGAGTACAGGGGAAGGATCACTGCCCTGGTCCTGCTGGCCACACTATTTTTGATGTTTAGGAGATGCCAATTCCAGCTGATTTGCCAGCCTGCTGTGGGGATTTGCCCTGCCTGTGAGCTCCATTCTATGTTGTCTATATTGTCTATATGAGATGTCCTTGCCATTGAATTCCCTCTCAGAACTTGCTATGCTGTTGTTTGCCTCCTCACTGAGTAATTTACAAACTATTCCTCTTTGAGCAACCCTGGCAGAGGTGACATCTAGAACAGGCTGTTGTAAGCTTTGTATAAAAGCTGTCTCTGAAAGGCCAGGATTTGGTGTCCAGGATGCCAGACTTTGGATACAGTTCTGGGCTCCTCTGGTGAAGAATTCTGGTTTAGTCCAAATGCCAGTAACTGTTCTGAATGTGTCAGCTTGTGTGTGAATCTACAGAGGTACTTGAATGAAGGTAGGAACAAACAGGTGGAAATAATTTTTAGAGCTCTAATCTGTCTTTGTCCTTTCTTTCCTTTGCATTTTGAAGGATGCACGCCAGAAGTTCCGCTCTGTGCTGGTTGAAGCAACAGTAAAACTGGATGAACTGGTGAAGAAGATTGGAAAAGCTGTGGAAGACTCTAAACCTTACTGGGAAGCTCGGAGAGTGGCCAGGCAGGTAAGAACTTTTGCCGCACAGGCTTGTGCTGGCACATACTGATTGTGCTGCTTTCCTGCCATTAGTAACACCTTAAGTGTGTGTGCACTTGGCTGACACCTGTCTGTGTCTTCAGTTGTGTGTCAGCTGTGGGAGTTGATGGCAAAAATGTATTTCTTCACAACCACAGCTGTACATGGTCTTCAGTCCAGGGACAGCTACAGCAAGCACAATAGCAAAAGGCTAGTTCTTTTCTCCTCTTGAAATCAATGGTCTTTCAGAGCCCTGCTTTCTCCTATCAATAGTTGTAATTATTTGAAAATACAGTGTGGACTTTGTGTATCTACTTTTTATTCTTAAATCAAAATGCTCACCAGCCAAATGGCTGCAACTGGGAGCTGCTGGGAAAGAGGCTGGAGTGTAGGGCAGGCTTGGGGAAACCTGCAGTTTGGTTTGGTGCTAATTAGGTTGTGATAAAGTTAAATGCAGATACAAAGTTCTGGGGTCAATGTGCTAAATGGGGCTCTAAAGTGTTTTGGTTTGGGGAGAAGCTAACCTCTGCTTTCTCTACTGACATCAGGACCTTACCTTGCTTGCCCAAGCTACTGCTTGGTTATTGATAGGCTGGTGTGGCTGGGGTGAGGAAGGACAAGGCATGGAAATAAGGGTATGACCTGCTGGCTGAAGGGAAGGCAGGAGAGCTTGTGAGATGTCAGGCAGCTCTTCATTTAGGGTAAAAGCTGCTGAGTGTTGAGTGTGTGGTGGCTTAGGCAGTGCTTCTGCTTTGTGTCTGTAGTGGGGTTTGCTGGTGTCTGTGGCTTTTTATTTTCTTCCCAAAGGGAGGCTCTTCCTGGTTGGTAGCTACTTGTGTTTTCTCTTGAGGCAGAGAGAGTCAGGAAGAACTGCCTGGAGCTGCTGCTTCTGTGCTTGGCTGGAAGGATGTGAGGGGTGGCACCTGTGTCTGGGTAGCCAGGATGTGATTGTGCTCAAGGGGGAAGTGAGAGATGGGGTAGCATGTGTGAAGTATATGAACATTACAGAATAATTTTGTTTATAAGAATAGGTAAGAAATGAGACTGAGGGATGAGAAAAGTAACGTAGGTGTGTGCCAGAAGGCACAGGGTGAAACAAGGAGAGAGAAGAGAATGCATCCTTAGAACAATGCACAGGGAAGGGAGGTATAAGCATAAACTTCATTCCTTTGCAAGATGATGAAGCATGAATTGGGTTAATGGGACATGGCATGAAAGATGATACTGTGAGCGTGTTGATGCTTGAAATTGCACAGCATTGTTTTGGAGCCATTGTCTCAGGTAGTGAGGATGAAGTGTATGGCTTTTAGGCTTAATCCTGCAGACTAGAAGTAGAGCAGCAAATAGGTAAACTCTGCTTCAGAGCACAGTAAGTAGGGTATCTACTTTTCTCTACCTGCTCTAAAAGCAGTCCCTGCTCATGGGGCCTGTGGTGTGTGCTAGAGATAAATCAGTAGTGACCTAGAGAAATTTGTAACAAAATAAAATGCAATTTGAAAAAAAATCTCCAAAATCCTGCCTTGAGCATGACCTTATGCTTCTATCACTATAAATAGCTTTGTAAGGCACAGCATGCATAGGACTTCAAGAGTTATACTTGGAAAAATCAATGGTAGAAGAGCATACTTTGCAGTACCAAAAAAAAAAAAAAAAATCAGCTGACTTTGAGGTTTGTAAGATCAAACACTGAGACCAGTGAACTTTGCCTTCTGTCCTGAAGCTGGGAGCAGGTTGTCCTGGAAATGGAATTTTGTGTTGTTATGTCTTTGCTACTGCTGAAATCCATTCAGTCGCTCTGCTTCGAAGGTGCTTTGCAAGACCAAAAAGAAGTAGAAACCCAAACCACAGAAGGTCCTTACATCAGTAGAATTGCTGCTCTGGTATTGGGCTTGATAGAGAGAGCTGTGTTTTTCTCCCAGTCCATTCTGTCACTAGCTAGGTTTAAATGCTATTTATCCCAGATCTGCTAATTTGCCACACATTCAGTTTTCTTTTAATTCCTTGATAGAATTTTATTTTAAAGTAGAGATTCCCCTTTTAACTGTTCATTTCACATTTTTCCATTTTGTGTTATGGAGCTGGTCATGCAACAGAGCTCTCTGGAAGATGGTCTCTGGTTTCCTTTCGCTCTTTGTCTAATAAAATATAAAAATGGAAAGTGTGAGGGCCAAGAGGAATACTGGCATCGAAGGACAGCAAATCTATCTGGAAACTGTGATATTGGAGAGATTGGTACCAATCATCAGTAAAGCATCCCCTGAGGAGTTTTTCTAGTTTTAATTTAGCCTAGAAAAATTCTGTTTAACTGAGAGCAAATGCAGGATGTTAAAGCAAGAAGAAGGGATGAGTAGATAGGAAATATGAAACTGGAGGAATGTGCTAGAATAGTAACATAGTTAGGTGCCAGTTCACATCTTTCTTTTTACTTTGATTTGCAAAACTGTAGAGGAAATCATGGGAACAACTTTTTATTTTATTCCATTTAAATTTGCAATAACATCTAGCCTGTGAAGAATTGTCTTCCTCCTCCTGTCTTTACAGTTCTTTTAGAGCCATTAGGCTGCCTCCAAAAACATAGGCCCAAGTTTCTTGGGGGATGAAACAGCTTTAATTAAACAATAAGGGGTAAAAGCAAGACTGTGCTTGTAAGAGAAAGGGAAGTACAAGTTCTTGTTTATTGTTCTCAGTAAAGGGAAGTAAAAATATGACCTATAAATTTTTAAGTCTTTTGGGACTAAAGAACTGCATAAATAATGACATTTAGTTTGGCAGAAATGCAGGAATTGTCCAGAGTTACTTGCATTTAAGATGTCAGTTGCAGGGTGAGTTGCCTGATACAAACTGTATTAAGTCACATTGAGGAGCTTACTTTCACTTGGCACCAGCATGATTCTCTTTTGGAAATACTTGTTTCAGCTATTAAGATAAAACCCAATAAAAAATGGATGAGAGTGGTGACATGGGGTCAGCAAAAAACAGGTCACCAACTCGAGTACAACACTGGAGAAACTTTTGGACCTTGAGCACTTTTTTCTACCACCCATATCCCAAACTTGTGCAATCCTGTGTTGGCAGAAGATGGAGAGTTCAAAACAAATTAACTCTCCCGTGCAAAAGTCCTGTAGCATCCTGTTTGTGTAATGTTTGCCCAGAGAGCCTCAGCTTGGCCTGTCTCAGGGTGAAGCTTTGCTTTAACAGAACAATGGCCCCTTAGCGTTAGGATTTGAGTACCTGGACCTCTGAAATGGTGGCACAGGGAATTTGGTTGCCACCAAAGCAGTAATATCAGGCTCTTGCTGACATTGAAGTGAGAGCTGGCTAATGTTCTTGCCCCTCCAGATTTTGTACAACTTAACAGCAAGTCAGCTTTGTTGTGATTCCTTGTTTGGTACACACCAAAGGGCCTTCTGTGTTGGTTGCAGGCACACCTTACTGTTTTGGTGCATTTCGATTCAAATGTGTTGTTTAATCAAATTTTAAAGAATTTCTGCTGTTGGCTTTTCATGTGTTCTGTAACTTATGCCATAATGCCCACATTCAGTGAGATAACCTTGGCATGTAGCAGAGGATTGTGCATGTACACAAGCAATGACCACAGTGCAGCAATGTGGAATTCCAGTAATCCAGAAGGTGGGCCAGGTTGTAAGTGTTCCAAAGATCAAACTTCACATGTCTGTTTGGTGTGGGTTTTGGTTTTTTATTTTTTTTTTTTTCTTTTTTCCACTAATAATCTGCTTCCCTAGTTAACTAGTAAAAGAATTAGACTTCCTTGCCCAGAGGTAATGGGGAAGAGGGTGAAGTTACCAGGAAACATTAATAATGTAAAAAGTAGTCTTGAGCCCCTGAAGTAAGGAGTGTCTTAAGCCACTGTTGACTTAACATTTTGCTGGGCTGGTGCTGGAAAGTACAGTAGTGCTCACAGTAGTGTCTGAGCAAGTGATGGAGCTGGGAAGTGTGTTACCTCCCCAGTGACAGCGTGCTCTGGGACAGGATGCTGTGCAAAAGCAAGTGTGGGCTACTGCATAAATCACTGGGCTGGTAGGAGCCTATTCTGTGCTGCTGCATGGCACAGATAAATGCCTTCCTCTCTCTTTCAGTTCCAATGTAAAATGAAGCTGTCAAGCTGCTGTGAAGCTGAGTTCATTAAGGGAAGTAAAAGCACTTTGGGGTCATCGGGTGAGAGGTGCCATTAAAACGCTGTTATCTGTACATCATCACTTGTGAACCCATAGACAAATTGAACAGGAGACCTTGCCTTTCTGCCTTGCTTCTGCTTGAGAAAGAATATGATAAAAATGTGTTCCCACCCCCACAGATAAAACAACCCGTGCATTTGTAGTGACCCTAACCTGAATAAAAGCCCTGGGAGTATTCCTTTTAATTAAGCTTTAGCTTTTTTGTTTCTTTGCTTTTGGTTCTTGTTTGTTTGGTTTTGCTTGGTTGGGTTTTTTCTCAGTGAGGGGTTGTGTTTTAGTCCCCTGTATTGGCTCAGATTGGGATCCTCAGGGTGCTTTGCTCAGCTTTGGTACTGAGCTTATTTGGAAGGGGACATCGTTTTGCTTTGTGATATACCAGCACCTCCACCCCTGCCTCATTTAGCTTTCATAAAAAAGTGTCAGAAAACTTGCTTCAGGAAAAAAATAGGTGAAATATCTCTGCTAGGTTGCATCTATATGTACTGTGTGTTCATACAGCAATATGTTGAAGGATATGCATGTTCTACTTCTTCTGGAGTCAAGTCTTCCTGGTTTGATTTTACAACTAATTCTCCTTTTCATGTTGTTGGAATACTTTCTTAAGCAGCACTCTTTTATCTCAAAAGGCTTGGAAAAACACACTGAAACAACAGTTCTTCCCTGTTGATGTGCAGACATACGTGAGAGGAAGTGCAGTTGATGGACAAGTAGATTCATCAGGGACAACTGACCTGTCCTCTTCACTGCAACTTCTTATGTAGTAGAGCTCCTTTGTCTCACCTCACTAATAATCTTTCTCTCATGTAATATTCTATACTGGATTGCTACTTCTTTGTGAAGAAATCAGCTGACAGAGTAAAGAATTATTGGGGGTGGGCCTTCAGATGCTCAGATCCTGGGCCTCCATTCTGCTTGTCTCCATAAAACTTAGAAGAGCCCAGTTACCACTGGTAAATCATTTCCTCTCTCCAGTGTGACCTTTGGTTGGTTTTGGTCAGTGAGATCACAAGTTAATAGTGGACACAAGTAGACCAAGGTGGGGGGTAGCTTTACCTACTGAAGTGTTTAGTTTGTAGTCTAGGATAATAAATTGGGCCTTTAATCACTGATTGTAATCAGTGGTGAGATGTTAAGTGCATGTGGCAAGTGTTCTGGTATACATCCCTTCTCAAATGCAGGGGGAGTTCAGGCATCTCATGTTGAGACATTTAGTCATTTGAGAGTTGTCAAGTGAGTCCTGCTCTAAGTGGTTCAATGAATCTTATATCCCAAGTGAATCAGGATCAAAAGTCGCTGCTGTGATCGTACAGAACAGGAACTGGGGAGGAACTGAGCCACTTGATGGTGAAGGTGGGAGGGGTATAAAGCACAGATAAGCACACTTCCCTCACTGGAAGAGTCTTCCTCAGCAGATGAGACTGATAGCCTTCTTTGCAGAGATCAGGACTGCAGTGTCAGTAAATGAACAAAACTGTCCAAAGTGACCATTGCATTTCAGCTTCTAAGTGTTCAGCTTGAGATGCCTGAAAGTAGTGTGACAAGTATAGAAAGTTACAGATGGTAATGTCCTTAGCTCAGGAGACAAAAGCTTTTTAAATTCATGTAACTTGGGCATTCAAAGCTGCCAATCACTCTTAAAAATTAATTAGGAACTGGTAACCATGGTCTTGCCAGTGTCAATTCGTGCAGCACCCAAGTTTCCCGTCCAAATCGGCTCAGTGAGTGAGAGCCGATAGGATCACAGCACCAGCTGTCTCTGTTGTGGAAAGGAGGGCAGCAGTGAGTGGATGACAGCTCCTGGGTCCAGTTCCAACAGTGGTAGATATCCAGGTCTTTCCCTCTGGTTCCTAGGCACTAGATGTGTTATCCTTCAGTGTATTGACTTCCCATGTCCTAAGGAATCTCCTTTCCCATCCTACTTTTATGAGCTGAAGTCCTGATCCTCGTGTTTAAGACAACAAGGAGTTAAGACTAATTTGTATTATCTGGTAAGCTTATCTTGGCAAAAAAAGGTGGAGGGAGAGGGAACTTGAGAAGCAAAAATTAAATGTCAGCAGATCTGTGACAGACTTGCATTCCTGTTTGGCAACTTGCCATGCAGCTAGTAAAAAGCAAAATTATTGGCACAGTTACAGTGGAACAACCAACTGACCTTTCTGGCAGAGTGTTTCTGGTTAACTGTTGAGAAACCAAATAACTATGATGTGGATTCATATTTTCAGAGGAAGGAATACAGAAACTTGAAAGTTAACTTGACAAACCTACAAATCCTCCCCCCAACTGTTCAAGAAAAAACTCAAACACCCAGAGCACTTGTTTGCTTTCTGTGGCTATAGTTTGGTGCTGTGTTATTGTTAAGGAATCATACAACCACGAAATGGTTTGGGCTGGAAGGGACCTTAAAGATCAGCTAGTTCCATGCTCCTGCCATGGTCATAGATGCCACCTACTAGAGCAAGTTACTCAATGCCCAATCCAACCTGGCCTTGCACTTCCAGGGATGGGGCATACATGATTTCTCTGGGCAACCTGTTCCAGGGCCTCACTATCCTCTGAATAAAGAATTTCTTCCTAACGTTCTTTTTCCTGTTATTAGGACTTTTTTTAGTGTTTTGTGTTATTTATGTTTTGTAAGGAATGTTGCTCCTCCAGCTGTTCACAATAACCAGTCTGGGCTGGCAGCACAGGTTGTGTGGTTTGTGCTCTGCCTGTGCTGCTCATCTGCCCAGTTAACTGGAGATGCTGTGTGGCAGCTGCCCTGGTGGCTCCTGGGGAGCCTCCCAGCAGTGTAAATCAAACGGCTGTGATTTGTTTTTCTGATTACTTGTCCTGGTGGGGTGGAGAGCTCCCTTCCTGAACTGGGGCTTGCCTGGTGGTGGTTGAGGTGCTTTCTGTGGGATGGAGGCTGATGTGATGGCTTCAGCTAGTGCTGTAGCAGGCCAGGCATGGGAGGAGGGAGAGTCAGGCAGGCAGCACAAGCCTTGCCTGCAAAGGGATGGCTGGGGTGCTCTGAAGGGAAGAGAGACATGGAAGTTGCCATGTGAGCAATCAGGAAACCCAGAGCTGTGAAGAAATGGTAAGGGAATAAAATATAGGTAAGCTGTGCAGGAAGTGGTTCCTGAAACCACTTTCAACATGGAGGCTGTGGGTTGTACCTGATGGCCAGTGAAGTTTTGTGTGTCCTTTTTTCCTTTTTGCTCCCTGTGAGCCTGCCCTAGGCCTGAACCCCTTCTTCCCACCACCGTTTTGATTTTTTTTAATTACAAAACACGTCCTTAAATCTTGGGGAAACCATGTCGATGTGACGTCAGTCCTATTGTGAAATGTGGAGTTCCCATTGCTGTTGTGGTCCCCAGGGGTGTTCTCAGTATATTAATCTTCCTTTCCTCACGGTGCATGGCTGGCTGCAGAGCCAGGCACCCATCTGAAAAGGAAATAAGCCAAGCAAGGGAATATGTAATGTTATTATTGAGGGTGAGGAGTCACTTCCTGAACTTCCACCAGGGAATCCACTGAGTTTCATAAACTTTATTTCTAAAGCAGGATGTACTTTGGGTTCAGTCAAGAAAATGTTTTGCCACACGCAGAATTTGGAGTGTATTTCTTTTATGCGTTCTTGTCATGTTTTCACAGTTGCATTTGAAACCCCCTGAGTAGAGTGTAGGAGTTCCTGCCTTGCATTCAAGTGTGTATGGCTCAGTGTTTCATTGCTGCCAGGTGGAGCTTGTGCTCAGTGTGCTCTGTTTGCTCCACCTGAATGCTTAAAACCTGGAAATTGTATTTTAAGTCTTGAATTATGGTTCCGGCTGCATTTTCCTTCGGGCCAAAGTAGCAACAAAGCCTGGGAAGCAGGGAGCTCAGGTAGACTTACCGGGGTCAACAAGCTGGCTGATTTATTAACATTATTTATTTACTTAAAGTTTAAGTATGACTCAATATGACTCTTGTGTTCTGGCTTTGTCATCTGGTTGAGCAGTGTGATATTCAAGTGTCTCAGACTAGGTGTCCTTAAACTGCTGAGAAGATAACAGATGTTGCCTGGTCGGATTTGGAAAGTTATGCCAAAGATCTGGTGGGTGAAAGAAAGCTTCTTGATGTGTTTGTCTTCCCATCAACCCTCCTAATGCAGGGTAGTGGGTCAGTGCAACTGGCAGGTTTTTACCCTCTTAATGGCAATCTGCCCCATGTTTGGGAACACCAACAACTGCTACTTCACAGATGAACTGAAGAAAAATCCTTACCTAATTCAAATGTAGTGCTTGGTTGCTTAGATTTCCTGCAAACTATGGGACATCTGTAGCAGTACCATCTGCAAATAGTATGTTCTTGGCACCTTTGGGTAGCAGGAACTAATTTATAGCCCCTTGCTTGTTGAAATACCTGTCAGTAAGTTCTGTGTATATGTGTCTGCCCTCAAAAAATGAAATCACCTGTGTCTGAGCTTTCTGGGTCTAGCTATTTTGGGTTTGTATTTATGCATCTTACATTTTTGTTTGATGTGAGCACTATTCTGTTGATGGATGATTAGTTTGTATAAGCTATTGATGCAAAAATTGTGACTGGTTTTCTCATTGTTGCTGGTTGACATGCCTTGGAGGATTCCATTATGCAAATTTGTTAGCTGTGCACTGTGAATTAAAGGTTCTTCCCTTTTCTTAGCAGAATTAGAAGGAAATATACTGTTTTATTAAGCGTTTCGAAGAATTTCTCTAGAAGAGAGGAAAAAGATGCTCTCTCTTTTGGTGTCTTTCTCCCACTTCCTCCAAACTCCCAAAGCCTCCATCAGTTCTCAGCTATTGTGGATGGCAGTAGTACAAAGCCAGCTGGCCGTTCAACCTCCTCTCCATTAATTGTCAGGAATCCAATCAATTGTCATTCCTACCTTCAAGGATGTTTTTTCTTGTTGATTTTCTTCTATTGTGAAATACTAAAAGTGTTGTGCAAGTAGGTCTGAAGTATTGGAATACTGGGGTAGGTAGCACTCTGTTCTTTTGAGTAACAAGGAGAGGGCTAGGGCAGGAAAATTTGGAGGGTTTATATATGTCAGCTGATTTAGGCAGAAAAAAGTGATGCAGGTGATCTGGCTGCTGTGCTTAGCCACAAAAGCAATGGCAGATGCTGAAACTGGGGGGAAGGTATAAATAGATCTCAAAGGGTGCTGGGATATGAAAATAGAAGTGAATTCCTTTTTCCTCTCCTGTTGTCTGAAGATATGATTAACATCATATTACATCCTCTTCAATTTGTTAAAACAAGAGATTAGATTGTGCATTCTTTTCTGTAGCTGTAACACTTGCATAGCTATTGCCAAAAGGCAGATATACAGGAAAAAAACAACTTAAAGGAAAGATTGCCTTGCTTTGTTCTCTCCCCTCCCAAGTTTTTCTGGCCACTAGTAAAGGCTGCTTCAAGAGATTGTAAACCACAGACAGGATAATCTGTTAAAAATAGTAGTTGGCATTTGAGCCTGGGTGACATGAGGTCAGGGTGATATCCTGTGTACCTGTTTTGCATGGTAATTGCTCAGGGGTGGCTGCTGAAGGCAGCAAGAGTCTTGCAACTTTGGGAAAGTTCTTCAGCCGACCCAGTCTTTATTGTGCATAGTGGTCTGAATAGGTGGGAGTTTATTATGACGTGCTAAATGCTCATGCAGGGGGTTGCTGCCAAAATAGAGATGGTATGGATGTTGATTGCTGCCTTCTGGGTGTGTTTCATTATGACTTCTAGTAAAACAATATGAATTTATGAGCTGCTGTTTGTTCTTCCTGGAAAAGATTATCTTAAGAGTCTAATTCCTGTGTAGCATTGATGGGAATGGCTCTGCATGGACTTCGTTTCTGTAAGAAATATCTTTCACTTGCAACAAACGTGAAGTTCTATTATTAAACAAAACATTTTGTTGCCAGGATGTGGAAGAAATGTCCATTTCTTTTAGATGTGTCTATTTCTGGTGGGTGGTTGTTGGGATTTTGTTGCTGTCATTTTGTTTGTGTTGGTTGGTGGGGGTTTGTTTGTTTGTTTTCATTTGGTAAAGAGTGCTAATGGTTTGTTCTCAAAGGAGGATATTATTGCTGTAAAGTGGAATTGACATTTGATCTATTCCTGCTGCCACCTCGACTTTTTCCTTCAAGGAATGGACTTAGCCCTTCATTTTTCGTGGACACCACCTGCAACTGTGTCCTTTAAGTGAAGCAAGCCAGTTATTTGCATGTGCTATGTAGTCAAATAATTCCACTAGGAAAAATCTTAAAGGGCCAATAGATATATTTATGTTCAACATGTCCCTTAGGAAAATGACAGTCTCAAAAGTAGCTGTGAGCATGCAGAGATCTACAAGGTTAGCCTGGGGCTTTCTTCCAGAGCATATCCCTGCTATTGTGGATGGGCAGTTGCTGGTGGGTGTGAGACTTTCTGGGAGCTGGGAGAACATGTGCAGAGCAGCCCATCAGCCAGGTGAAACTCCTACCCACGCACCTTGGTTTCGTTTATGCCCATATGCATGCACAGGATGTGCTTTCAGAACCAGGCTGACAATCCCTTGCCAACACTCTGGAAATTTCTGCTTAAAAATGTTTACTGCCTTAGTGGCAATTGTGTGAGACAAGGATCCAGTGTTTTCCTCAATGTATCTGTTGCATCTGTATGTGCTGAGTGTTTGTTGTCTTGGATAATTAGCCAAATCCACTAAGGCAGGCGGTGTACCTCTTGCAGGGTGTATTTGTGGGAGCTTGTTCCTTGCTTCTGTATTTAATTCCAGCAGGGGAGACTGATGCCAGGTGTAGATGAGCATGTCGAGCCTCTGTAAACCTAGAAACCAGCTGTAAACCTCACTGAGTCACTGCCTAAGCTCTCACGCTGCAGGTGCATATTGCTGGGAGGATTATCGTGATGTTTTTCTCTATTAATAAGATCTTTTACCTTGGAGAGAAAAGCCTGGATGTATTCTATGATACCCTCTTCCAGAAGGCAGCAGCTTAATAATTTTGGCCACAAACAAGTGCACAACTAACAAGCAGATGGCAATGAGTGCTCAAGACGGCTGTGCCTGGATAGTATTAGGCTGAATAATTTGTCATGTTCTGGTGCCCTGAACTTGTTAATCAGTGTGAGTAACTCCAAGGAGACCAGCATCTCTCAACAAGCATGAAAAACAAAGGAGGGGCAAAAGGCTTGGGGTAATGTCTCCCATACAGTCTTTATGCCCAAGTGAGCATCACCTCCCTATTCCTGTAAGGCAAGGAGCTAGATCGATTAAAACCAGTGAGGAGACCAGCAGATTTCAAATTGCTGACTGCACAGTGGCAATGGTTGGCTCAGAGGTGATACCCTTGTCCTTGTTTCACAAGATCCTGGTGTACAGCCCAGACTGGAGCCAAGAGGGAACACAGAAGGACTGGAAGCTGATTGTTCAGTCCAGTCCAGGATTGGTCTTCACAGTGTTTGAGGAAATTTTGTGTTTGGATATTTGCTTTCTTGTTTCCTTCCACAGCTCCTAAAGAAGGGAGGTGGGATTCTGTCTTAGAGGAGTCTGTCTGTCTGATGGTAACAGAAGTAGCTAATGCAATGAGCTGCTGGTTGTGCCCTGAGCTTTTTGTCTCTTGGAACATGGCTTGTGATCCTATCTTAAGGGAGTTACATATGTCACCTAACTTTAGCAAAGAGCTAAGATGTCTCTTGAAACACGCTTTGTAGGTCTGCTCTTATTTCCTGGACCTTTTTATAGACTACAGTTTACCAGGAAAGTGACACAGAACCAGGAGTCAGGCCAGTTTTGTAAGAATTAGGCTGTTAGAAGAGGAGGGGTACATGCATGCAGAGGGCCAAAAAGCCCAGCACAACAGTAAGACACCTAATCAAAAGCAGAGACTAAGGGACATGGCTAAAGTGTTTCATAGGCAGCAAGGCTTGTTTCCACCTTCTCCTTTATAGCTTTACAATACACAGCTTAAAGAATAGAAGGGTGTTTCAGACTCTTGAGAGACTATGTTTTCTGTCAGTAATGCAAAGGGTCATTGCAGACTAATGTACAGCTCACAAGGCTTCAGAGATGTGTCAAAATGAGGTCACTCCCAAGGCTTTGGAGTTTAGAAGCTGTTTATAAAAATTTGTACATGGCCTATAGCAAGGAGGGGTTTCTGTTGTTTTTTGGTTTGTTTTGTTGTTTGGTTTTTTTTTTCTACTAAGTTCTGTTTTGTCTCAGAGCTTTTAGCTTGTAGGAAGAGGGGAAAGGAAGGTCATCGTTCTTAAGCAAAGCAAATAAAACCTCTACCCCCAATTGCACCACTAGTCTGTTTATTTAGGAAAATGTGACTGAGATTCTGGGAGAACATTTAGCATTGCTGCAAAGTTTTTGCAACAATGTTCTTTGGGTTTTGAGAAACTGTAAGAAAAAATGGTGGTATTTGAATAAATCCTGGTTGCACAGGACCTCTGGAGTTCATCCGATCCCAACTTCCTGCTGAAAGCAGAACTGTCACATGGCTGGATTGCATCAATCATGGCTTTCCCAGGTCTTGAAAGCCTCCAGAGATGGAGATGTGTAACCTCTCTGTGGGTCACACTGCCTCCTGGTAAGGAAGACATTTTTCAGTGTGCAACCCGAACTTCCACGCTGCTGTCTGTGGCTGTTTTTCCATGGTATACCACCCAATATAGCTGAGAAACATTTACTTGACTCTCTCTTCTTTGCAGCTCCCTTTCAGATTTTAACTGGCAACTAATTACATTGCTCCTTAGTCTCCTCCTTGGCAGACTAAATAAACCCATATCTCTCAGCACCCCTTGTAGGAGTCGTTGTTGGCCCTCAACCCTATTGACATCCCTTTTGAACTGAGGGCCTGGAGGTAGTATTCCATATGCAACCTCAGCAGCACTCATTTGGAGGAATGATAACTTCCCAGGATTGGCCAGCCATGACCCTCTTAATGTAGCCTAGCACACGGTTTGCCTTACTGCCAACAACACTGCCCCTTTTCAGCCTGACACTGTTGTAATGCAAAGGTCCCTTTTGCCAGGGCTGACCATGGGATTATTTCACCCCAGGTGCAGGAGTCCACACATCTCCTTGTTGAACCTTGTAAAGTTTCTTTTGGCCCAGCCACATTTCACAAGGCCCATTTGGGTTGAGGTTCTGCCATTTGCCTTTCCAAGCACCTGGTCTGACTCAGTGTCCTTAGCAGATTTTCCATGGATGCAGTTGTGCCAGTATCAAGATTGTTGTTAGGATGTTGAGCATTATGGGCCCTTGTGTTGATATCTGGGCTGCTGCTCTTGTTACTGGCTGCCAACTGCATGGAAACAGGTTGAGGAAACTGGAGCCAAAGTAGCAGCACTCAGTGGCTGGTCAGTGTGAATGGTGCAGTGAGCACTCACCTGCCTTCACCTTGTAGGCTTCTGAATGATTGAAGCCACTGCAGTAGTGGGTAGGGCAGGTATCCCGTGGCCAGTGAGTGGTGATCTGTTGTCCTTGTCCCTGCCAGAACCTTGTGCAGGATGCCCTGGTGCAGTCACTGCCATCAGTGATCCCTGAGGACAGGCAGTGCTACAGCAACTCTGGTGGGCAATTGATGGTTCCTGTTATAAAACTTGTTCCCTGTCACAATTTGCACAGCAAATTAACTGTGAGATGCTGATAAGAGTGAGAGGAGGCCAGAATGGAAACGTCTGAAACTTGCTGCCTTCTGAAAAGTATGACTGTAACACGGTTAATCATTATCACTTTGGTAGTAAGCAAGTACACGTTTGCTGTAGCAATTAAACTATGTTTTAAAGATTAATGAGTGGGAGAGACATTGGTTTCATGGTGACAAACAAGAGCCTTCTAGAGCAAAAGCCTTGGGCCAGCACGTGGTGTGCTGATGCCTTGTTCTGAACAGCTGTGTGTTCCTTTCATGCTCCAGCTTGCAGTGATTTTATAAACAGAGAAATTGTTCATGGCTCTCACTGGAAAAAATGCAGAGATGCTGAAATAAAGTGGATGTCAAGGCCTTAGCAGTGCAGGATGAGAGATTCACCTGGATAAACGAGAAGCCAGTTTTGTAAATACTTGAAAATAACTGATCTCTACTGACTGCTATTTCTGATGGGAAGTTTGCTGGTTATGTTAGTGATGTTCTTTTCATAAATTTATCCACACTTGTGGTCTGACTCTCTGGTGAGGGAGACTGGCTGAGGGGAGGAATTCTTTATAGGCTTGTCTCCACAAAATGTACCTCTGCATCTATTTCTGGCAGCCTGGCTGGGCTGTCAGCTGCGTGCAGGTGTGTTCACGTGTCAGAGCCTGAGCAGAGTCTACCAGGGTATATTAGGTTTCAGCGAACCTCAGAGAAATGCTATAGCTGTGTTGCACCATGTTTCAGTGTCAGGGATACTGTGCAGAAACCAAAACAAAAATTGGAGATTAGATGAAATGGAGTATATGTCATAGGTCCAAGCTATATATGTTAGGGTGGGGAAAAATCCTCTATTAGGTCAGCTGGGCAAGGGCTCTGACTACAAAGAGGACGTGGGTCAATAAAAGCTGTGTGGACCAATCAGAAAATTGTAGTTCATAATTAAAGAGTACAGGTTTTTTCTGCTTTGAAAATGGACAAGCTGATGTCTATATACTGTTGCCAGTTCGAGGAGGACTACATTTTAAAAAGTGCCTGTTTTTTTTCTGTCAGGTTACCATGGCCTAGCATTTTTTGTTTTCATCTCTAGCTAACAACATAATCCAGCTGTGGTGTGTGGTTCCCTTATGTACAAGGCCCAGTGTAGGCTAAGTAGGGCAATGCTCATGAGGGTGCAGCTTTTATCCCCCCAAAGGGATTTGTCATGACTGAGCACCTTTCAGCAGTACATTAATAGCTTGTAAATAATTTTACATCATTTTTTATTTTCTAAGCTGATGTGTTTTATACCACAGTGCTGCATTTGCTTGTGTGAGTGCTGCTCCCATGTGTCACCTCAGAGTCCTTGGGAGCTGCCTGGGAAGTCCAGGGCTGTGCCTGTTGGAGCCCAGGCTCCATAGCCAGTGAGCTCCTGGCCATGAGGAGGGGGCTGAGTGGGCAGAGCAGGACTTCTGGATGTTCTGCTTGCTGTAAGGAAGGGATTGTTGTGGGACATGTTTGTAGCAGGTTGCTTGCAGAGCACTGAGTTGCAGAGGAGGGATGAGCAGAGTGGCAGAAATAGTTGGTGTGACTGACACTGCTGTGCCAGTGGGATTCTCCTTAGCTTAAATCTCTGTGGCCATTTCATCGGGTGTCTCAAGGAGTCCCACTTTATGTTTTATGCTAATAGGGGAAGGGTCTGTGAGGGTGAAGGCATTCAGTTGAGTTTGCTGGCAGAAAGCACTGATCATGAGCCACAATGAGCAGGGTCACTGTGGCCATGGGAGCTGGGGAGCAGATCCCCCAGATCCTGAGGTGTCAAGACTTTCTCGTTTTCAGTAAGGGGTTCCACTAGCCTAGCTCCTTCTGACTATTTGGAAAGAGATCCTCACTTTGTGTCAAGTAGATCCCATCAAGCACCAGCAACGTGGGTGACAGGCAGAAAGGTGACATCCCACTTGCCTCCACCTCCCTCAGAGATTTTGTCCTCATCCCTGGAACATTTTCTCCAGGGCTAAACCTGTCTCAGCTCAAACACAAGTTTGTGATGAAAGAAAAATAACCTAGTTTTCAGCCATTCATTTGAATTTTTGAATTCTGGTCTTTTGAGAGAAACAGCCACTGTCTAAAGTGATAAACTTCATATGCACTGTAGGGAGGTTGGATGGAGATGTGAGCTCCTGTTGCTCTCTCTGGTTTTAAAAGCACCTGAAGAACGTGGTCACTCTCTCTTCCATCAAATGGAATGACCTGCGGGCTCGGGACCAAGAGTGTGAGAACAGCCTGTTGGTGATGGCGCAGAACGACTTGTGTGTGCTGGAGGGAGTTTAAATGAAGCCTAATTATTGAGTGACCATACTAACTAAAAAGTGTTTGAGTATCCTTTTCCACATTGGCAAAGCCATAAACCTGTTGATGTTTTTCTAATGATGAATGTGTCATGCTTTACCATAGAGTTTGGCTTTTTCCTTCTCAGATTTTCAATCAGTTGCTTAAAATAAAAGACTGTACATTGACTTCAGATAACTGCTGAAGCTAAATTGCTATTTGGACTAACTGTGTTGCCTAAAAACAAAACAGTGTTTCCAAATTGCCATTGCAGAGTAGTATTCGACAAATGCAGCTGGGAGTGAGTATCCAAGTATGGTTCTGTTTCAGTTTTCCATTTGCCCACACAGTTACGGGATGTGAAGCTGAATGGATTATGGGCCCAGAGTTATGGGCCTGCCTGTTAACAGCTCCAGCTCGATGTCCTAGAGGTCCAGGTGCAGGTAGAAATCTGGCTGAATTGTAAATTTGGATTCTGGTTTTCTTATCATAAAGTCCGTTTTCCTGCTGTGCAGCCAATTTTGCTTTAGAGGCTTCATCAGAAGAGCTACTAGTACTGCAAGCTACCACTAAACGTTGTTTTCTCTGGGGATTTAATAACTCAGCTCCTAATGCTCTGCAGGCTTTTTGCTGGTTTAGATGTCTTGATCCCTGACCTGGGTGTCTGTGCCAACAGAAACTTTCAAGTGCTGATGCAGTTACGGTGAGAAAACTGTACTTCTCCTGTGCTTGCATTGCCCCTGGGATCTGGCTTTGCTTGAGTTTCGAAAGCAGTTACTTGCTGATGAGGTTCTTTCTGTGCTAGGAATGGGTCTCCAGTCTGTTTTCATGTGTTTGTAAGTAGTTTCTTGCACGGGCAGGCCCGCTCATGCAGCGAGGCAGCCATGGAGCTGGAGCTGCCTCCACAGCCTTACTGGGAGTTACTGGGACCTGGCTCCCTCTCACAGGGTTGTCCATGAAAACCAGTCCTGCTCTTCCTCCAGACATTCTCAGTACTGTTCTGCAGGACTTAGTGCAGCCTCTTGCTGGAGTCTTGCATTTTATTTCACTTGTTAAAATCCCATCTCAAAATATTTTTGTGGGAAACTTTTGGCCTTTACTTGTGTTTGGTTCCTTTGCTATCATGGGTCAAACTTACTGGAAATTAAAAAAAAGTTATGAATTTATTTGAAAATTTAGTAGAGGATATTTTGTACATCCATTGACATTGGCCCAAAGGTCTGTGCTGCTTTGGAACATGCAGTTCTGCGTGGAAATTAACTCTCTAATGCCCTGGCTCTTCACCAAGGCTTCAGGCAGAGTGCTGGGGTGTCAGCTGCCTGAAGCAGCAAAGGTAAGATGAATTTCTCCTCTGAGGAAATACCATGAGCCTCTTCAGAAGGAAATGAATCAGGGACTTTGGTTGGAAGGAAATTATTGCACTGATTGTGATGACTTTTATTTCCCTCTCTAGCTGGTAACTGAAGGACCTCTGACACATAACTTCCATTTTTCCATGGTCACTTCAGGGTGAAGTACCTCTCTGTGTGAGAGGGGGAAGGAAGGAAGAGGAGCTTGCTGCTATTTCAGGACACAGTGAGGGAAACTTAGTGTGTTTTATTTCCTTTTGAGACTGTGTTTAAGTTAGGATTCAGTCTCCCCTGCCATGGGGCAGGGAGGGAAGGGGTTTTTCCATTACCTTTCCAAATAACTGTGGTGTCTCAAGTGTGAAGGTATTTGATGCAGCTGGTGTTGAGGAGGGGTAGCCAGCTGGAGAAATGCACCATTGTTCTATTTATTTTGTACCAGGGATTTTTTAGCCACTTCCCAAATGACCACCATTTCTTCACACAGATTCTTTCTTTATTAATAAGACTTTATCTTGCTTCGTTTAGTATTCTGTGTATCAGCCTTCTTTTCCCTGTTTTGTTCTCAGACTCCTTCATATATAATATGTAAAGTTTAATTAATTATTTTGCTCTGTCAGTTATGTGTGGTCGAAGACATTTTTCATAGGTATAAACTGGGTAATTCCAGTTTATTTTTGAAGAGTCATTGAAGTGCAAATGAAAATGGTCTTCATAGTGCTGGATGTTCAATTAATTGAATGTGAGACTTACACTGGAAGGGTGGTGTTTCAGTGCAAAACAGCTCAAAAATAGAAATTTGTGAAATATATAATGTAGAAAAAGGTAAAGATTTTACGAAGATTTTGCTTGAGCTAAACAAGGTATTTGTGTGTCAACCTCAAAAGAGCTGCTGAGCAGTAAAATGCTGATATAGCAAATGAACACAAAAGTTTCTGAAATGAGAAGAACTTCTGATGCAGGAAAACAATGTGAAACCTGCATGTTTGAAAGTCTGAATGTTTAAATTGCTGGTCACTCAATGATAACTATAAAAAGAGAGGATATCCCTATCTTACTAAGAAAACACCCAACCAAACAAAACCCACACAACACCAGTAATTTGTTTATGGATATTCTTTGTGTATTTACTGTAAAGTCATCTGTTTTGAATGTCTAAGACTTGGTCACACTAGGTACTCAAGTGTGACACTGCTGAACTCTGCAGTGGTATGACTGGCATTATTTCTGCTTTATTGGCTCTCCCCTTTCAGGCTGAATAGACCAGGGCTTGCTGCTGGCCCTGGAGGGCTGGGGTTCAGCTGTGAGAAAGGAGGTGGCTCCAGCCTGCAAGATGGGATGTGAGCCTTTCACTTGACGACTGTTCAGAGCTGGATTTGGATACAGTGAGAGCATTGTTAAAACCTTGGGGAGACATGAAGGTGGTCTGTACATGCAGAGTCTCAGAGGATGGGGTTTTTTTGGTCCAGAACAGAAGAGATCAGAGCTCATAGATTAGATGGCTTGTTTTGCTTGGGAGGTTTTGGTATGTTGTTTTGGAGGAGTCTTTTCTCTCACAGCAAGACCCATTATAGTTCACCAGGAGACTCTTCTGCTCTGCTTCCATGCAGACACTTGAAAGTGCTTCCTCCAAGCTTAAACTTTGTGTTACTTTGCTGAGAAGAAGCAGCAGTTTCTACAGGACATAGCAGGGCCTTTATCTGTGTCTTATATGCATTGCAAATTCCCTTGGTTTACCTTTGTGTCTGTGTACTGGGGACTCACTGCTCCAGGTGTGTCCCAGCAATAACAAAGTAGAAGAATGTCCAAAGAATTAGCAGCCACCATCTCAGAAAACTTGTTTATGCTTTATAGCAAGCTAATACTTCCAGAACATTTCCTCAGTGTGATTAATGGTGCATCAGATAAAAATCCACCCTGACTAAACTCAGGCAGTGCCATTCTCAATGTATTCTTAACATGCTACAAGCTTGCTATTGCATTTTTTTTTGTTTTGTTTCTCAGTTATTAGACCTGCCTCATAAGGTATTTATCCCAGCCAGGTGCTTATTTGTAGGCTGTCAGCTGTGTGATTTTTTGACCGTGAACACCATGAGATAGTTCTGGGCAAACTACCTCTTTGGGTGGGAACTGCTGTCTTAGCAGGACTTACTCCAGGGAGAAATATGTTCCACTTCCAAGTAAGAGGTTGGGAAACAACAACACTGGCATGGTGCTTTGAAAGTCTTGGGATTAGTGTTGCAGATCATGTAGATGTGACTGGGAGGGTTTCTTTGTCTCTGATTCCAACTTTTTTTTTTTTTAATGTATTTCTTTAGGCACAGCTGGAAGCTCAGAGGGCAACTCAGGACTTTCAGAGGGCCACTGAAGTGCTGCGTGCTGCAAAAGAGACCATTTCACTTGCTGAGCAGAGGCTGCTGGAAGATGACAAACGTCAGTTTGACTCTGCCTGGCAAGAGATGCTCAACCATGCTACTCAGAGGGTAATACAAACTTGCCCCACCATCTGTCTTTTCCATATTTTGTGTTCTCCTATGGTGTATAAGGCTTAGTTTCTGAAAGATCAAATTTTTATTTTGGTCCAGATACATGATGTGCAGGAAATGAAGCTATGAAAAATGATGAAGCCTAAGGTTAAATGATCTGGGGCTTAGGCTGCTTCTGGGACAACTATTTCTCTGTCTGGCTGTGCTAATAGCTAGTAGAGTGGCTCTCTAAAGAAAAAAAATTACCATCTGTATTATAGGGATAAACAGTGTCTTAACACATCTCTGCATTTGTAGTTGTGCCTGAATCATTGCATGGAAATAGCTATTCCTGAATACACGTGTTATGGGAGCTCTTACCCTGGAAAAACAGGGACATGTTCCAATTTTAGTATAATCTGTTCTTAGTATGGAATAAGTTGAACAAGGCACTTTGCTTCAAAAATGCATGTTTGAATGTAGAATTACTCAAAAATGTGGTTCCATTTTAAGCTTGCACATTGCTTTATCCTGAATTAACTTTCAAATTTAGGCAAGGTCTTACCTCCTGTGTAAAGTCTTTTTACCCCTACAGAAGAGTTTCACCATCTAACAAAGAAAAGCAGTGTTCTTTCTAGCAGCTGTCAAGAAGAATTTTCATGTCTTTTACTGTCTCTTTTTTCCTGTCTGTTAAAAAAGATACATATAAAATGACAGAAAGGTTTTTCTAACATGAAAGAACCAAAAATTGAAGTTCAAAATCCTTGTTCTGTCAGAGTTTCCTTAAAATGTTGATGAAGCTGAACTTGCTGTTCTAAGCATGCTAGTGTGCCGTACAACGTTCATATTGTCTTGCAGTCCTCAATGCAGTAGCTCTATTCTGTTGCAGAAGCTTCTGAGTTATAAGAAAGCCTCTATTTCAGGGTGAATTGTAAAACCCAGCTGCCTGATGAAGAAACAGGGAACAAAAAGGATGTTGGCTGCATGTAGGAGAGAGATGGAAAACCTGGTATATATTAAAGAAAGAGAAAACAAACTCCAGGGTATTGTTGGTGTTACTGTCTCTGTGATCATTAGGTATTTGCAGATCTGGTAACCTCTGTGTGTTTCTGAGTGGAGCCCTCCCTTTGCAGTGAGTATGTGCTAGGCTGTTGTTTTCCCTGGTTGTTATCCCTGCTCAATATGAGCAAAGTCCAGAAATGTATACACAATTTTTGATTCTCAGAATTGATAGGTGAGAAAACCAGGAAGCATCTAAGGAGTTGCTTAGGGCTCCTGGCTAAACTGCTGAGTTTGGGTGGACAGTGACAACAATCACATATTGGCCACCTCTCTCTAGATGGCTTATAACAAAAACTTATGTTGGGGTGGGTAAGGAAAGAAGGAAACAAAAGCAATTTTGAGAGTTCAAACAGGTTCGTCTTTTCATTGGAATTCTTAAGGGGATCCCTGTGTCCTTCTACAACCACTAATCTTTCCCTGGCAGTCTGTGAGAGTTGTACACGTGAGATGAGCAAACCCAGTGATTTAGAGCAGAAGATGACTGCTGACAGTGTTTGGAGTGGTGCTGGTGGTGTTGATACGTCACTGAGTGCAGAATACCTGCTTGTTGGGGCACTGGTTCAAGCCACAATGTCTCTGGTTTGTTACAGCTGAACAGTAAATAGGAAGTGTAGATTTACCTACTGCAGGTGTAAAATCCCTTAGGCACTGACTGGACTGCAGCTGAGGGCTCCTTGAATGGAAAACCTGTCACCCAACAGTTCCTAGTGCTTCAAATAGCCTGGGTAAGCTCAGTTCCCAGAGGGCACCCATCTGCACCTTGCCTGGATGTAGCAGATTTTGAGAGAGTGCCATGGAAGTTTGTCTTGTGATTTTCACTGGCCACAGTGGAGGTCATGAGATCTTGAGGCTATGGCCAGAGCCAAGGAGGGTGAAAATGCTGCTGCTGGTCCTCATTGAACAGACCCAGCATTAGTTTGTTTGGGTTGCTTTACTGAGTTTTGTATGTTCTTCAAGAGTGGGGTGAAAAACTTCCTTGTCTTCAGTGCATGCAATTAACGAAGTGCTTTGTTCAGTGAGGCAAACAGAATAGCTGGGATCTCAGGGAGCAGGAAACGTCGTCATTCCCTACCAAGCTGTGGGTGAAAACAGATCGGAGGATGAGATCTACTAGAACCAAAGTTCTCCTTGACTTCCCCAGTGTTTGCTGATAACTCAGATAATTAACTGTTAATTACGTTACAAATCACTAATGGAAAATGGTTCTGAGAGCGAAGGCTGAGGACTAAGAAATAGAGTTCTACTTATGCGTAAGATTGCTCTTGGAGAAGGCTTTTGCACTAATTATTTGGATTTACTAGTGTCTTTTTTTTTTTTTTCATGTATTTATAAGTGACAGTTGTACTGGGCAGAGAATAATCTTGTAGTGGGTCTTGTACAGCAAGAGCTCAAGTGCAGAAAAGCACCTCTGAGCCAACTGTTAGAAGTGGGGCACTAATTCGTTTGTTTCACTGTTGGTAGTAATGTCAGGCAAGAGTAGAGTGTTTTTATTTGCTATTCTTGGGCAGAGGCAGCAGACTTTCTTGAATTACTCTGAAATTTGGAACAAAACCCGAGCCCTGTAGAGGCTTGGTAGCTGTAAAACACCACAAACAAAAAGCATAAAGAACAAGGATAAGCAAGAGAACAAACAAGAAATTGATTTCTTATACAGCCATATGTGGAAATGCTGCCAGGTTAGTTTTGCACTAGACCCGATGGATATGGACAAAGACTTGGCTTCCAGAGTACCAAACAGGAAATGCTGTTTCCAGATGCTCACTGGGAGGAAATAGAGATAAGGGTTTCTTGTTGTGATTGCTTTTGGTGTCTCCAAAGACTGAAAAGCTATTAACACTATTTTTAAAGTGGTAATCTAATGGATTACTGTAAATAAGGCTTTTGTAGCCACTGATATAGAAAATCATGTAATTCAACTAATGCAAAACAAAAAAGTTACAGGAATTTTGTTTATCCTGGGTGAGCTGGAAGCATAACGTGTGGAAGGTCTTTCTATTCATGGAACAGACAAGGACCAGCATGAACAGGTACAGGGAGAACAGACTGTCACACTGATATTTTCTACACCTTGCAGTTTGAGCTACTTTTCCAAAGGAAGCTGGTGCATAAACAGGAGCTGGATGCCTGCCTGCCTGCCTGCAGAGATGCAGCTAATCCCTGTCTGTGCTGAGCTATGTGTTGACAACCCTGAAGCACTGGACTGTGGTGCAATCCTGCAAGTCAGGCAGCTGCTTTACCCACTTCTAATTTGATGGGTATTTTGGGGTAAAGTCCTGTGTTTTTTTCTGGATGTCTGTTTTTCCACAGATCTGAGATGTGTAATGACACTTATGCTGGAATTTAGTTCGTTAGTGTCATGTATCTAGAACCTGACTTTGTATTACAGTTACTTAGCAAAGTTCCATTATAGTGAAAGGAGGTCTTATCAATACGTTGGTGGTTTTTGGAGAACAGTTCATGTGACCAGAGAGGCAAGTTCATTTTAAGATAAATTCTCTTTTGATTGTAATGGAAATGTAGACAAGTTTGATGAGCTCTTAAGCTGCCTGGAGAAGAAAAGTACTGTTCACTCTTAGCCTTTGGCTTACTGGCTTTTTGGTATGTCTTTAAAATCTGGAGATGATGTTTTTTGGAAGTGGAGTTGTGTTGCCTGTCTGCAGGTACCTTGAATATAATGCTGCAGTTTGGGGTGCAGAGAGCAATGCTATGAAAGGGCCAAAGGATGTTGAATTTTGGAGGGATGGAGGAGAAAGATCTTCGCATTCATACTCCTGTTGAACATTATTCATAAAGGTGTACAAAGGGAAAATACTGACAGATTTGTTAACCTTGAGACAAGCTGGAGCAAAAAGGAAGATCCTTCATGAATTTCAAGAGAAATTGCTAATTTCTAATTGCTGATGCAATCTGCAGTCTTAAAAAGGTTCTGCTTTTACAGTCTTTCCTGAGATATGCTCAGTTCATAAATTCTGGCAGGGAGAAGAAATGTTTTGGCTCTTGATCATGAGACATTTTAAAAAGGAAAGGATGAGGGGAGAGTAAAGAGGGAAGAGGCATGCTCCCTCTTGGGTTAATTTGGCTTGTGAAACTCCCTTTGATATTACATCGTGAAGTACCATCTGTCAGTGTAAAATGTGTGGGTGCTTTCATGATGTAGAGAGGAGAGAGACTTCCTGAAGCCAGAAAAACTTTGAGAAAAAAGGGGGAGAAGAAAAGTCTGTGAAAGAAAGAACAAAAATACTACATCCTTCCTTGTCCTAATGTCTCTGTCGCTTCATCATGGAAAGGATTCTATGTAATCCCTTGTATTATTGATTCTCTCCTCCTGGTTTACGGATCTTGTATTGTCTCTTTCCTCTTTTACAATCAATTTAGTTTTTTGAGAAAGAAACAATTGTCCAGAGTAATTCTCTGGCTTAGATGGTCAGCTTTGCTGAACTCCACTGACAAAATTTTTCTTTTGAATCTGTTGTCGTTACTGAAATTTTGTCTGTAGTCCATTTTTTACTTCAGGTCATGGAAATGTTTTGGGTGGAGCAAAGCTTCTAGTACAGACTTAATAATGGTGGATGTATAGTCTACACTGACCTTCCTTTCCCAGACAGCTTTGTTTCCCTTTCTTCCTGGAAAGGGTAATGAACATGGGTACGTATGGCTGGCAGCAAATTTCATATGTTGTCAGCTATTTTGAGGTGATTACAATCTATCATCCTCAAATCTCAGTTCTGCAAGGTTCAGCATTTCTGTGATGTTTGATATGAAAGACAGGAAAAATCAGCATGATACTGGACACCCAACCTGCTTTATGACCCTGATGTTGATAGTACTTACCATGTGATTTGTCCCAGGTACTGAAGGTTATGCTAATTTAGCCCCAAGAATGGATGTGAGGGATTGGAATTGAGCATTGACAAATTCCAGTTGCTCCATTGTTTTGTAGCTTCCAGAATTTTTGAATTGCAGTTTCCTTGCCACACTGCAAAGAAGATGAACCACCTTTTAAGCAGTCTCTGGAGACTGCATTTTCATTTGAGGTACTTCCACGCTAAAACCAGCATTGTCTGACATGTTTCACTAAGGAGTGTCATTGCAGCAACCTGGCTCTCAAACAGTTGTTGGAGATAAGAGGTTGCAGCTTGTTTTCAGCATGCAGGAGACAGTCTCTTATGAACCTGACAGATTTGCCCCCTGCCCCTTCTTTGAAAGTGGATGCCTTACATATATAAAAGAGTTGAAGGGCACTAGAGTTCAGTATATTACTTTATAGCTGATCAAAAGATCCTGTGGAATTCTTCCTTTCTCATAGTTTAAAGTTCTGTAGCAACTTCTTTGTTTAGTAAGTGGTGTGTGCAGATGAGCAAAAAGTGACCTCCAGTTGCAGCAGCAAGAGCTACTAGTTGATGCTGATGCAGTGCAGCTTTGGCAATTTCACACTTTCATTTAGGCATCAGAAAGGACAACATGAGAGTTTTCCTGACAGAAGCAGCACTCCAAGCAAGTCCAAGCTGACCATCTCTTTTCCCTGCTCAGTTCAGTCTGAGGGCCAGGAGGGCTAGCACACTTCCCAAAACTTAGAGCTTTGTGGGTGAGGTTATTTAACATCAAGATATCTTAAATATTCTCTTTCTCTGGATCTTAGAGCTCATCACAGCCTGGTGTATGGAAGCCAGACTGGTGGTATGAGCCAGTTGGAACAAATTTGCTTGAAGTTGTGGAGTAGTTGGTATCACAGCTGAAATATTTCAAAATCCAGTACTGGAGAAAAATAAGTCCTGCCATTTTTTGTATGCCTTCATAACTACAAGAAAGGAAGATTGAAAAAAATTGCCTGCTTTCCCATCATTGCCAGACCAATAGTGAGGTGTCTCCAGTTTTCTTATTTTTCTTAAACAAATCAGTCACCTCCCTGTCTGGATCGTGACTATTAGTGCATTAAATAAAACACATTTTCCAACTTAGACATCTGACATCTCAAATTTGGATAATAAAAGTACCCTGGATAGAATTACTGGCAAATGTGAATATGGGATTTCACCAGTGCAGCTAATGGAGAGACATTTACTTTTCCTGTTGCTTTTGTAGACTCCTAGTAGCTGCCAGATGCCATGGCAGCGAGTGTTTATTTATGAAGCTTTGAAGAAGTGATGGCTTGAAGGATTTGTGGGTGTGTGTGCAGGGCTGCAGCCTGACTGGCTGGGAGAGGTCTGTGCTGGCCATGGAAAGCAGCTGATGTGCTGGGCCTGGACTGCTGCACGTCAAGCATCTGCCTGCCCAGATGGAGTCAGGGTATTGTTCAGGATGGAAAAAAACCTCTAAGATCGAGTCCAACTGTTAACCCAGCATTGCCAAGTCCACCACTAAACCACGCCCCTAAGTGAGACGTCTGCAAGTCTTTTAAATACCTGCAGGGATGGTGACTCACCCACTTCTTGGGCCACCTGTTCCAGTGCTTGACAACCCTTTCAGTGAAGACATTTTTCCCAATATCCAATCTAAACCTCCCCTGGTGCAACTTGAAGCAACAAGATGCTTGTTACTTGGGAGAAGAGACCAACGTCCACCTTGCTACATCCTCCTTTCAGGTAGTTGTAGAGAGCGATAAGGTCTCCCTGAGTCTTCTTTTCTCCAGGCTAAACACCCCCAGCTCCCTCAGCTGCTCCTCATAAAACTTGTATTCCAGACCCTTCATCAGCTTTGTTGTCCTTCACTGGACACTCTCCAGCATCTCAATGTAGGATATACATTAGGATGTATGGGATGTATAGGATATACATTAGGATGGTGGTCTGGTCATCATGATAGGTCTGCTGGTCTGCATGGTAGGGGTGTCAGCTCAAGGCTTGAACCTCTGCATTTGCATTGTTGAAACTGTGATTGGAGGCAGAAGATCTGTTTTAAGAGAAGAGCCATCTTGGACATTCTGTTTTCTAGTGATTCAGGCTGAACTGGATTTGAGTTTTCCCTCTGCTCAGCCCTTTGCAGAGTGATGGGGCTGCAGCTGGGGCTGAGCACCCTGCAGCTCTCCTGGGAAGGTTGGGCTCCTGTGAGAGGAGCAGGAGGGAACAGAAACATCACTGTTAAGTGTAAGTGGGTAGCTTCTGCTAGTGGGCGTTGCTCCACTCATGAATACCTAACTTAAGTGGTTTAAAAAATGGATGATCCCAAAATCTGAGGTTCTTATGAACCTCCCGTAAGAGATACATGAGAGAAGCTGCAACACCTCTGTTATTATTAACAGTGTTTGCAAATCTGACATATTGCTGCTCTTCTCAGGAAAAATTTTTAAGAAGGTTCATTGTAAGTAATTTTTTTCTGGTTTTTTTCCTGACATGAGCTGATTGGAGAGATTATGAAGTTGCTGTTAATTAAAAGGATAAGAAATGCATCATTGTGTCTTGGCATTGAACCTGTTTCTTTCCCTTTTGAAGGTGATGGAGGCAGAACAGACCAAAACAAGAAGTGAATTGGTTCACAAGGAGACTGCAGCCAAATACAATGCTGCCATGGGAAGGATGAAACAGCTGGAGAAGAAGCTGAAAAGAGCCATCAATAAATCAAAGTATGTTTTACATTTGGAGATGAATTTTGTGATGAAATCTATCTGGGGGAAATACCAATTCTGTGGGATTTTTTGAAGTTGTGAAAGTGTATTGCTCTTTAGGCTACTGCCTGCATGTAGCAGCCTTCCAGCATAATTGGTACTGGTGTTTGTCCTTGCATTTGTTGTCCTTTAAACATTATTTGAAAAACCTAATTTGATAGACTGGTGAACTACATGGAATAAGAAACCCTCTCTGGGTGGCATCTTGGTCTTGTTCCAGTGCATTGAACCCTTTGGTGGTGTGTGACTTGAGAAACAGGCCCATGGGATTCAGAGGGATGCTGTCTGCAGAGCAGCACAGCTCTGTGTGTAGGTGTTTCACAGCTTAGGTTTGCTTGCAGCTTGGTTCTTATTTTTAGTTGGGAGAGCAACAAAGCAAGTGACGGAAGCCTGAGAGGTGTGAGACTGCACTGGTGTAGCTGCTGTACATCAGACTTGTTTACTTCCTGAGGCTGCCGTGGCAAAGCTGTGTGAGGGCTGTTCCTGGGGAGAGAAACACACTTTAGAAGGCATAGCTAAGCAGCATAAGTGACATTAATAATTGTGTCTGCATCTGATGTGCAGTTTTGCTCCGTTGTGGAGAAGGAAAACATCTTTTTGCTCAGAACCCATTTAAATTTTTGGCCCTGTTTACAAGCAATTCTTAATCTTCTTTATATTTCACAGTCATTTTTTTTCTACATTTCCAGACTGTAGCTTGTCTAAACAATCTGCTTGCTGTATTTAGCTTTTAATCCTTCCGTCTAAAAATGACTTTTTGGTGAAACTGGTCAGCTAAAGATCTGTTTTGATTGGTGTTTGCTCAATTCAAGAAAGGATTAGCACTTTTCAAGCAAGATTCCAGCATGTTTGCTGAAACAGTGTAGCGGAGTGACTTCCTAGGATGAGCTGCATGCTGCTTGTCTAGCACTGCACAGGAACTGTGAAAACCATCAGCAGATCACTAAGTGACAGATTCCTCTGGGTGAAAGCAATATCTGAGAAGTGGTTTGGGTGCTAGGAGTTCCTTCCTTACAATAAGATATAAAATAAATACCCTGGTTAAGTTGTCAGTGGGGTCCTTCACAGCTTTTTATAGACATGATGGTGCAGAGTCTGATGCCCCAGCTGCCTCTTGTGTAATCTGCCTCTAAGTCTGAATTTCCTTGCTGAAACTACCCTCAGAGGAGTGTGGTCTTCTGTCATTCTCCTCCAGACAAGCTGTTTTTCACTTGTTTAGATGGATCCCAGCAGATTCCTTTGTCTCATGGCAGGACTGACTGCAGTTTAAAACCACCGACATAGGATTCTTTGGAGACCCTTTAATCAGGGGTGTACCGAAATGTCACTTCTAACCTAGTATTGAAATGGAAGGTGCCTGATGGCACAAACAGTCATGGGTGTATTTGAAGTTATGCTATATAGGGATGTTGGAAAGGTCACTTGTCTCTCAGCATTGTAATTTTCATGTAAAGAAAAATTGAAACTGAGCTGAAAACAGCAGTGCTGTCAAGTGGCTACATAAACTGGGAAATGAGGCTGCTGAGTTTGCAGCTGTTTGTACTGTAGGGTGTAGCTGGCTACTGGCTGCTCCTCAGGGAGTGTTTAACACCAGCATCCTGCTCAGACCTTCTCCCTGGGTGCTGTGGGAGCACTGGCTGTAATGCTTGGGCCTTTCAGGCCCATTTCTCCATCCTCTCTCACTATCAACTCGTGGATAGATGTGATGAATGAGCTGCTCTCTTTCAGGCAAAAATTATTTGCATTTGCTCCTTGCTTCAGTCTGGATTAAGATGCTTAAGCATTACTATTTTGAAAATAAGACTGGGACAGCCTGGAGGAAAGTCATTTAGATGATTTGCTGTGTAAAGTTGATGAGCGAAGGATTATTGGATAGTTTGTTTTGGTTTTGCTTTTAATTTTGTTTCTGGGTGCTTACTTGTTTGCAAGCTATGAATGTGCATACGGCTGCATGTTCTTAACAGTCACCAGATCTTCTGGTTCAGTGCCTTTAAGCTGTGGGATAATGAACTTGCCTGTCTGTGTTAGCTGGTTTTTGGAAGTCACTTTCTGCTCCAGTGACTTGGGCAAAGTGCCCTTCACTCTTCCTGTCACCTACTTAAAAAGCACTTTGACTGTGCAGTGCTCTGGCCTTGGACAACTGATGGAGTGGGGCATTGATTCCATCAGTGAATGATTCACCTGCCCTGCTGAGTTATGGGTCAGCTTTCAATAGTTATGGGCCATGGATGTGAGAGGATGAAGTGACCCGAGGAGATGGGAGGCCCTGCCCTGCCAGTGCACTGGTTTCTGCTGGCATCAGATGCCTGGCTGTGTGTTAGCAATGAGTGAGCGAGTGTGCTTATGTACAGGCTCCTGCGTGTCGGGCTGTCAGATCCTTCCTGAGGCTTAGATGGCATTTTTCTTACTTGTTACAAGTAAACACACCTGCTCATACGTGTATTTGTGTACATACAGACATGCATATATGTATTGTTTGTTTCACACCATGCAAACACACACGTGCTTGTTGCTGATAGAAAGAGGACTTTTCCCCCAGGTTTGTGGAAGCTGTTGGGAGGTTCAGACTCAAGCCTAGTTGTTTCCTCCCAGTTGGCGCCAGGGTAAGGAGGGGAGAGAATCAGGTCATTTGAGGTGCATGGGTTTCCCTGTTCATGTTTCCCTGCAACACCGTTCTGTCAGTGTCTGTGTCTTCCCATTGCTTTGGGGTACAGCTGTAGGAGTCCTTTATCTGTTGAATCCAAACTCTCACGTACAATGTTTTATCCTGCCTGCCAGGTGCATTTGTGTAGCCTTTGGCAGGGTTTTGTCCTAGTGAGAGAAGGCAGAGGTACAGTTTGACTGGATCAGTGTCACTGGAAGCATCAAGACCTGGCTGTGTGTTCCTAGTGAAGGTAGGGGGAGTGATTAAAAATATCAGAGCCTGAAATGACCTACTCTTAGGGAAACACAGCTCAGTTATTTTGTGTGTGACTGTGAGTAAATTAATTAAACCCTTCAAAGAATATAGGATCAGAAAGCCACAGTTTTGCACCCTGAATTCTAGTGCACAGTCCAAAATGCAGCTGCAGTAGGACTTGCAGCTCAGAAGAGACTTGCTGTCAGGGTAGAAACATGATAGGTGTAGTTCACATTCTTGTAAACTCCTATCTGATTGTTTATCTCTCCCCTGCTTTCCAGGTCAGTGGCTGAGAGGTGAGGAGGGTAGTGAGCTCTGCTAAAAAATCAGGACTCTTTTTCTTTAGCTCTTCAGTGTTATATCAGATGATATTGGCTTGTGGGCTTCAAAACTTTGAGGCTGGAACATGGTTCCTAGGCTTCATCCTGCAGCTCTTATACCTCTGTTCTCCTGAAGTCTTATTTTTTTGTTTTGTTTTGTTGTTTTGTTGTCTTTTTGTTGTCAGAGGTGGGAAGCAGAGTGGGTGTGACACTGTTCTGTGTCCAGGCAGACTTGTTTGAGAGCTGTGCAGCATCAAGGAAGTGCCTGGTGGGAAGTGCCTGTGTCCTTGTATGTGGTGCTCTGACCTCTCTTCATCCCCTTTCCTTCCCTGACAAACCTGAGAACTGCCCTTCCATCCCCCACATCTGAATCCAGGGAAGTCTAAGGGTCACCTTCTGTGGGGAGTTTACGTGAGCTGTGGGCTGCTCAGGAATTAGATGGGTGCAGAGAAGTTGCCTATGCCTGAAGGTGGATGTTGCATTTAAATACCTTGCAGAATCTAGGCCTGAAGGAAATAACTGTCAACTCTAAAATTCTGAATTTTGCAATTTATATTTAGGTCAAAAGACCCATGAGAAATAGATATATTAGAGAGGGAAATACACTGAGAGCACATGTACCTGTCCTATCATGTAGGTAGTGGTCTGTTGGGATTATAGTGATACACAAAATAGCTGTGTTAATGCTACAAAGAGAGCAACTCCCACCCCCATACTCTGCATTCAGTCCCAGTGATTGTAAAAAATTGTTCTTTGTTTTTCCACAGACCTTATTTCGAACTCAAGGCAAAGTACTATGTCCAACTGGAGGTACGTATGTAATTCAGATCCATCTGAAACTCTTTACTGCTTACAGTAAATACTGAAATTACATCTAAAGTGCTTGACAACTGTGTTGTGTTTCTGTGAAAAAGCAATTCAAAACCTCTTGAGCAATTTGCTAAGCACATTTTAAAGATAAAAGACTAAGAGAGGCTTTGTTTTCTTGTGTGAAATCAGTGTGTTCAAACCCTGCTGCTTACTGCCAGAGCCAAACACAGTTTGGCTGTCTTTATTTCTTGTATTTTAATGTGTCTGGGGTTTATTTGTTGTGGGTTTTTATTTGTTGTTTTTTTTTTCTTATGTTTCATGCTTCAGACTGTTTAACTGTGCTTGGGGTGCTCTTTTATGTTTACTTTTATTTAACAGAACAAGTAACCTGTTGTACTACTCAAACATCACACAGATGTGAAATTCTGATTTGGGGTTTGGCATAAATGGAACTTGTGATTTGGCTGGGTGGGCTTCCAGGGCTTTTCTTTAACATCTTAGCACTGCATTATCCTGTGTGGTGCAATGATGTCTGGCCAGTGCTTGAGCACAGCACATGCCTTGCAGGGCACACTGGCCCTGGGGTGGGCATGGCAGTTGTGTGTGGGATGGCAATTCCTGCTATTACAGCCCTTGGTCTTGGAGCTGCCAGGGGTGGGAGAGCAAAGTAGCCCTACAAATTCAAATGCAAGAAACACTCTCTTTTTACTTGAGTGACTTTTGCTTCATGTGGCCCCCCAAAACAAGGGGCCTGGCTCCTCTGAGTTGAAGGGTAGTGGCTGGTGCTGTGGCTGTGTGTGACGTGCACAGGGTTTAAGTGGAGCACGTTGCCTTGCATCGTTGGCCATGGGTGCAGGAAGGCTCCAGTTGGGTGCTAGGTCAGTAGATTCCCATTCCTTGCCTGGGATGCAGTGCATGTCCCCCGTTTTTTGTGAGCCCTTCCCTGGGCTGCCTGAGATGCAGCAGCTCTTTGTAAGCCTTGGAGACTCTGGCGCGCACCTTTTCCTTGCCAGGATCCAGGCTTGGGTGCCCTCTGCTCCTGTCTTGCCTGCCTGTGTAGCTGTGGTCAGCAGCTGTTGCTGCAGGGAGCTGAACCTTTGCCTGTTCTGGGCTGGCTGCCAGCCCAATAATCACTTCTGGCTAGAAGCATCTTTTGAGAAATCCCCTTTTCCCCATGGGTAAAGGCCCACTGTCAGGGGGCCTGTTGCTTCTCCGTGGCAGTAGCTCAATGCCCTTGTGAAGCAAGGGGATTGTGTAAAATGTAATACAAAAGCCAGCACAGATTGCTTTTAATGTACAATATAAAGTATTGAGACAGCCACACACACACACACACAAGCATTGTTTTCCCTTTGGGAAACTGAGGGTACAACACTTTTGGCCTTGCTGTAGAGTGGTGTTTGTGCCTGGGGACACAGAAACTGCTGTATTACAGCTGTCAGGGTTTGAGCCTTGCTGCTTTCTGGTCTGAAGGTTTAGTGACCAGAAGGGGTGGGTTTGGTGCTCAGTGGAAAGTAAGGCTTAGCCCCCTCAGGGGTGATCCCCAGCCTTGCTGTGCTCTGCAGACAGGGCTGCCAGTAAACCTTAGGGGCAGTTCTAGAATAAGCAGTGACATTTTGTTGAGAGCTGATTCCTGCAAATGAGAGATCCTGCATGTTAGCAGGGTGGGGGACCCTGCTCTGTGCTTAGCCAGGGGCCATTACCACACTCCAGAGGCAGTCCCAGCCCCTGGCTCCCATGGTTTGCCCTGCTGTTGTCTTCTTCTCAAATGTCACTGCTTGTGCTAGGATGCTTTTGAATTCCAAACTCTCCCAATCCCCTAGGTGGTTTGATCCCTGGTTTGTGCCAGCTTGCCTGTGCAGAGCCAAGTCACCTGGGCACATAATGGGGAACTGTGAGCTGTGTGTTGTATCTAATCAAAGTCCATCTAATACTTGTCTTTCTTGTTAGCAACTGAAGAAAACAGTGGATGACCTGCAGGCAAAACTGGCCCTGGCAAAGGGAGAATATAAGACTGCCTTGAAAAACCTGGAGATGATCTCAGATGAGATTCATGAAAGGAGAAGGTCCACTGCGATGGGGCCCAGAGGATGTGGCGTGGGTGCTGAAGGGAGCAATACCTCCGTGGAAGACCTGTCAGCAAGTAAACTGGAGTCAGACACTGTCTCCAGTGAGTACAGAGCACTGTCACGCTTGGGAATATCCCATGGGCGTGGTAGAAAATGCTGAGATTAAGGTTGTTCTGTGTATTCTGCAGTTTTGAAATTTGCTGGCTGTTGTGGGACAGTGGCTAAGTTGTTACACTTCTTGTTATTACAGGCATTGATTGCATTATTTTCCAGCCAGTTTTCAAGGGGAAGGGTTAGCAGTTGAAGTGCTTCAGCTGCTGATTTTGTACAGTGCTGTATGAAAGGAGAAAAATGAAGGCACTTCAGAGCATGCATCTAATTTTAAGGCAGTGATGCTGCTGTTGGTGACTCGTCACAGGCTGCTGCAGGTCATTCAGCAGGTTGCTGAGGCAGCAGTGCTGCTTGGGAATAGACCTTTTGGATCAAGTGCCTGTCTTCCAGTGCTGGGCCTGTGGCAGAGGAGCTAAAGTTGCAGCTGCAGCACTACAGAAAGGTGTGATGCTCGCACAGAAGAGTGTAAGGATAAGCTCCTTCCCAGTGCAGAATCTTTTGCCAAGGTGTGATTTCAGCAGGGCATGTGTGGTGCGAACAGGGGAAGTGAAGAAGCAGCAATATGCTGATGCAGTGTGCTGAGGGGCTCTGTCTGAGATGGGTGCCAGCAGCAACCTCCAAACAAGCTCCAGGCAAGCTTTGTGGTGGTACATGGGGACCTTGTGTTGCATAGTCTTTTGTATGGAGAGTTTGCATTTGTCCTGGCTCTGGGTGAAAGTGGACATTGTATGTGGCCTACTCTTCCCTCCCTCTTGGACACTTTCTCCCCTTCCTGATGCAGAAAGTATTTTTTTGCTGCCCAATCCCACAAATTCCAATTTAATTTGCATTTCAGCTCCATTTCTGCAGGAAAAAGTCTAAGTCAGGATTGCAGCAGTTCATAATTGCACAGCCTGGTGCCTGAAGGCCGAACATGCAGTTTCCACATAGAGGCTGCTGCCTACTGGCACTGAGGTCCTGTAGGTCTGTGGTACATCCTGGCTGTGCCCTGGGAGCTGGGAGACAGCCCTGGGCTGGCATTCCACCTCTGCACTGGCAGGGGTTTTGCATGCTGCATTGGAGCTCTCAACTCAGTACTGTGCAGCTGGGACCTGAGTTGCTGCAGGAAACAAGTGTGGTGTCTGGGCCAGCTGATGCAGTGAGGCTGCTTATCTTCTGCCACCCTGAATTCCTGAGGTTGACCCTTTCTGAGTTAGGCGCAATTCCCTCTTTGGATACCCCCAAGTCCTCCCTCCTCATGCAGAAGGCCTCCTGAAAGGCTTAGCTTAACTGAGTTAAGGTTTTCTTGGGCTGAAGGAGTTCGGGGGCCTGGGATATAGAGGCAGAAAGAGCCAGAAAATTATCAAAACAACCAGTTGCTGGCTCTCCTGGCCACTGCTGAGGCTACAGGTAAGGACTGATAGCATAGACTGGTGTAGGAGGAAGGACTTCAGGCTGTGTCTTGTGCCACCACAACTGGGTTACAACAGGGCAGAACTAGCAGCCTGTCAAAATAGACTGGATGAGTCAAACTCTCATTGTAATGTGTACAGAGGTGTCCACCAAGGTCCTTTTGTGTCTTGATTTCTGTCTGCCAGAGCTGAATAAAATACCTTGTCATCAGCAAAAGGTTCTTGGCCCTTGCAGATGCTCCTGTGTTTTACAGTAAGTTTAGATGGTGAAAAGTAAGCTACAGTTTCAGTTGTGCTGCCTGTAGAACTGGCTGATGTCAGTGCTTCTTGGCAAGTAGAGGACTCTGTAATTACAAACTTGCTTTTTGCCCAAGCTTTTTTTGCTTTCATCCCCTGCAAAGTTATCTTTATTGCTCTCCATATGTTGATAAAATGCAGCACATGAGAATGCCACTCTGCAGTCTTGTATTTGACGTCATTAAAAATAAATCACAAAACGCAGACCACAAGAAAAACTGCCTCTGAGCACAAAGTGCCCTAGAGGGGGCTCAGAAAGGTGGATAATGCTGTTATCCATTTTACGTTTGAAGCCTTTTAGATCAGTTCTGCAATGTGTAAGTAAAGTTCTGCAATCTGCAAATCCAGCAGAAAGAAGCTGAACATCTCTGCAATAACCGTGTTGGTGGCTGCCTCTGTCGGCACTTCTGTGTCCCAGTGGTGCCTGCGAGCCCTCTTTTGAAACTTCTCCTTTGAGCCATTTTGTTAATGCTCCTGCTTTGCTCCTGCTGCTCCTCCAAAGAGCTTCTGAGCCTCACTGGCAACGTTGGGGATCGAATCTGAGGGAGGCGGGATTGAAGATAACCTCAGGTCACTGTATGTGTCTCGCTGTCTGTGGGACATCTTCAGGCCAGTGGGATGCCAGCACACACTTCTGTTGTGCAGAGGCTGATGCACGTAAAGAACCTTCTAATCCCAGTGGGACTACTTGTCTGCAGAAGTCTTTTGTTTGTAGGTCCCCATCCTACAGTGAGCCGTGTCTGAAGTAGGTTGAATTTCAGCAAAATCTACACCCCCACGTTGTCTGCTTTAACGGTTTCTCCTCTGGCTGCTAATAAAGGCCTGCAGCCTAATCTAGCCAGACAGGTCAGAGCTGGTTTTCTTTAATTAGAATTCAGATTTGAGCAAATATATGAACAGGGACAAGAATATATGTGTGGGGGGCATTTTTTTAATTTGGTGTTGCTTGGTGATCCTCATCCAAAGAGAGATCTTGGGAGTTTGTGCTGGTTTTTAACTGCAAGTATGTGAAGATAAGGTGGAAGCAATCTGCCCTTGGAGCTGTATCTTTGTAATTAGTACCTTAAATAACCAGGAGTCTGTGCTAGGATCAAGATGATGCTGGGTGAGGCAGACACAGAGGATTAGGCCCTGGCCTAAGTTGTGTGCTGAAGACCACGAGTAAACAAGACCAGCTGGGCAGGGGGGAGCAGGGCCAGTAAAAATCCAGGAGCTTCTTGGCATGAGGAGCAGTAGCTACTGTAAAGCTGGTCTTGTAAGCCTGGGCTGGGCAGGTGTGCTGTTCCTGAGAGCAGAACCAGGTGAGGGCTTTGCACAGGGGACAGGCAACGAGAGGAGGCAGCCTGTGGGTCGGCAGGATGTCTGTGTGTGAAGATGCAAACCTGAGAAACTGCCTTTGCAGTGGAGGAGCAGGGGTAGGATTACTAACTGGAATATTCTTTTGAACATTGCAGTGGCTTCAGAAGTGTTTGAGGATGATAATGGCAGCAGCTTTGTATCTGAAGAAGATTCGGAAACTCAGTCAGTGTCCAGCTTCAGCTCTGGTCCCACAAGTCCCTCTGAGGTGCCCACCCAATTTCCTCCTGCGACACGACCTGCAAGCCTGGACCTGCCCAGCCCTGTGTCCCTCTCTGAGTTCGGGATGATCTTTCCTGCCCTTGGCCCCCGAAGCGAATGCAGTGGAGCGTCCTCCCCCGAGTGCGAAGCTGAACGAGGTACGCGTGGCTGGATGCACCCTGGGCCAATGTTTCTCAGCTTTATAAAGGGAGCAAGAAAAACTTCTCAGCTCCCCTAGGTGTATGGCAGCCGTGGGGAAGGGAGTTCTTGGAGACCCCGTGTCTTAAAGTTAACAGTGACATCCAAAATGTTCTAATTATTGTTCTCCTGGCTGGAAATGTTGCCCAGTTCCTTCTCAGTGGAGGGGTCTGAGATTTCTCACAAAATAAGTGTTCAGTGGTTTTCTGATGGTACATTTATTTGAAGGAAAATTTGAGTTTATTTATTGTTTTCAATTACTGTCCTGCTTGCTGAAAATCTTGCTTTCCAAGGGGGGAAAATAACCCCCCAACAAAAAAAACCCCACAAAAATTAATGTGCCAAAAGGAACCTCTTGCAGGCTGTGCCAGCCCTGGCTGACTAATTCAGACTAGAGGATTACCACCGCTCTTGTGTGCTCCAACCTAAGGCTGTGTTCATTAATTTGCTGATGCGGTGCACAAGCAACAACTTGGGTTTTGTTAAAGCATTTTTGCTCCTGCTCTTATAATTTTTGCACGCTTTGGCAAAGGAAGCTGCAGAGGCACCTGCTTGAAGCTTACCTTGCAGAAAGCAATCCAGGTTTAACATCCAGTTTAATCCTTTCTTTGCAGGGGATAGGGCAGAAGGGGCTGAGAACAAGACAAGCGACAGAGCCAGCAAGAATAGGAGCAGCACCAGGAGCAGCTCCACTGAAGGGCTGGCTTTGGATAACCGAATGAAGCAGCTCTCCCTTCAGTGCATGAAAATCAAAGAGGGAATATGCGCGGGCAGGAAAGCTGCCCAGATTGGCTGAGTCCTTCTTGTGCCCTGTCCTGATTAATGGGAGTCTAAATATTTATACATGAACTTCTGAGTGTTTGAAGAACGTTGTGCCAATAATATATGCCAAATCTTAAGCGTTTACTCTGAGAATTTAAAAATGCACTAAGAAGTTTAATTGATGTGGAGGGCTGGAGTTTTTATTCAGTACACCCTTTTTGGCGAGACGAGTTATCAAATGTTTAAGCTGTGCTCATATTTCACAGACTTTGTAAATTGTTTTGTAGCAGCCTGGCTGAAGCAATAACTAGTAATGTTCCCGTGTAAATTCATGCCAGTTGGGGGTCTGAAATTCAAGCCAGACATTTGCAGAGAGCGGTTTGGCTTCGGTTTTGTAGAATGAAATGCTCTTTAGATACAGCTGATCTCTTGAGTACGAGTGGCATATTCTTTAAACATCTGTATTTGTCTGTATTATGCTGAAACTGTAGAAATATTTTGTATACAGGAAAGCTGTTGCATGTGTGGGGTCTGAAAGCCTTCACTCTTCCCTTGGTGCTCACAGAAAGGATAAAATGAGTCATGCCTATAAAAGCTTATAAAACTGACAGATGACAGGAAGGGGATGGTAATGCTCAGCAGTGGTAGGCCCGTTCTAGACACCTTCCCGAGCCTGGCTTGGACTCTGCAGGTGATTCCAGTCACCAAAAGAGTTGATTGGCCCCTTGCCCTTCCCCTCCCCTGAAAAGTGAAGTATTATTTTTCAGCACTTTAAGTGTTTGGGTTTTTTTTTCTTTCCCTCAAAAATGGGAGTCATAGATGTTTTCCAGACAGCTATGATAAGGGATTCGCCCTTGAAATATGCATGAAGAAAAGGAATTGCCGGTGTAGATTGACAATGTGTTCTTAAGCTTCTCTGTAGGTTGTACTGTGTGGGGGTTTATAACCGTAAAGGGACTTGGGATTTTAGTATGCCCTAGAGGAAGTGTTCCATAAAACTAGAAAGGGCATGGGGCATGTTTTGCCAGCAGCTGTTAGGCAGTAGTAGTGTCTGATAATTATGCTAATAAGTGGTAGTAAAAATCCTAGGACTCTTCAGTTTTGGTGACTAAGCATTTCTGAAAGCACCATTTTATCTAAAATGTCAGTTTATATTGTTAATTTGATGGGAATTTTAGTATTGCCCAAAGTATTTTCTATTCTATGTTTTTGCAGTCCTGTTGTATTTCATCCCTGCCACAGCTTGTGTATCTATTCTCAAAGTTAATGTAAAATTCTTCACACTACAGTAAACATTTTTGTTTTCCACATTTTGAGTCTGTGCAACTGAAGTTTATCTCAAGCTCTAGGAACAGAATCTTGTCCTGCAGCAAGTTTAGTCTCCAGCTCCCCACTTCCAGCTGAAGACTGCAGGCTGGAGTCACTCTGGTGTTATAATCCATTGCAGTACATGGGTAACTGTTGCCTCCCTCCAGCTTCCCAGGTCCCTGCATATGTGATTCACGTTTTGTTGTGGACTGTGCCTGCCACAGGACCAGAGCTTTACTCAGTTTTCCAAAATCCCTTAGTGTGCAGGAGGGAGGTGTTCTGTTATATAACACCTTTGTGTTATATACCTAATAGATAACCTAATGCTGCTGAAATTGGCCGTAAGGTTGTGCAGAATTGGAGGTAAAGAATCCTGTTTTCCTAAATGTGATGGGTTTAATCCAGATTCAACACATTATAGGTGTTAAGCTGTAATAGCTTTAAACATTTATATGTGTACATCTTCCAAAGACCTGAAGGCTGAACTCTTCCATTGCAAGCAGTTCCCAGGCTGAAAAAATGCTTAGGAAAGAACTCTCTGGTTCCAACTTCTGATGTGACCATTACTTGGGGAAAAGTTGGGTTGAACAGTATTAAATATGAAATGAAAAGCAGTACAGAAATGCCACATGGTATTAAATGTTTTCACTTAAGCTTTCATAGTTGAGCTATTGTCTGTGCTGCATTCAGTTAGGAAAACTTGTAGAGGTATGTGTGGTTGAATCTTGCTTTTGCAGACCTCCCCATCAACACCAGTTACATTTTCCTGGGTTGTTTGGATGAGGTTTTGGTGGTGATTTTTTTTTTTTTGTTGGGGTATTTTTTAACCTCTCTTGCTATCAAATTTCCTCTCATCTTGCCAGTTCTGATGAAAACTCTCTGAACTTACGCAATGAATTAATGTTGTGTTCATCAGGATATAAAAATAGTTGTGTGTGCATTGCCTTGCTCTGTCCTGGTTGGGTTCAGCTCCCAGCAGAAGTCCAGGAATGCCCTTCCTTCTCCACTGTGCTTCCATGGGATCTGTTGAGAGACCACACTGCAGGCGCCTTCCTTTGGTGACCCCTGGACCTGGCAGGTAAGTCACCCTTCAAGTGCACAAGCAAACAGGTACAACTGTGTGTCCAACAAATTAATGGAAAACTAATTTTATTTTAAACTTCATAAAAGCCATAATTATGAGAGACTTAAATGAACAGACATTGCTATGGATTACAAGCAAGTGAACAAGCTTTCTCCAGTTACTTCTCTGTTGGAGCTCTTTATGGATTCTGAAGTGTAACATGATGGTAGCTGCCTCCATGGGTATAAAAATAAACCTCTGCTGTATCAAAGTATATGTGATCACTTCAGCTGCCCTGACATGAGAGTGTATAAAGCAAATGTTAACTCAGGAATTCTACTTCTCTTTGGTATTATCAAACAATTTAAATGTGCTTTTTGATGAAGCAAGGAAATCCTCTACGTGTACACAAATTTAATTCTGAATAGCTGGCTGTCCAAACACCACAGAGTGTGTGGCTAAATGAATAATTACTGTACAAAATAGTTACACAAAGCTTGCAGCTGGAGACTGGGACTGAACTCGGACTCACAGGGTGGATGGGATAGAAGCTGTTGATACCATTCACCCATGGTACTACCTCTCACTGAGTCTTTGAGAATAACGAGTTAACCAAGGGCTAACCTGTGTCTTCCTAAAAAAACCCAAACGGATTGATGTCTCAACCTGAGCTATAAACAGCAGCATTATGGGGTCTTGCATGGAGCTTTAAGGTAGGCTTTTTAACAGAATACACAGAAAAAGCTTTCAGTAGTGCTAAGTAAAGAGAATGTCACAATTTCTGAAGAGGCTATCTCCAGTTATCCCTCTGCACTGCTGGTGAGAATTCATTTCTTTGTAGCAGTCTTCCCTTAATGAACCAGACAATGTGTAAATCCTCTTAAAGCCCCTTACAGCCACTGGCCTCCACTTCATCAGTCACCCCCTTGCTTGTGGCTCTGGGCAGGAGTTCAGAACTGTACCCCGTGTGCCAAACAACTTAGCAGTGCAGAATGCTTGTTGAGGCCTTGTATTTTAATGTTTAAAAGCTTGAATTGCATGTTTAGAGGCAGAGAAAACTTAAGGATTGAGAGGTGCATGACTGTCGAACTGGGAAGTAAAATAACATGTCCAGTGTACCTTTGTTGTGCAGCTATTTTAATTTTTGGACTCATGGGTCTTATATCTTTCTAGAAGTCCTGCTGCATAACCCAGCATCTCATGTTCTCTCTCATATGGATCAAAAAGTGCTAAACAGTCTAGGGGAAAGGAAACCTTAACTTAGACAGTGGCCTGAGGTTGTGTTAAAATCTAAGGATCAGTTCACTTGCCAGTAATTTTTCCAGATTTATTTGTGGAGAAAATACAAAAGTATGTATTTGACAGAAAATATTAAAGTAAACCATAAATGCTTACACCAACATTTTTTTCCTAAGAAAAAAGGACAAGAAAACTTTGTTACAAAATCAATTTGTCACAGCCAGAATCTGTAGACTGGAATTTACAAGAACACTTTGTAGTTCCTCTTAAATAGTCCACCTGAGTGTTCTGTCCTGTATCTAAAGGAAATGCACAGTGATGGCATTCTAGTAGCCTATGCAGGTGCAATATTTAAATAGGATTTGTGTTATATAAATAAGACTGACACTAATCTTAAATCCTGTGACTGTTCTGTATGTGTAAGAAATATTAGCACATCCTGTTGGGACAGGATCTTTGTCCTTAATGCCTTTGTCTGGCATTAACAAAGCAAGTACCTCTCTTGTTTTTAGTTCAGTTTAGTTTTAGTTCAGCACAGTATGAGCCTTATGCTCGTTTCATGCAGCATAAGTTTGGCACTACCTTGTGCTCAGGGGAAAAGAAAAAACTCCTTCCTGCCGAGCAGAAACCAATGACTGAAGAACAACAACAGATTTTACTGTAGGCAAGTCTACCAGCTAGATCTCAAACAGCAGAGAATGTGCAAGAACTTGGTACTGAACGCTGGCAGTTCTGGCATCTGCATTTTGTACTGCCAAAAAGATACTCAGTTGAGAGTTCCTATTTCCCTCTAACGTCAGAGGTGATAAGATACATGCAGGACTCCAGTGCCACTCTGGTTTGGCCTGAGCTAAAAACTTAACAGAAATCTGTAGAGGAAATGTAAGCAGAATGAAAGCCTCATTTTGTAGGAATGAAGCAGTCGTTGGCACCTACTCCAGAAGCCAAGGGATAACTACAATGAACTTAATCTGGTTTTTCTCAGCTTCTGCCCAATGCTGTTCCCTCTATTGATTTATTGCAATAATCATCAGAAACTGCCCTGCAAGATAAGGTAAGTCACCCTGTGACAAACTTGTCATGAATTTCCTATCCCAGATGGTCTTTGAGAGAGCTGCAGTCAGCAGGGCACATGTTTTCAAAGGCATGAGCTATCAGTGCCCTTTCAACACTAGACACTTGTTAAGCAGCTGTCTGATGAAGGAAATTAAACAGAACAATCTTGCACTTTCTGGAGAGGACTAAGAGCAGACTTCTGTGGGAATAATTTTAGCCCACAGATATTCTGTGCTCAGTTTCCCAATGGCCAAGTGACACCTGTGCTCTAAAGCATGATTTAAATGCAACCTTTTTTGCTTGGAAAACTGCCAAACCTATGGGAATGGCAGCAAAATTCCCGTGGCTGTTTTAAACACACCCTCTCCCCCCAGCTGTCAAATATTGTAAATTTTGTAAAAGAGACAAAATTTAATGCATTTCAGGATCTGTTGGTATTAAATTAAAAACTTGGTTACCTTGAATCCTCTTCATATACAATGCATACAGAGCTAGAAGGAGAGCTAGAGGAGGTTTCTAAAAAAATCTTGTTCTAGATTAATCCCACTTCCACTATTTTCTTAAGAACTCTGACCCTGCTTCTGTTGATGACAGTGGCCGAGTGCTCAATTCATCCACTGGTTTTAACCAAGGAAAAAAGTCTTTCCAAAGACCTCTGGTATAATGGAATCAGCAAGTGCATTCCTTGCAGCTGTGGCTTACTGGGGGAGAGGCTTAAATAATCCTTCCCTATAGGGTGAATACTTATAAAAATAATGAAAACAAACCTTTCTTTCCTGGGTTTGTGCTGGTGGGCAGTTTCCCATTTCGTCACCAGCAACTGAGACTACTTCAGGAGACACAGTGATTCTTACAGGGGATTTTAGATGAAAACCTTTCCCACCTGCTCAAGTACTAAAGTCATACAGATATGAAGTAAGAGCTCTCAAAGTACATGTAACATGAGTGAAGCCATTGCTTTGCTCTTAGAAATAGCTCAAGTTGGAATCTTCCTTTTCCTGTAGTCCTATATACGTATTCCAGGTAAGCTGGCACATGGACTACTCCATGCTCAGTAGTAGTAAATTTACATTTAGATGTGAGAACCAGTTCAATGCTGAAAACATTCAGCACAAAATAGCAGCATAAATATGTAGTAAAAGCTATTTGGTCCTGAGACTGAATAAGCAGAGTAACACAAGAATACTTTTTCTTACATGTTTACTTTTAAGAATAAAATCTTTGACCCATATACCCTGTATTTTGGGAGAAGGGAATTTCAATGTTAGATTTTCTCCTGACTCACTAGACTTTGATTCAAAGTGTGGAAAAATTGCAATAAATTGAGTTCTGCCAGTTCATCTGAATATATGCATTTTAGTCTGTTCTCAAGCCTGTTGGACAGTGCTCTCTCCAGTACTCCCACAGCTAACTGCCTGTCACAATTAGTGGCAATCAGTGATTCCATGCTTTTGGCTATAACTTAGAATGTAATTTTCTTTTGTGCATATGTGTGGTAAGGGTTATTCACCTGCTCTCAGGCTGTAGGGCAGATCAAACCCACCTCCTTAAACAGTACTGCACAGATCTGTCTCCTCACTGCAGCTGGGACACCTTAAGAGGTGTAGTACTGTTAAAATCTAAGAAAAAAGGACCCTCTTGCTGAGGCAGGAATGTGGTGGGGATAATGTTGTAAACTCCAGCAACTATGTTCTCCACTTCCAAGTAGCAAAATCCACACCTATGATAAAGAAAACTCCCTGTTAGAAATAAGATCTGAAGTATGTTTCAAAACTCTGTACAGATTTCATTGAGTATTATTACCTGTAGTCACCACTGCTCTTTTTCTGAAAGCCACAGGAACCAGGATCTCCTACTGTCGATACGGTGATGAGTTCAAAACCAACGCTGTATTGCCTGCAAGTGACATGACAGATTTACTTCACTTGTTTGGGTCATCAGGATTACCATGAAGAGAGCTATTTATTAGAAACTTCACAGTATGACTGAAAGACAGGTAACAGTTTTGTCACATTTGTGACAGAAACGTTAAGTCAAACTTACCATGACGTGAACGTAGAATTTGGAGGGAGACAAAACACAACTCAGGTCTGCAACTAGACTACAGGGAAAATGCCTGCTAGAAGGCTGCCTCTGCACTTAAGCAGACTTCAAGTAGTTAAAACTTGTGGAGACACACTCCTGTGCCACATGGCACAGATCCTGGGGTGTGATCTGATCGCTGTCAGAGGACTCATGTCAGTGATCTCAGCAGAATTTCTCATGTTGCAACATAACTTGGGACACTTTGTCTGCTACCTGTTAATGCATGTGATAGGCACCACTGCCCCTGTCACTCAAACTGCCCAAATATGATCTGCAAGTACAGAAAAAAATGCAGAGAAAAAACTGCTCAACTCATGGAACTGTATAGCCACACCTCTGCTCTCATTTAATGAGAGGAGTTCCCTCAGAGGGGAGGATGGATAGAAAGTGCTGCCATTGAGTGGGCCCCACTGCACAGCCTTGCAAAGATAAACAGCTGCAGGTCAGGAGATGCTGCAGGTCAGAAGTGCTGTATACTGGTATTTGGAGGTAATCATTAATTTTGCCAAAGGAATTTGACCTGCATAGGTCTACTTTATAGGACATCCAGTACCTCTCCTGGCCTCCTAGTGGCAGAGTAAATGCACTTTCAGAGATGTCTGAGATCCTGTAAGGGTTTAGTATCCTGCATATTGGCTCTACTACAAAAGAAAAGGAATTATGATCATAATTAGTTTCAAGAAGGAGAAAAAGTCCTTCATACCTTCGTTCCATCAGGGATTTCTCTCAGTAGTAAACATGTAGGTTGAACACACTATTGATGGTGAAGACAAACACAAATAGTACTAAATTTTCTGGGAGCTTCTCACCCGCCCCACAGAGGGCACTGCCCAAGCTTTATCTTTAGCTGTAACGTCTCACTGTGTTGATGCAATGGTTATGCTCCACAAACCTTGGTCCCCGTAGTTCAATTAGCAATGGTCCATTCTTGTCTAGCTGGAATTGATAAATGGGGTTATTTTTGTAGGTGTCTCTGAAGTTTCCACATCCTCCAGCACTGTGACCCTTCCACTGTCCATTAACCTGAAAGAAGTCAAAGTACAGAAATATATCCTGAGGATTTGTATTGCTTATATATACACAGAAACAAGACTAGAGGCTCCTCTCACTTTAGAGGTCACTGACTTTAGTAATCTCTCTTAATTTCTAAAGTGAAGTGAAAGACTGTGTTAAGTATTGAGAGTTTCACTGCAGTCCTCCACCCACCTCGATCAAAGCCTTACCTCCCTTAAAAGGGCACTGTACTTTTTCAGCTTATATTAAATAAGTAACAAGTGACTCTTTCTGACTATGACAGATCTATATTCCCATCTATCCCATGCCTATTACACTATGCAGGTTATTTTGCTTTTGCTCAGACACTCCTCTGTTGGGCTAAATGAGAAACAGCAGCAGTACAGGAATTACAACACTAATGGTGGTATAATCTTTGCTTTTAAAAATTGCAGCCTCCAGCCCTGTCCAGCACCTCTGTGCATTCTGAGAACCAGCACTGCAGTGACAAGAAAACCATAAGGACGGATTCTGCAAGGACAAAGACTCACAAGAGGAAAAATGCTGCTCAGACTTTGAGAAACAGGCCATCTGTTTCCAAGTTCTTCCTGCTAGTCATTAAACTGAAAGGTTAGACTTGTAAGACATGCCAGGCATTCACACAGATTTATAGCTGAGATCCAGTTCTCCTGTTACTTCCCTCCCCTTTCTGTCAAAACAACAAGGGACAACATTTTTCCTTGAGATTTAATTTTCTTATTCAGTGTCCAAAAACCTCAAACAGTAGGTTTGGAAGCAAGGATTTCTCCCCCTACCATCCTGCTCCTCAGGAATCTGAAACTGCTGTGTGCTGTTAAGCTTTCCAGCCCTTTTCCACCTCTGTTGCACTTAATTCCAGGAATCACACTAGGGCTTGGTGAGCTCCAGAGGTGACTGCTCGGCTCGAGCACAGGACATCTAACAGAATTTTCTTTATTGGTAAGCTTTGAATTGGTTCTGTTTGCTTTTAAGTGTGATCTCTGCTAAGCAAACACTAAAGACACATTAAATACAGACAACTAGATTTTGTATTTAATAATAAAGAGAAACCTGGTCTTGGATAGATAGAACATGCTGCTTCTTTTGGGGTTTTGCTTTTTTTTTTTTTTGAATACTAGACAGACATCTTCAAATAATTAACAGCAGGTTTCCACATACTTAATTTTCTTTTGAAACATAATACAACATAAAACAGATGTTCTTCCTCAAATAGGTTGGTACCTTTAATGTGTTCCTGAGCTCTTAAAGCACTCCCTCAAAGTGAGCCCAGTTTTTACAAGCTGTAAAGGAAAATGGGGTTTGGAAGAACTGAGTAAATCATCTCACTGTTCCCAGGAATATCTGTAGTCACTCACCATTCTCCAGAACAGGCTGGCTGCAAGGGATTGTTCCAGCAATAACAGCTGCTGTGGAACACTCTCTGAACTCAAGAGCCTCGTTGCAAGGCAGCATGTGTTCCTGATCACACAAATAATGCAATCCTTGGCTTCAGGCACGAGTGTCCTGGAGAATGGACTGTTCCACTCTGGCTCAAACTTGCTTTGTTCTCTCTTCCTGAAGCAGTTACAGTTTGAACAGAAGACTTCAGACTATAAGAGGCTTCCCCAGGGTAGGCATGGTGGGTACAGAGCTAAAGTGAACAGCTGCTGGTATTCTTTCTTGGGGGTAAAATTGCTAATATATGAAAATACATGCATGTTACTTTATCCTGTGAGCTCTTGGCTATATTTATACTTCAACTGAAGGTGTAACTACAGATCACATTGACAGCTGAAATATGAACAGCAGCTGGCCCCAAAACTGCCTGGGCTTCTGATTTAATTTCAGTCAAGTTTTTCACTCTTACCCCTGTTGCTGTTTTCTTGGGGAGCATTTCTATATACCCTGGGTATCTTGCTTTGATCCTGTTAGACAGTGGGAGTGCTTATCCCAACGGTTACAGACCTTTGGGACACCTACAGCTGTCTTTGCAAAATTTAGGAACAGCAAGTGTTGTGATATTGCCATCCTAAGTTTGTTTGTCACAGCCTTGCTACTGGAGCATTGGTTTGACAGTGCTGATTTTGTTCCATCTTGCCAGGAGTCTTCCCAAGAAAATCATGTGATTCTCCCAAGGGGAGTCAATGCTTTTGTGGGGTTTTTACTCTGCAGCATTACTGGCACAATCTGATCTCTGCAGAGTGGTCACTTACCAGGGTACAGGTGGTTGTTCTAAAGGCCAGTCTGTTCTACAAAGGCTTTGGAGAATGTCTGCAATGGCACAGCTGCCACTACACACTCTGCAGTGAAAGTGGGGCAGTAGTATGAAAATACATTTAAAAACATTGTACATCTCAACTATAGAAAAGCCAAACCAGAATTATTATCCAGTGACCCATAAAAGAAGATGTTTCCTTACCCGTTTGGAAATGGTGTACGGTGTAGGAATCTTGGAAAAGGTGAACTTGCACAAGGAATATACCTGTGTTGTAGAAGAAACAGCAGGTCACACATTCATCTGGCACTTTTCATATGGAATCATGACAAATTAAAAAAAAGCAGCATTGCTTACACAATGTTTTTAGATACTTGCTCACTGCACGCCTGTATTACCCATCAGATGACCCCATATCAAACTCAAAATCCTGAACAGTGCTTGGACTAACAAGACTTAAGTTCTACTTTGTTTCCATTTTGCCTTTTTTTAAAAGAAAAACTATCTCCATTTTATTTTAGTTAAGTGACAAAAAGAGATACTTAGCATTGATCATCACATGATTCAGCAGTTAGAGAAAAATCCAAATACTTATCCAAAGACTTAGAGAAGTCAAAAACCTTTAGATCTTAACTGTATCTAGAATGGGCATATTTTGGATACACAGAAAGCCAATGATCTGCCTGTACACATATTTTTTTATTCTAGGAAATAAGAGGTTTTTTCAGCTGATTTCATCACTGAAATTTCCTTACTAAACCCTTAACTACAAACAGAGTACGTCATCAAACATTTTATCCAGTGGTTCTCCTTCATAACCTCCCTCTCCAAAATAGGAATTTGATCCAGAAGTACACTTTTAAATCAAGTTTGAAAATAAAGGACACTTTAATTGCTTACATTCATTATAAAACCAACAGCACATACCCTGATGGTGTAATGGATGGTGTTTTGTTTCTCATACTGGGACACCACTAAGGTGAATGTGTGGGGCCCTGGAGAGGTCAACTTTATCTTGGTCAGATAATGAGGACTGTTGATCCGAATACCATCGATATAGGGAGCAGGATCAGCTGAAAAAGAAAGGAATGAACACTTCTGATCAAAAAACCCCTCAGCTTGGGAAACTTCTACTAAGATTAGACCATGAACAGACCTGAGTGCTTTCAAAAGAACAGAGCCTCAAGACCTACTCATAAAAAGGACATACAATCTTAAGAGCACACACTTTTTTCAGGAGAGGTACATCACACATGTCAGGACACAAATTCTGCACTTGGAAAGTTCAGCTTAGATCCCAAGGCTTGCAAGAACTGCTTATCCATGTCCCACCAATATCACCACTCAAATAAGGCCTACTGTGATTATGCTGAAATCTCATGAGAAAGACAAGGAATGTTTGAGCACTCCTTAAAAATCTTTGAGGTGTCTGCTCCTTCTCCATTGGTTGGACAGTTCCAGAATGCAAGCTGCCAAAATGTTTGGCCACTGGGTAAACAAACTCAAAACATGTTAATTCCTTTAACTAAGTCAGACACACTTTCCCCCTCTCTCCAAATCCTTGTGATCATTACACAGATGTAGTTGCATCCTAATACCAGTACATGTGGTACTCAGAAACATCTCTAATGTTTGCTTTTACAATTGGACAATGTAATTTGTTATTTGGCCTCTAACTGGTTCTTTCCAGACTTCTTTTAATTTCAGTGAAGCAGGGCTAAGTCTAGCCAATTACTTCAATAGGCCCAGGATCAGGTCCTTTTGTTTTCTTCCACAAAGCAACAAGGGAGAGGGGAAAGGATTAATATAAAACAATAAGAGGCTTAGGAATGGGAAATCTCAGCCTTGCTGCCAAAGGATTAACCTGCTTTGTTCTGATCTTATTTTAACAGATGGTTAAAAATAAAATCTGCAGCTTGACCAATCTATTTCCATGGAAAAAGATTTTAGGTAAGTTTGAGCTCGTGAGATGAAGTTTTTTAAAAAGAGTTTGGGTAGCAAGACAAAACATTTGAATCATTCAGTCCCTGCTAGTGATCTTGCTAGAAGACTGTCTCTTTCAAGCACAACTGAACATTTCCCTCCACTGTACAACACTTTGGTTTGCTCACTTAAGAATGTTTTCAGTGAGAAACACATGTAAAATAACTGCTGCAATCACTAGGAAAACCAGAAGCAAGTCCTGAGCTGTAAGGAGAAGCAGATGCTTTAACAGACTCAGCTCTTGCAAGAGCAGATGATGATTTGGTCAGGTCTCAACAGAGGCTTTCAGCAGAAAGACAGCTCGGATTCCAGGGGAATTGGTCAGCAGAGTTCACTGACCAAGACCAGATGTGAACAGTGCAATGTTTCCCAGCATGTCTCAGCCTGTGCTTCAGATCTGCTGCCTGTCTGAAATAAAGCACACGTGGCTTTTTCACAGCTACAGCAGAGCTCCCAAAGCCACACCCTTCCTTCTCAAAGTGAGCAGAATCTGATACAATGACCAAGAGTGATATTTTGATAAAATGTGGACATTTAAGTATTTTTCTTGAATATTCCATACCTGAAATACGGAATAATTGGAAATATGTTGAACTGTTCACCTGTATCTCATGAACTTGCTTAGGTACTTTACTAAGCCAAATTAACAATTAACCTTGATTATTTTCATTTAGTGGAAGCTGTAGGCCTTTAAATAATTTCACAAATATAGGAAATAATTATGCTCTCAGAGAAACAGAAGCACAGCTTCTGTTCCATCTAAGCATTAACTACTGCCACTGCAGAATAAACAGAAAAATAAGGTAAATGCTGCAGCAAAACAATTGTCAGCAGGACTGTGCAGATCTCTCAGTGTGCTTGCAACGTGCAGCTCAGCTTGTTCCTTCACAGCAGACTGCTAAGGTGATCAAACAGGGCTAAAGAACTATTTCAGATTGACTTGGTGAGGCATCTAGTTCTAAAGCAAAAAGTGCCTTTCCCCTCCACAAAATTCTTTGTAATGCTTCACTTATTTGTAACAATTTGCTTGACACTTGAGGTACACTAACCTGGATAGTAAACCTTTTTGCCATCGGTCTTGTATACAACCATTGTAATGAACTCCCGATTGTGTGCAAAATCATCCTATAAAAAACCCAAACCAAACAAACACAAATCAAGCAGTCATACACTTGTGTGAAACATAACTAATGTTATCAGAGACAAGTATACATTCTGCCATCCCTTTTGATCACCACACGGTGTGATCTGATAATAACTTGTATTTACTGAGATACCCAATACAATTCTTTTTAAAATGCCTGAAGTAAATAAACTGCCACTAATTTAACTTATTCAGCTCCCAGGATTCAAAATTACTTTGGAACCTTTATGGTGGAACAGAATCACTTAGCTCAAACATTACTCTGAGTCTATTTCAATTTTAGATATGTGCACCTGCTGAATTTAAACTTTGTACATACACACCTGAGGGTGAAACACAGGCAGTAATACAGCAATAACAGAAAGCTACACAGAACGATCTAGAGAAGCCGGGGGAGAACTCGTAGTGCAGAACAGCACCTTGTCAGTGATGTGCCTGCTGAGCAGGACCCAGACGGCAGCACCACCCTGTGGACACTGCACCTCCAGCTTGTACTGAGGGTTGTTGGCCAGGCTGTAGGCATCCTTCACCGGGCCCTGCTTTGCATCCCAGGTACTGAAAGCGATACAGACACAGTGTTAGACAAGGAAGGAACTAATTCACACTTTGAACAGAGAGAGCTTTTACCAGTAACAAAGTTACCAAGCCTGATTTCGTACTGGCATCTATGACAGGGATTAGACAACACAGTCTCATCAGAAGCATTCTTAGAACATTGCTTTATAAAGAGTTCACTACAATACATGTGTGATGATAAAAAATGCTAAATACAAACAGCCTGGCTGCTGACTGCAACCCCACAAAGCCCAGAAAAAGCTGAACCATTCAAGGAGCCTGAGCTACAGAATTCTAGTCATGATTGCAAACACCAATATTAAATGAAAAACACCTACACTACTGTAACTGCAGAAATCCATCTATAAGCTAGGGTGAGTTTCAAAAGCTTGCCAAATTTTTCCATCCAGTTTTTTTTATTGAGGCAATTTTTATTTTTGAATTTGATCTGTTTCATGTCTGGAGGGGTGCCCTGCAGGAAGTGTTAAAGATCTTTGAGGTACCCTATTGTACAATCTGTCTGGTGCCTTGAGAACTATCTAGACAAAGAAAACACAGTGTGAAAAACAGAAGGTGCTGGTGACTGAATGCAAATTTTGTGTGGCATGCTGGAACCAGAAGTGTATACAGCTATTCCTGAGTCTCATTGACCCTCCCACATTTTAAAGACTGAACAGCATGTGTGGAAGGCTCATTAACTAAACTTCAAATTATCACCATCATTTATGGGAACTGCCACTGTGCTAAGGCATTTCCCTACACAGAGGTACAAGAATCACCAATAATACAAGGACAGACAGAGCAGTAGGTGAGCTTTGACATGAGCACACACATCACCTCATCTTGCTACACCACCACAGTGTATTTTACAAACAGCTGGAACACAGAGATGGAAGGAGCCTTACAGATAAGCTCAGCAGTCCCACCGTGGATGAAGGGGCTTGTGCAGAGCTAACAGATGCAGAAGCAGCTGTGGGAGCAGTGGCAAAGTGCAGTATAGTGGAGTGGAAGAGTATAGAAACCCTTGCTTTCCAAAACCAACAAGGATACACAAACCTACCCTCAGACTGGGAGACAAAAAACTGAATGTGATGGATATTTGCTAACAGATGGGTATCACGTTCTGAAAAATCAGTAGCCAAGGCAGATTACTTATGATAATTACAACTGGTGAAAACCAGAACTGGTAAACTACCCTGACTTCAGTGAACACCTGTAAAATGAACACATGCTGCATAGCTGACTTGCAACTGGCCAGAAAAATGAATTCCAAATAAATATGAGGTCACTAAAGCATGGTCTGGTCACTGCTTAGAGATAGACTGCACAAAAATCTGATTTTGATTTCATTAGAGAGATGTTGGACTAAGGCCCAAATCTGGTTACCCAACCTTAGGTCCACAGCAACATCCCAGAGATCACTGGAACTTCAGCTGTGTTACAGAAGTAGTCAAAAGGAAAGCCTGAGCTAAGAATCTAGAAGTATTACATCAAGCTCAAGAGAACATGGTTGGAGTTCAGCCTTCCAGCTGTAACTGGGAAGGAAGGAAACTCCTATTCAGAACACTTACTGAGATTCTGACTTAAAAATTGTATCTTTTGGACCAACCTGTGAATACATGTGGATTCTTTAAAAAGACTTGGGTTCCAACTCAAGTAAATAACATCATAGTACTGGCACAGGTCCTCCCAGGAAATCCAGAAAATGCCTGAAAAGAAAATGCTGTTATTGTTTTCTTAGCAGACACCTTGATTGTATTGGTTTTTCACAAGTCTCTTTCTGGCAAAATGATACAGCTTATATAAGCCAACATTTCTACAAAACTTAGTAGTAATGTCTGCACTGCCCAAATTTCTAAATTCAAACTTACCCCTCCAACAAGTTAAAGCACAAAAAACCAAGTTAGTCTCTGCTTATTATCAAGAACTTTCTGAAGCTGTCAAAATGCTTTTCATTCTCAAGCCCTAAGCAGAAGGTATGAGAGAATCTGCTGCACTGAAAGAGACATCACTAGGTGATTCTGACCTGCCTGCCCCTTTCCTACGTTTCTGAAAGCAAAAAGTAAAATGCAGCTGCTGCAGAATTTCTAAACTGTTGGCAACCTGCCCTTCCACCACCCTGACCACACTGACTTTCCAGGTACTACACTCTGCTGCTCCCTAGGGAAGATGGGCAACACTGGGCATCATTCCAAGTGGTTTCTCTCAACACTGATGTAGTACTACCACTGTCTCAAAGATGGATCTCAATCTAATCTTAAAACCTGAAATACAGTGTATATAATTAATAAATCTTTAATGCAATGCAAAGGAAAAAGAATCCAATTACCTCCAAGTACAGGCAAGACTAATTTAAATACTGATTACAGTAAGCATGTTGGCACATATTTGCCAATGTCACAGGGAAAAACCCCACAAGAAGCTCATTCACATATTAAAGAGCAGCATTTATGCAGCTTATTGTCAGAGTGTTCTCTTTGCACTGACCATCCCCAGATACTCAGCAACACTTAAGCAAGGAGGTACTTGTCAATGAATTAGAAATATATTTAACAGTCCAGATCACTTAAATTCAAGCCAAATTTGAAAGGACAGATTTAGATACAGAAAAACTTCCTAAACTTTTAGACTATTTAATTTCTAGTATTTGTTTTACTCTCCTTGTGCTTAAGCATTTCTCTCTACCTTTCTGCAGGGATATATGACAAACATCTATATTACTGGAAAAAAATAGTGACTTTTCAAACTTTATTACCATTGTCTATTTTCTGAGCTGTTCTTGGATCAAAGTTCAAGTATTTTTGTAAATCTGGGGTCCAGTTTCTTGTGTCATTTTCACTGTATCGTCCCTTCCAACGTAAGTGGCTCCAGGGATTTTTCAACTGAAGAAATCGAAGTCCCTAAAAAAATACAAAATAAAACTGTCGATTCATCTTGTCAGGGTAATTTTTACATATTCCAGGTACTTTTTTTTGTGGACCAATAGCTAAAGAAATGACAGCAGCATTAAGTTTTCTGCAATTTTCTAGTGGAGATCAAGACAAAATACACTATATTAGCCACTAGAGAAAAAAATCAGTAGATATCTATCTAGGATGAACCTAGAAACCCACTGGAGTTTTCAAATAGGCATCCGAAAATACCTACAGTTTTATTTGATACCTTATATTCTCTTATATCCAAGACTGCATATGCATGGGTTGGAACTAAACCCCATTTTTCTCCTTCCTCTTCAGACATCACCCCTGTTGCTGTTGTAATAAGGACATCTCCTTTGTGAAATCTGTTCAAAAACAGGTGAAAAATAGTTTAATTAAAACCTTGCAAGGTGCAAATTAATGTTTGTCAGACATTGTAAAAGTATGTTTTTAGACTGTCCATTAGCATGACCCTGCTTTATTAAAAACTGGGATACGGGTTTTTTGTCAGCAGAAATCACTCCTGAAAAAGCTTGAGAAGGTGGAACTGTTTTTCTTTCAGAATTAAGTATAGGCTTTCAGTGAAAAAAATCCAAGTATCTGGTAGCTGGCATCTATAAATTGCAGCTGTATCTTTCACCATAAGTAGAATAAGAGAATCATGTTGTTTGGACCTTTACGACGATCAAATCCAACTGTTACAGTAGTTCTGAAAATCAGTATTGCAGTTTTGACAGACTTTTGCTGCTCCTCCAGGAGACTTACTGATGGGGCATAGTTTGTGATATGATTAGAAATACTGGATTCTATCTGCTTGCTAAGGACAGCAGATCAGTACCTGAGTTCTGGGGAGCTATGTGAGAACTCAGAACACACTTCCTTCTACTTTTTAAACATTTGTGTTTAGTTCCAAGCTGCTCTTCTCTGACTCTGTATTCTATTTTCTTCATCAAAAAAAGGACTACTATTTTTTTTCTTCATATGTAAAGAAATGAAATTCCACAATATTTTACACTTCTGTTCTATCAAAGCCACCAATACCCCCATTTTCCTTCTTCCACAAAGCATTTGTGGATTTGTAAAACACAGTTTGTAGCAGTAGCAAAATGCTATTGAAGGATCTGTGATGACTGTACTGCTTGTACAGTGATAATACAACCACTATACAACGAGCATTTTAATTACTTAGGAAAGAACAAATGTCTACCTCTGATAAAGCATTCTGAAAGTACTGTCTTTATTGAAAGCTTGATTGTCAGAGTGCATAGCAATTCTTTCAGGTATCCAACCAGTCAGTGCATGGAGATCAATATTCTGAAAAAGAAATATTCAAAAGAAATGAGAACAGATAATCCATCTATAAGCACGTGACATCTGTACACATCTTATAAAAATGCCTTGGAAGAAACCACGCATACATATGTTCCAGTACAGCTCTACACCTAAAAGACTCAAGATTAAGACTAACAAACAAAAAATTCTTTGATTAGATAAGGACAACATTTCTAAATAGCTTTAAAAAAAAGTGGAAAGTAAACTGATGAAACAAACTGGAAATTCAGAGCAATGGAAGCATAAGAGAATCATCTGTCACACTCATTTGTGTGATGTGTTCTATTTATTTCATTGATTCACAGACTTTTAAAGTACAGTCTCCATAACAGTATTTGGAACCTTGCTACTGTTATGCATTTTAAATAATTTAAATTTTACTTCTAAGGCTCAGGGTTTGGGGTTTTTTTCTTTTTGGTAAAGCTGACACTGACATGTATTTCCATAAAGAAAATGCTTTAATCTCCCAACTCCTTGAAATATTGCTTATTCCTTATTCTTTTGCTTTTTACTCCTCAGAGCAAAAGCAGACACCATAAATGCTTGAAGTGTCAATAACCAGCACTGCTGGGTGGGAACTCAAGGAATTACAAGACAGCCAGTAAGTAACCCTGATTACACAGGGAAGCTGGAGTACAGTGGGAAGCAGAGACAGGGGGGAAGGGTGGAGATTTGTCACAAGTCAAGGTGTTTTTCCAGATAGCAAGTTAGAGAACAACAATGGGAATAAAACACAGCTATTCTCACCAGATTCTGTCCTTTGAAACAAAGCAGCCCAACACTGACATATACACACACAAAAATGTGTGCTGTATTTACCCCTTACAAAACGCCCCATTTCTGTCCAAAATAATTTTTCAAGAGGTGATGGTTACCTGTTACACCTCCAAGAATGTGATTAACTAGAATGCAAACAGCACCATGAAATAAAAAAATAAACTACTAAAATTTGAAAGAATCTTAAATAGAAATCAGAAAGGCTTCCTAATTAACAAATTAAGAGTATGAGGGCTACTCATTTCAGTAAACAGTGTGTCTTTGAAAGAATAATTTGCATGTCAGTTTAGCTGCAGTGCAATGACTGTTCTTCAGTAACCACATTACAGGAACCCAATACATTTTTATGTGAGTGGAACAATCTGATAAACAAACTTGCACACATCAAAGCACTTGCTCCCTCTATACATATGGACTAAATGACTAGTCTGTTCCTTTCCTGACTGCTTTACCTAATAAGGAAGAACTGCCCCATTTAGTGAAAGAGTTAGAAACCAAAAACAGAAGTATTGACATGGGCAAAGAAAATCTATGACTTCACCCATCACTTTCATCCACACTCTCTATATTAACATATATAGTTCCCACCCATGAGTCAATACTGCAGTCTGAGTACTAAGATTAACTCTGACCATCAGATGTCTTGCTCATTCTATTCTGATGGAATAATTTCATTAAGCAAAGCTAAGCATATCTGTCAAAGAGAGAAATGGAAAAAAATTAAGAAAGTGTCAAGCTCCATATTTGTCTCTCCAAGCAGACTTAGATTTCACTAGAAGAGAAATTAGTTGACCCAATGTTATCTAAGTGGAATTTTTAACCGTTAGAAATAATCCCATACTTACAGAATTCGATCCAGGAAAATCATATCCTCCCATGACCTTCATGTAAGCCTTTTCTATTAGTGATACCCATAATTCATTTTTATTGTTAGAGTAAGAGCAAAGCAGCTCCCCACTATGATCAACGGGTAACTGGTCATCTATGATTACCTGTGTAAAATAAATGAAAAATCATTGTAAAGCTAATAAAGTTTTTTGAGAGAATTAAAAAAATAAACCCAAACCCTCATTAATGTACAGCTGCTCAGACACAGTCAGACCTGACCATTATCCTCACACATGGACACCTCTATCAATCCTGCAGTGGTTTGCCCAGGTGAACAAGGAATTCTATTGCCAGCTCTTACCTGCACTGGTCTAACTGGGTCACCAGTGATTGGCTGCCTTGCTCTCCCCTCTGTAAAACTGGGGTGACAACAGCACACTCTTACAAAGTGTGTAATGGCTACTGCAGAAAGTACTTGCAGAAAGGTTCAGTGTAATTACAAGCATAAAAAGTAAAGAAAAACCAAACAAGATTCCTCATCTAATTAGGAATCAGAGCATGGATGGTGCTTGGTAGGCTGCAGAAAAGTAAACATTTATTTATCTCAAAGGAAAGAGACTGTGTCACATCACTTTCATAGCCTCTAGTCCCAGATTTAAGTGTCTTCTCTCTGAAGAGGGAAAACAACTCAAAGCAGCAGCTGTGACAGGATTAACATTTCTTCTTTAAATTAGGTAGTATGTATTCATCATCATTACAGGTTGTTACAGCATATTTGTAGTGTTCTGAAACAGTTTCCCTGAGTAGCTTTTCAGTGAATCTGTTGGCATTAGCCCATTACAAGTATAGGCTACCAACACAGCACATTTTCTGGTCAAATCCTATCTGTGCAATAACAAATAATCCTTTTCATAGAAGAGCAAATGGCCATTCATCATAACAAAAGGAAGCCATTAAGAGATATTTTGGAAGGAACACTAAGAGCAAGGCAAACACATAAATAATACTTTTCTGAAACACACAGATTCCAGAATTTTGCAGCTCGAGGACTTCCTGACCCAGAGGTTTTAACTTGGCAATTAAGAGCCTTTGAGGAATTTCCCCACCAATATGCTCATTCAACTTCTGAACTCCCTGAAAATTCATCAAACAGGATCTGCAATAATCAGTGCTACAGTTAAGTATTATATGAAGAAATACATTATTTTATGTCCTTATTTACTGTGCTGAAAAGAAAATGAAGTTGTTTGTCAGTTCTGTGTTCAGGCATCTCCTCTCGTTACTAAAAATCTGCAGTCAGTTGAGTTATTCCTCTATGGTCATTCCATAACTGCACTTTTCCTGGATGTCCCTTTCTGTATTTTTTAATTCTGTAACTTCCATTCTAAGATGGGGTGGAAAAGCACACACCCAATTTGTAAATATGGGATACACAGTTTTGCTGCTGTTTGGTTTTCATAATTCTGTTAAGTAATATAGAGATTTTTTGAAATTAATTTAATGTAAGGCTACTCCTATGAATGTCTGTAGAAGATGTACTTACATTTGGTTGCATCTTCACAACCAAAAATGAATCTCAAAAGGTTTAACAGTTAAGAACTACTTTCCAAAAAACCTGCCTAAAGTTATGCAAGCAATTCATAGTGAAGCAGATCAAGCCCTTAAAATACATGACTTAACAGTAACAGCACTAAGTCATTTACCTTTCTAGGTACGCCATTGATATGAAGCTTCACCATGTATTTACCACATGGATTATATTCTGGCTCCCCTTTCTTATTCTGAGGGTAAATTATACTGTTAACAGAAAAAAAGGAAAGGAGGAAATTGTGACAAAGGACTTGGCTGTACATACACTGATAACAATAAAAGTGGCATTAACACAGTCTGATTCTGGAATTTACACTTAGCATAAATATGGAATTCTTAATGAAAGAACAACTCAAATTTAGTAAAAAAAAGTTTAAATAGATTCTATTTTTCAGGCCTTGCTCTTGCTGCAGTTAACATAAGTAGCAAAAAGAACGTAAGTAAGCTAATTGGTTCTCAAAAAGAAGTAAGGCAAACGAATTTATCTTACTATTAAACAAACGGCATTTACATATCTGTAGTATAAATACAGTATTTCCCTGAATGACAAGTCAAATATTTGAAGGAGAAGGCAGTGAAGAACTGGCTGCTCTTGAAAAGAACACAAGTTTAGTTCTAATAAGAACAGGATAAAACAAAGCAATCCAGGAACATTCACACACTGGTCTGGCTTCTGGCAAAGTCCACAAAACCCTTGGCAAATTTATCATGGGATGCCCATTGAGGGGAACTGAGATAGTGTTGTTAAAGTTGATTCTACACTGAGTTGCAAAATGGACCACCTGTTGCACAGCAGTTGACATAAAGTATACTTCGAAAGTATTCATTGCTCCTCAAAGCACATCTGAAGTCAGACTCCAGTGTCTGTATCCATATCTACATGTAGTTGGCTCCCTTCTTAGAAGTGCTCAAACCACATGAGTCCCAGGGAGATAAAGGTAAAACAAAATGCTAGTTTTTACTGTGTACAAGTGTCACAACACATATTGCAAAAGTTTGACAGCATTAAGTCTGGAAAAATCTCAGAAAACAACACCTACTCACCTGGTGATCAATTTTTTGTTGTATCTCCTTTCATATGCTGCACTGATAGCTAGTGATGCCACGAAAGAACAATCTGACACTATTGTCTGTAAAGGACAGAAAACCAGTGAGGACATTTACAAATAACTCAGATACTGAAAGATGAATGCGGTGTGTGCAGGGAAGGAAAACTGTCAGTTACTCATTGCCTTCAAAAAGGAAAGATTTAAACCAAGAGAAACAAAGGCACTGCTGAAAAGGCAGGAAACATACGCTCGTTCAACATGAGGCCAACACAAAGCAAAGCAAAACTGGAATTAGGAATGACAATCAGAGTAAGCACAGACACCTCGGCACTCACTCCCATCTCTGTCTCCCAAAACACACCACACCCAACAGCATCATCTACTGCAGATTCTGGAATTCTCTTAAGGAACAACTTACCTGCTTTATGCTGAAACTTGACACAGTATAGATCATTGTAGGGTTATTTGTTATGTCATCTGGTCGCACCCACTTGGCAAACATTGCTTTCTGCTTGGGGGATAATGGTAACTTCCCACATTTATCACTAGATTTAAAAGAGAAAAAAAAGTAGAAATAAATCAAGAGCAGTTTGGAAAAGCTTTTCATGGTTTGTCCAGTCTTGTCCATGTCTGCTAGGTGGTGCAAAGTATGTATGGAACAATTACAAAGCTGCAAAACAATTTCAAAGAACACTACTTCTACAGTTTGTGATTTTTAGAAGAAAAAAATGACTAAAAATGTGAAATAAAATCCAGGAGTTTCACTTCATACAGGATTGAACAGAAGGGAATTCCAAAAAGCCATCTACACCAGCAGAAACTCAACTTCTTCACTTTATTTGAATATGATGAACCTAATCATAAAAACTTCCTTTAGTTTTGAAAATTGAGGCTTGTCTGACTGACAAGCCTTTAGTGAAAAATTGGAGAAAAACCAAACCAAACCAAAATACCAACCCCAAGCATCTTTGTCTATTGGGGCTTTGCAATCTTAACATATTATTATTGCTCATGAATACAGGCCTAGCAGTTACTGTTCCTTGGAATAGCCTTTACAGAGGCAATGGTCTCATTTTACAGGTGACTGGCACAGAGGGAGCTAAACTCAGTGTGCAGCAGAATCACATAAAGGAACCAAGTTGTCAGCCTGGCCCAGTTATTTGAAAAAGCCAAAAATAGCGTTGCCCTTATAGCCCTGAAGACACAACAGCAAAACCACTACACAGCAAGGTCATCTTACAGTAAAGGTTTAAGTTCAGCCTGGAAGAAGGAAGTCATGGTATTTAAATATCTGTGCTTGATTTATGCCTAAAAACCTACTTAGAGAATTTTAAACTTCTAAAAAGAAAACACAGAAATACCAAATGGGCAAGTTTTGAAAATAAAAACAAAAATTGAACCATACTTACGAAAAAGGCATAGGGAAGGCAAAACGTTCCCTCAGATCAACACTCATGAAAGGTACATATTCAATGCCATTAATTTTTGAAGTCTTCCTGAAAGTTGTAAGAAAAAAATACAGTTACAAACCCATCTATCATCTTTCAAAGACTAAGTTTCAAAAGGTAACAACAACAGAACTGATTTTTAAAAAATAACAAAACAGTGCTTTAAAACAAGATAACTACCACTTGAAAATTATATATTTGATAGTTTTCAAAATTCACAATTTAGGCTAAAGGATTATTTCTAGCTTATATAACAAAAATCTAAGCAAAAGGAATTGGATTGAACAGAAGTCACAGTCCTACAAAATATTATGCTTCCTCCACTTCCAGTGAAGTAGCAGCTGCATGATCTATAAAAACAGATCTGTGCTTTGGCTTCTCAGAGCCAGATCTCTCATGAACTCATTTTGGAAGATCTTCAACTTACCTGAGCACTTCAATCTCCTCTGCAGTGTATCTCTGACCTTGAGACTCACTAGCTTGTACTGCTCTGATTGTCTGTGGTTTATCATTCAAAGAAAAATCAGGTCCCAATGGAAAGAACGTTCTGACTGGCTGATTTGGTTTAGCTGCAGTTGACTTCTCTTTGTGAGATGACTTTGACATAGATTCCTTCAGTGCCTCTGCTCTAAAGCAAATAAAAATGCATTTTATTTACAACAATGATAAAAACAGTTACGGCTCAATTATGATTTTCTTGGTTCATTTTCCTCCTTGTGTTACAGGGAGTAACAAACGCCCAATTTGGCCTATACCACTTTCCCTAAAAACCCTAAAAATCTACTTCTGATGCTGCTACTTTACTTTCCTGTTCTTGAATCACTTAAAAGATAGCATTTCCAACTCATATGAGCTACTTTTGGCAGAACTCATTAGATTTTTATTGTCTATAAATTATGCTTGTAGGAAATTTGTGTAAGTGTTCATTATCTGGAATCTCAGAACAGGATCACTGAAACACAGAGAGAGAAAACTGATCTGTGTCCTCTCATACCTTCCAGATTTCTTTTGTCCAGCAGCTACAACAGCAGTAAAAACCCACAGGCATCTCACAACCCAGCATTCCAACTGCTTGCAGACTGAGTATTCAGGAGCCACATTCTGTTGCTGCATTAAGCTGCTGGATGGTCACACACATGCAAAATATCAGAGGTTTTTCTGAACACAGAGCAAGCAGTGCTAAAAACCCAGCTTATACTGAAACTGTGCCCAACACAGCCCAGGATTCACCATCAAAGAGCTGATTTCAACAGAGATATACTGAACTTGAACTTGTGTAACTTGTTTCAGACAGACACCTCACTACACACATACCACGCAATTGGATTGCTGTTGTCAAGATAAGTGTTTCCCAGTTTCCAAGCAGCCTTCCTTATGAAGGGACACTGACACCTTAACTCCATGCTGCCCTCAATTCAGTGTCTTTATAGAGGCTAATAATTATAGTACTCTGATCTGTATCTCTGAAGACTGAAGTACTGCATTTGCTGGGCATGTACACCATCCCTTCCTACCTGGGCATGTCCCAGATTCCCAGAGGGCTGGCACAACAGCAGTGCAGCAGCTGGCAGCCAGTTCCAGGGAGAACCCTGGAGGAGCTTGGTCTCCCCAGAATCCATACAGACATGCCAGACTGGGAATCCAGCTCAGAGTGTGCACTTTTACTAACATCAGCAGCACTCACCTATCCAGTGCTTGTCGAGCCAGCTGTTTCAGCTTGGACTGCAGCCCTGCTTCTGAAGTTTCAGTAGCCTAAAGTACAAAATTAAAAAAAAAAAAAAAGCTACACTTTCAAAGAAATCCAGCATGTTTCATAAGCTCAATTTGTCATAATTCTAGATTACATCGAGGAGTAACTAGCTAGTTTTTCAAATTCTCTTTTTCAAATGAGAAAATATGTGGGTTGGTTTGTTTGTTTGTGGGTTTTGTTAATCTCAGCATAAAAAGCCTATGAAGTAAGCAAAAATCATTCTGCTGTTCTAGGGAAATGTTCATAGAATGGAAGTGATGTTTAAAATTCTTCAGCATTGGAAACACCACACACACAAAAAAATTGCCAGAAAAATTAACTGTATTAAAACACTATGGGCAGAAAGAAGACAAGACTAAATGTAATGTATACAAATGAGCTTGGATGTGTTCCAATTCTTTTCCCCAAATGAGTAAAAAATAATCAGTGTAACTTAGGAAAAAAATACATTTTTGAATGTTTACTTTCATAAAATACAAACTAACAAGATAGATGTGCAAGAACACCATTTTTAACTTGCAATCAAAGGCATGAAATAACTTATGGCAGGGCAATGAAATGGGTATTAAGAGTGCTAACTTCTGTTCCCAGCTGGGAGCTCAGCTGTGACAGTTTACACTTGTTTTCCTTAGAGGTGAAGCACAGCTTCTGCAGCTGAACAACTGCAAGAGGCACAACATGAGGTGTGGCTTCTCCTGTGACATGCACAGCTGTGACAGGTTTCAGGCTCTAGCTTTGTACCTTGACCTATTATCCCAGCTCAGCCAGGTCATCTGCAGATACAAAAAGCAAACTACTTGCACCCCAGGAAACAAAACTAGAAACACCCTCTACAAGCTAGTAACTTCATTTGCAAATAAATTACACTCTGGAATTCCTGGCTGGAAAAGACTTTGAAAGATGCATGAAGGTAATCACTGGAGATGGAAAACCAGCACACTCATCTAGGAATCAGCCACACAAGACAAGGAATGGCTGTTCTCTGAGTACTTCAAGGGTAAGGAAGAAACAAATCTCTCCACCTGATATACTAGGGAGAAAGACAGAAGTAAAATTTCAAGATAGCAGAGTTTCTTCAATCTTCTTTCATCTTGGGAAGAAGGTGTTTTTGGGTCACGCCAAGGGACAAAGGTTACCATCATCTCAACAAAAGAATATGCTGGTCAAGATTAGAAGAAACTTCAGCAGTATCTTGTACCTCATGAAATACACGATACATGCAGTTATTAATAAAAATATGTTCTTTCAGACATGAAAAACACTACAAAATATGTACTTTCAGACTAACTTCAGTAATATTTGCACACACTGACACAACAGGAGGACAGAGCAGAGGAAGACCAGAATGTTGCCCCAGTAAATGTTATGTAATCAGCTGAAGATGTTCTGCTTCAACAGCTCAAGTGGAAAAACTAGAGCAGTTTTACTAACCCTTGATCTGGTTGCACTGTATCACCAAGGGTTTTTAGCCTAGGTAAAACCTGTTCACAGAACTCAGAGAAAGAACTTACTCTAGCAAATAGCAACAGTAACACACCACTCTCAACAATCCACATATATATTTTTACATTATAAAAAGGGGAAAAAAAAGAAAAACAGACTTGGTGGAGTTACATTATGATGGTGAGCTCTTCTTGTATGAGTTAGTCAAGGCAACTAGACTTAGGGGAAAAAAGCAGTACCTGTAATTATATCCTTCGTTTTTTACATAATGGCCAATTTATCCTTATTAATTTCAGCATGATTTGAATTCACTTGTAACAGATTTCATGTTGAGCAATCAAGTACTATTTTTACTAGTTTTGGCATCATTAGACTATTACATCTTCAGAAAGTGTTACACACAAAAATTTCCCTTAAATTACTTCCTTTAATGCAGTCAGAAAGTAACATAGGTGACACATTAGCAAGTCATCATCAATTTTAAGAGTTTTTAATTTGTTTTAGCATTGTATTTGCTCCAGGGCAAAAAAAAAATGTTCCAGAATATTTTTAGATTTTAGTATAATCCAGTTCAGAAAAAAAACACATAAATCACAAGTCCCCATAAATTTACAGTGTTGTACAGCAACACAACAAAGACTGAAAGAAACACTAAAAAAAAACAGTGGGGGAAAAAAAAAGGATTAAAAAGAGCTTTTAGAAATACAGGTACTCAATTTTCAATTTTAGGGGTCAGTCACTTGTGTAAATGGAAGAATTTCTTACCATCACATAATTCCACCAAGTTAACCTGTAGCTTAACATACTGTTTTCAAACAGAGTTCCACAGCTTCTGTGTACAACTCTATGGCTTCCTCTGCATTGCCTTTATCATCCTCATCAAAGGCCTGGGTAACGAGGAAGTGAGCGCGCTCCAAGTCCAACTGTTGTTTTGACTTCAGAGGGTCTGTTTTCTGTGACTGAACTAAATGAAAAGAAAGTATTTAGCTTTCTTCAGCTGCAGATATGTAAAAACATCCTTAACATGGTACCAAAACAACCAAAAGACGAGCAGCCCTAATCCGATGAGTAAGAACTATTTCTTGTCTGGAAACAAAATATTTCTACACTTTGCATAAACATCTATGCAAGGACAAGAAAACACCATCACCCCCTTCCTGAAGCAGAGATGTGCTCTAAGGATATTTCAGATGTCAAATAATGTAAATAACATCTCTTTCATACTACACTGAGAACAAGGATGCTCAATTATGTCAAATATTGCATTATTTGTGTAAACACATCACCTGTGACAATACACAAGTTCCTTACGTGTCCACCTCTTTTATTTCCTTTATTGATGACTTGAAGGAGAAGGGAGAGTGCACCTAAGCAGAAACACTGAAACTGGACTAAGCAGAACAGTGAAACTGGATCAAACAAGGAAACTCTTAGGAGAACAAAGAGCTCCTTTCTCCTCTCAAACTTAATAATTCTACATAAATACCAGAACCCGCTTGCTTCAAATCCATCATGCAGCTGAGGTTCAGATGTGAGTTTTGATTTGTTCTTAAACTTTTGTTGCTATATTTAATTAATTTCTCGGGTTTTTTCTGTAGATGTGGTTCCTCAGAACATTTAAAATCAAAGAATAGCCACACCTAAGTCCTTAGGTAGTCAGTCTCCACTTAATTTCTGATGTATCAGAATTCAAAGCACTGAGGTGCTTGTTGTATTTGTGGTTCATTCACAAAGGACCAAGAAATTAGAATAATGAAAAATAGAGTAAACACCATTGATATGTATTTCACAGCAGCAAACAAGTTTCCACTCAATTAATTTAAGCAGAGGTTTAATTAGAAAGCTCCTTACCCACCTGCTGAATGGAGAGCTTGAACTCTCTCCAAGTACTCATTTATTTTTTCTTGAATGTTTTCCAAGTTGGACCCAGCCATCCCAGCATAAATCAAGGCTTGTGCAGCTTCCTGCAGGGAGAAGAATTTGAGACAAAGTTAATGTTTGCTGCCTGGAAAATTACTTTCCATAAACAGAGGGCTTACAACAGCCATGAGTCGCATGAAAGCAAGTCCCTGCATCTGCAAAGAGACTCAGTGGCTGAAGGGAAATTCTGCTGGAAAGAAAAAGTTTCAAGTTATAAATTAGATCACATTCAACTTCTCCCATCTCGGACAACCTGTAAGACTATAAAAAATATTTGGAAGGTCTGTTAGACAAGATCTTAGGCCTGTCTATATAGTAGCATATGAAATTAGAAGATTTAAAGTAAAACTTTTCAAGCATGCACTGAAATCAGTTTGGGTTTAAAGCTGTGGATTTAAGGTTAGGAGGAAAAAAACAGCTACTCAGGCTATTTGCATTTAATCTGATAATAATGAAAAAAGCTTTTCAAAATCAGATGCAAAGAATTTAGGGAGGGGTTAAATATTATTCAGATAAAGCTGTCAGTTCTGGAAAGTCTACAAATCTGAGGTTTCCTACCTTCTCAAACTTGTTTTTTAAAATGTTTGTACATACAAAAAATACTGGATGCAAGTCTGCTTACAGAAGGGAGCACAGGCCCCCAGCTCAGCATGGTACGTTACCCACATTAAGGTTTTTTTCCATACTGTACAAATCTATTAAGAAAAAACGCCTTCAGTTGCATAAGCTGTCTAACCATTCACTAGATTTATGAAAAACATGGAAGCTTTGGCAGGGCCAGAGCTGACACAGCCTCACAACCACATGGGAAATCCACACTTGTCATCCACAAAAATGAGGATAATAACCTTATTTTGTCCCCATTATAGGCATGGGGAAAAAACTCACAACACTTTTGCAGCAGTGCTTGTCTTCTCTGCAGCAGCAGAGGAGAGGAGGTGGTCACACACAGGCAGAGTAGTAACCAGAGAGCTGATTGACAGAGACAGCGCCCAGAGAGGCTGCTCTGAGCAGGGCGAGCACAGACCCCTGGCCAGGGGGGCCATCGTGTGCTTTATGGCTCTGATTTTTGCCAAGCTTTGCAGTTTGCTCCCATACCCATCTGCCTAGATTGCCCAAGCTTAAAACTGATTCTGATACAGCCTGTATTTGTTATCAGGAGGAATTTTCACTAAGAAGCATCACAGAACCAAGTACCACATACTCCCTGTCAGCATCCATCTCCATTTATATTGCATAAAGCATCCACATCCACAGAAAGGTAAACTGAAGTTCCATTTACATGAAGCAATTAACTACCTTCAAGGTCTAGCACACAACTACTTTCTGTAGGGGAAACAAGTGCACTACAGCTATCTGATCAAAGGATGGATATATTTGTCTGTGACACACCACAGGTACAGACTGACAAAACAGGTGCTGTATCATAAAGGTGTGTTGTCTACATATGATGCAAAGAACAAATGAGGATTTCCAAACCAGTGATGCAAAACCAGTGTACAATTGATGTTGCCTCTGTGACTTCAAGCACAACTGTTCTATCTGGTTGTAAGAAGTAAACACCACAAAAACAGCCCTTTATAAATTAAGCCTCCAAAGGACTGAAGCAGTTGACCTGCAGAGCCAGCCCACCAGCTGTCCCCAGTGACCAGCTGGACGTGCAGTTCAGAGTTAGTATTTCTGATCTTTCCACTGCCACTACTGCTGTTTGTCATGAGTAGTGTGCCACAGACACACTGAGCTAACTCCTGCTCCTCAGTCTGCAAAATGCTAACTGCTGGTCAGCAGCCAAACTCAGCAACAGCCTCCAGCAGCTTTGCTGAGGCCACCGGGCACCCAGAACTGCTCCTGGCATTTCTGCAGAGCACCGTTCCAAGCTGCCCCAGGCTGGGTCACACACAGCCCTCCTCTAGGGAGCTACCAAAATTACATGACTGCAGGAAGGAAGCAGCACTTGCAGGCCACAGAACTCCATTCAGACCGGCCTGTTTTGCTGTTATCTCTGGGCAACAACTGCGGCATTTTCCGTGTTTCATCCTTAGGGCTGAGTTCTCACAGAAGCCAGTTCAACACTCAAGCTTTGCCACGTGCTTATGAACTGCACCAGAGGGCTCTGAACTGCTTAGAGCAGCTGACAGCAATGTTAGTCATGGGCCAGAGCTTATTAGCACCATCAAAAAAACTCCAAATCCCAAAAAACATGAAGGACCTCCCAAATACTAGATGGTATTTTGTAACTACTTTTGTTTAATCTAATATGGCAGTGATTCTTCAGGCAACATCTGGAAATCCAAAACTACCTTGGCTTTAATGGTATCTGCTGAGTTTGCTCTCACTCCTCCTGATCACAATAGGTTTGAACACCAACACCTTCACATATAATCTGACACACCAACACCTTCACATATAATCTGACACAAGCATCAATATCTAGTCTCGGACTGCCAAGAGTCTCCTGTCTGAAAGGCAGAAATCTTAGCTGCAGCCCTGATTCAAAGCTGTAACAGTGCCAAAGCTGTAACTGTGTTGCTTTCTGGCCTAGCTTCAGCACACCAGAAATCACTGTCTAGGTTACACTCTTTGTCAGGTGTAGCTTCAAGTGCACCAAGACCATCAGGAATGCATTTTTGCACACAGCAAACCCACTGCCCATATACAGCAAGTGAAAAAGATTTTCCATACGCTGTTCAAAAGCATACAAGAGCGATTATTTGCACAAAAAGATGTTTTGAGTATGTAGAGCAGTGAATAATTTCTTTCAGATATATTCAGAAATACACAGTTCTAAAGCACATGGCTATCAGACCATGCACATACACTGCTGCTGATAAGCACAGAGTTTATCAGTGTCATTATGGGTAAGCAGAACTTTTGCATGTATATGCTTTACATACATTAACTTAACTCACCCTACATTAACAACCAGGCTAAAAAAAGAAAATACTTCTCTTCCTATCTCTTCACACTTACATGCCAGGCCACCATAACTTTCTAACACGTGCTTTTTAAACATTTCATAGCACTCATGAAGCAAAAGGCCAACTTCCAAGCCTTTAGCAAGTCAATGAAAGAGAATTACTTTGGCAAGATAATGGAATTTGTGGAACAATTAATGTGATCAGGATAAACATAGGCTTCAAAGAAATCTCCCCTTGCAGGTGAGAAGTAAAGCCAGTGGGATATGGAAACTTTAATGTAACTTTGACAAAATGAGACAACTTACATAGATGAAAAATGCGTTAGGGTTGCACAAGAACTATTAAATACCAGTAGTAAGTCTACAGATATTGAGCAAGACACTGAATCAACCTCATTACACCCTTGGTTACACCAATCTGAAGCTGTACTGAAATAAGAAAATCCGGTCTCTAATGGAAAGAACATTCTTACATGGTTAAAACCACATCACTGACAGCTTATGACCCGAAGCTGTCTTACGGCTAAGCATCTTGTATTCCACCATGGACTTTTTTTCTGATGACTGATTGTACGACAGAGTTGTTTCCAGCTGCACACCCAAGAGCAGCATCATGCCCACTTGCGGTTCTCCAAAATGCCCAGCGCTTGTACCTCCAGCATGAAACTGATCATTCTTTCCGGCCTGGCGGGGGCGGGGAAGAGGCCAGGAACGAAAGCGTACAACCAGAGGGGCAGAGACGTTTTTAGGATAGGATGAAGGTTCCGAGAAGCGCGGCCGGGCGAGCTCCGCACGCACCTTTGGGGGCCGGTCCTGCCGCGCAGCGCCGAGCCCGCCCGCAGGCAGCGCTCGGTCCCTCCTCAAACCCGCCGCAGGGAGGGCATTTCGCCACCCGCCTGGAAGGACGCGGCTCCTCCGGAGCCTGACAAACTTTGGACGCGCTCGCCTGGCCTTTCCCTGTCCTCTCGGCGGGCACCGCCTCGCCTTCCCCGGCCCGAGCGGCCCGAGCGCGGCAGACACAGCGCGGGGCAGGGCGGGGGCGGCTCTGACCCAGCGCCCTCCCTCCCTCCCTCCTCCTTTCCCCGCCGGCAGGGCCGGGCCGGGCCGGGCCGGGCCGAGCCGCGCCGGCCGCCCCCTCGCTCCCTGCCCCGGCCCCCCGGGGGCTGGGGGACAGCGCCAGCCCTCCGACAGCTCGGGGGATCAGTGCGGGGAGGAGACACCGGCGCCGGGGGGCAGCAGCCCCCGCCCGCCGTACCTTGTAGTAGAACACCGCTTCCTGGTAGCGCCCGCTCTGGTCCCGCTGCACCGCCAGCTGCGCGAACTTCACCGCGTCCAGCTCCAGCGTGGTGGCGTCCATGGTCGGGGCCCTCGCGGTGCCACCACCGGCGGCGGCGGCGGCAGCAGCAGCGGTGCTGGCAGTGCTGGCCCTCCAAGCCCACGCTGTGCCCGGCAGCAGCTCCGCGCCCGCCCGGCCGCTCCCCCCGCCCGCTGACCCCGCCGCGCCCGCGGGACACGCCCACGTGTCTGGCCCCGCCCCCGCGCCCACCCGGCACCGCCCACCCGTACGGGGCCCAGGCCCCGCCCACAGACGGGCCCCGCCCATCCGGCCGGGGCTGCATTGCGCGTGCTCGGGCGCGCGCGGGGGCGGGCGGGGCTCGTGCGGGGCTCTCGCGGGGGCTGGCGGGGGGCTGAGGCGTGTGGGGGCGCGCGCGGGGTCTGTGGCGGAGCCACAGGATCAAACAGGTTGGAAAAGACTCCACAGATCATCGAGCCCAGCCTGTGACCCAACACCACCCTCTCCGTGCCACGTCCAGTTGTTCCTTAAACACATCACCAGGAATGGTGACTCCACCACCTCCCTGGGCAGCCCATTGTAGTGTCTCATCACCCTGCCTGTGAACGAATTCCTCCTAATGTCCAATCTAAACCTCCCCTGGCACAGCTTAAGGCTGTGCCCTCTCATCCTGTCGCCACTTGCCTGGGAGAAGAGACTGATGCCCACCTGGCTACACCCTCCTTCAGGTAGTTGAGAGTGATAAGGTCACCCCTGGGCCTCTTTTCCCTCAGCCACTTTCCAGATGTTCTATCCCTTTATCAGCTTCATTGCCTTTCCTCTGACGTTCCAGCACCTCCATGTCTGTGAACTCATTAATTTCACTTCAGTGTTAAAACCAGTCCAGCTGTTCATTCACAGTTTCAGTTTCTCCTTAGTCTGAGGGGAGGGATCCCTGAGGAGTGGGGACCCTCCACAAGCAGCCACACGGCAAAGACAAGGGAAACGGGAACGAGTTTCACTGGGAGGGGTTTCATCTTGACATAAGAAAGAAAGTGTTTATGTTAAGATCAAGTGTTCATTGGAACAGCCTCCCCAGGGACATGGCAGAGTTCCCATTGCTGGAGGTTTTCCAGAGGGTACAGACACGGTGCTAGATAAGCTCAGCTTTGCTCTTTTTCCCACAGAAGGCTGGACCAGGGAACCTTTCCTTGTCCCTTCTGACTTGGGCAATTCTGTGGGATTCTGCAGGCATTTATTTCTGCCTGAAAACACAGCTTATTTCCAGGCATTGTTTTCATGAGATGTAAAAATACTGTCTGGCAAATTATTCCACAGCTCTCCTTTACGAGTGTATGTCTTTTCAACCTGTTTGCTGGTTATAGGTTTAGTAAGAGGTGCAGCTCAATGCAGGAGCACTAGGTTCTGAAATACTAAAATCTCTTATTTTCCCTCTCATTTTCTTATGTACAGAGTTAAGTGTTTCCATTCTGTCTTCTCTTCCTTATACCTTTTATGCTTAACAGACTGCATTGATACAAAATGCTGTAATATTTAGTGTAAAAAACTACTTTTTTGTGTGATCTGCTGTGTAGAGGAAAGTTCTTGTAATCTTCATAGCTTTGCTTTTTCATTGTGCTCCTGATATGGTTAATTTTTCTGTGTTTGCTAGTTTGGGGTTTTTTTCCTTTCCAAGTATGTTTTATTGTATTTATCTGAGCACAGGAAAGATCCAGATTGCCAAAAACGGTTTTTCTGAGTAAAGACATATTTGTTCAATATTTACCTTCTGATACCATGAAAATGAACAAGGAATTTCAATCAAAGTCTGCTTCAATCTGCTATTCAGACATTGTGACATAACTTGTATAGCCTAAAATTAATTGTGTATCAAGGCTTCAGACTAAACCATTTGCAGATCAAGTGCAACTGTGAATGGATTATCCAGAGTGGCATGCATGATGAAAAGGAGACTGAAGAGGGCAGAACAACCTATTCCTTACTTAAATCTACACATCAAAAACATTTATTCTGTAACATAAACTAAGGTCTAAGTAATTGGGAGACAGAAATGTCACCCAGGAGAATTCATTTTTCAGTAATTAATGGTCACTGGTGATTGTTTCTGTTTCTTACTACTCTGCTGTAAAATTCTACAAGATACTTCTAAATGTACAAAAAGTAGAGCAAGTTAGTGAGGTCATGACTTCAGCTAAGGCTTCATAGAATTTTTGCCTTTTGCTTTTAGAGGCCTTTTAGTTTGGGACCCAGATATTTAAATTGGCTCCTTTTGTTAGTAGCTGAAGGAGAATCAGTTCTTTCAATTGGTGTTGATGTATCCCAGACCTTTAAATTTTTGTATCCATGGTTAACTCTTGTCCTCCAAGGTACTGTGCAGAAAATCTCTTTGACCTGCTAAGGTTGTCATATCCCTTTTTCCACTGTCACAAATCCCAATTCCATACACAGGTCCTCCTCTGCCTCAGTTTCTCTTGCCTTTGGCAATATTTACTCTGAGTATCCCTTGCTTCCCACCTTCTACTTATCTTATGTGTCTTCCTTCCTAACCTCATCTAACACTTGCTTTCTTATCTCTCCTTCCTGCCTGCCTTTTGCAGTCAATATTCTCTGAGGTCATAGCTCTATATGTTGTCCTAATTTTATTCTCTCCAGCTCTTGCCTTTTTGGAGAGGAAATATTAGATGAGGAAATTCAGGTCTCTGTTTCTGTCTCATACTCCTTTACTGCTAACGAGACAGAATCAGCTCATTCTCATTTGTATTCCGTCTTTGAGAGGTTTTCATCCCTCTTTTCCTTTTGTCTCCTTTAATGCTGTAATGTGCTGTCTCCCAGCTCCTCTTCCTGCCTTCTGATTTTGATTCTTGCTCCTCTTCCTCAGCTCATGTTCCCAAGTATGTGCTGTAGGGGCAGACATTTGCATGTCGGTGATGCTCCGTACCTCAGTTTTGCTTATTGCCATACCTATTTTCATTTCATTACAACCAAAGCTTTGAATGCTTTTTAACGCTTTTTTTTTTCCCCCAGGCACTAAAAAAAAATCACAAGTCTGAGACTTTGATATAATCTGTGAATTCCTCCATGGCTACTTTCACTCTATTGTGGCAATACAGAGTCAGAACAGGAGTCCCTCCAGTCCTGTATTCTCCTGACTGGAGCGTAGTTGATGCTTGTTGAAAAAGTACAAGAATAGGGCAAATTTGTAGTATTTTGCCTCAGCTTCCTGTAGCCTCACATCATTGTTTCTGATACCACTTGCTGGGCTTATTTTCAATTAATTAATCTAATTGTTGCTTTAGCTCATTCTGGCTTTTAAAACATTTTGTGGGAATGTTTAAATAACAATCTCTTTAATACAAACCCCCCAAACAGTAAACCAACCCCCACCCATTTCCCAGTGTAATATTTTAGCCTTATCTTCCCTGCTTATAAGAAATTATAACATCTCACACACCTCTTATTTTGCCCCTAAATTTGTGTTCTTTGCCATCTCTTTCCTCCATTACTTCTTTCATTATACACTTAGACTCTTCAATGTCCCCTATGTTTTCTTCCAACATGGAGCAACCAGAATGGTGTTCAGTATAGGAGTTGTATGGTTAACTTTGTATCCTGCTGTGCTGTTTTCTTCTCTTTCATAATGACTCCCAACACCGGATTTGCCTTTTTATCCACTGCTGAGCACTGACTGAAGTTGTGAGCAGGCTCCAGGATGACTCAGCTTTCCTGAGGAAGGATGGCTGGTGTAGCATCTGCCATTATGTGCCTGATGTGCTGGTTTTTCCCTGGTGGTTTAACAGCATTTAATTTCTCAGGCAGTTTACAACACACACTGGAGAGATCCCTGCACGACTTTCTGTAGCAGGCTTTCACAAACCACAGTATTTGCATCACTGGCTGTGGGAAATTGCCAGGCTGGCTGCAGGGAGTTGTTGGGACTGGCTGAGCAAGAATGAGAGCTGAGACACTCGCCTGTCTTGCTCCTGGCTAGAGCAAGGCTTGATAACTTGGTACATGGAGTGGAGTGTGGGTGGGCCCCTTGTTGTCTCAGAGAAGCAGGAAGAGCACTCACACCTCTGTACAGGGATGTTAACCTGACTTCCCCTTATCCACGTGTAACAGGCCTTGTTAGAAGGACAAATCCAGTCCTTTGAGGAGATAATGATGTGCCGTTTGAACATGCTGAAGGGATCAGACTGTCAGAGGGAGGGCAGCCTGTGCTGCTGCCTCAGCTGTGGGGAGCAGGAAGCAATACTGAGGTGTCACTCTTCTCATTCTGCCTTTGATTCAACTCTAAGTCCTATAGCTCAGCTGGACCAAAGGTAAACAAAACCCTCATTATCCTTCCTTTACACATGAAAAAATGCACCCACCAATAAGAAAATGAGAGTCTGCCCCCCATCTATGATGACAACATTTGACCAGTTATATTTGACCACAATCCCACTTCCATCTATTCAAAGGAATAAAATTGGTATTTGGAATCTTCCATGCAGAGGATGAAAATATGACCCCAGTTCACAAACAAGCTGATGGCCTTGCTCCTCTCTCCTCCCCAAGGCAGGGAAGACTTTTTGGTAACATTTGCAACTCTGACTGTGTCAGAGCATACCAAGGTGAATGATAATTAACAGTGAAGTTAAGCCTAGTGAAAAGATGAATTTATTCATTCGGTTTGAATTGTTAACTTAGGTTAATTAATCATTGGCTAGCCTTAACATATTTAGCACTAATGCAAGAAATACCTTATCCCTGGCTGTTCCAAATCTTTATTTCTGTTGCTTCAATAAACCTCACCAGTTGTGAATCTGTGATTGTGAAATTCTTCTCGAACATGATTAAAGTGCCACATTGGTTATAATCAGGAGCTCAGCCTATCTGCACCCGGCCCCTCTGATCTCTGAGGACTGGCTGGAGTGCAAGGGGGGGATTTTCTGCCAAATTTCATACTCCAATGCAGCACTGGCATACCTCTTTTCCTTATTATTTCTTGCCCTTTCTAGGCAGCTTCTGAGTTTTTCCAGGAGTTCACCACTTTGTTCAGAAACAGAAGTTGGATATTCTGTGTTCAGGTTCCACAGAGGCCTCCCCCTTTAACATTTTAAGAACTGGCATCCCATGTATTTTACCAATTATTTTGTTTTCTTCTGCTTGTTTGAGAAGAGCACTGTGTGGGAACCTCTAGAGTGCCCCTGTGTTGAACTGCCTTCCAAATTTTCACTCTCTTATGAGAGGCATAAGAGATTATCCTTTTGCAAGTTACTTACCAAACTTTCTTCATGAGTTGCTGTTCATGTTATGACCTTGTTGCTTAGCCAGGGCAGTGGGTAAGTAGCCATGAGTGTTACCTCACTGCTTCCATGGGCTGTAGTTTCATTTCCAGTCAGACTATAGGTAATCTGTTTAGTTCCAAGTATAGCAAGAATATGATTGTTGTCACTACTGTAAAGTAACTAATAAAATAAATTACTTTATTGGCCCCACCACCCTTCATGTAATATGTATTATTTCAGTCATTTAAGTATGTTGAATAATCTTTTTATTCTTCATTAAAAGGTTGTAGGTTTGTGTTTTCCAGTTTGATTCAGTACATAGATAAAAATATTTTAGACATGTGATGATTAATATTTTAAGACTGGAACAGACCTTAGACTTAGAGGCAGGCACCAAAGTGACAAGAAGCTAAGGAAGGTAAAGGAGCTCACTAAGCAGTGACTGCTCTTTGTTCAGAACATCATTGAAAATCAATACCTGTTTCATCAATAACTTGTTGAACGTGTACGCACAATTATTAAGTGGATTCTGCAATACTTTAGAGAAATGTTGCCTATATTTTTCAGCCATGTAGGAGCAACTCCTTATATCTGTATTTGTGAGTCTGCTTTGGTTGGGCTGTTCCAGAGCAAATCTGTTTTAACAGATGATTGGAGTTTGTGCATATTCTCTAGTGCATAAAATGATTTCTTAAACAGACTAACTGATCTTGGCTTATTTATATGCAAAGTACAACCATTTAGTTTTTACATGGGGTACCTCAATATTATATTTTCAGGGCTGAACCCTTACTCATAGGGTATATTAAATTCTTTTTGCTACTAAATTAAATTTTCCTGGATTAAAGGCTTCTAATTATGACCCCAGAGCCCTGATTGCTGCTGATGGTACTTTTATGAAATGAAGAAGGAAGGTAAAGCACAGCTGAAAATAAAGTCTTTAAGTTTGTGTATGGCATTTTAATTTTAATATGCTAGAAATGCCTTCAATTAATAGGGCTTTGAATATATGAGACTACTTGAAAAAAAGGAATCAATTATATCATGCCACTAGATGTCCATCTATGGTTAGATTGCAGCTAGAAGTTTTTACATGGTTAAAGGAAGAGAAATTGAACAAATACATTTTTGTTTGGCTCTGGTTTAGCTGCAAGTGTGGTTGAAGTGTCTTTGGTTAATTTTGGTTTTGAAGTTTTCTTGATGCATTTGCAGAGGTTTAGATTTGGGGTTTGCAGCCAAACATCCATTATCTAGACTGGTCAGGAATTTTGGGTCCACTTGCTCCCCAAACAATAGAGAAATAGCAGAATGAAATTTAAAATTATGTTACTGTAGATTCTGTAGATTTTTTTTTTATTGAGTAGCACAATTTCAGCAGAGGTTATTGTAGTTCTCTAAAATTTCTTCAGTTACTTTCATACAAAAAGTAATACAATTTTTTAAAAATACAGAGTTTCTCTGTACACTTCTAAAACGCTGGTTCTCAACTTTATAGGCAGAAGTTTGTGGCGTCTGTTTAGAAACAAACAATCATTGGGATCGGGACTGTGATCCTAACTATGGAAAGAGAGAAGAAAAAGGAGAAATATCTCTTGGTAACAACAATATTTTTCACCTTAGTAAGCACACTTCTTTTAGGAATTGCATCTGCAGATTCTTTCTTCCCGCTGTGCTGACTGGGAAAAAAAGCTTAATAATGAAATAAAGCTTTAGAGAAAGTTTTTTTATATAAGTTTGAGTAAAAGGCAAACATGACACTTTGAATTAGTACATTAGCTAAGAGGTCTCCACATGGTATTTACGCATATATATTTAATTATTTATAGGAATCAAAGTTTTACATAATCTTGTGTATACAAAAAACCTGCAGTGAGTTATGGCAGGATGGTGTTTTTCAATTTACTCACAGTATTATTGGGTCGATGACTCTTTGAATTTAGTAATCAGAGAATTTTAGAAAATGCTGAGCTCTGAAACTGTTGCAGTCTTCTCCTCTTTACTTTGATTTCAAAGACTAATTCCGTGGTTTTAGGAGTCTACAAAACTTGGGTTTGGTTTAAGAAGAAATGCAGAGTATTGACCAAGCAGAGCCAGAACTTTTGTTGTGCTTTGTAAATGAGCTAATATAAAAACACTATGGAATGTGAGAGGGAGAGGAATTCAAGTTTTGCTCAAGCCTCATACACATGAGCTGTGATGTGTTAAGACTTCATGAGCATCCTGAACTGAGGTGACATTTTGAGTTTGTTGAATGACTTCACTGGAGACAAGCTTTCCCTTTCAGGGACTGGTGGGAGAGACTAATGTAACTGTCTGATATTCAAAGGTCTGACTGGCATCATTAGTGCCAAAATAAATTGTTGAACACTGTTTTCTCTCTTAACTGTGACATGGCAGGTGTGATGGTAGTAGAGTCAGTACAATATAAAGGTAAAATTCCTTATTTAAGTCCTATTTTTCCCCACTTGCTTTTGCTAACATGGAACCAGAAATGTTTCTCTGTTGTGCACCAAAAGGTATCTCCTATGCTGTTTGTTCAGTTTCTTGACATGACCTCTGTCCTCTGACTTTTCTTCTTTTATCACAATGACTCTCTACTTTTCAATGCTAATTTTCTCTATTCAGTAAATGAATTACAATAGATATGTATATGAAACTGTCATAATAAACACGAGGTTGTCACTTAACAGCAATTCTTTCCTTCCTGTTTGCTGCATTATACAGAGGAAAAGCTCTGGAGCAAATTAACACCTGGGCACTGATACTTTCTTGCTGTTGATATCCCGTATTATTCCTCAAAATTGCCCAAAGTAATCAAAATAATTAATCAGCCCTAGCTGATTTTATCAGTTTTAAGGGTAGAAAGGTTCTGAAATATATGCTGAAATGTATCTCATTTCTTGAAAAACATTTCTGTAAAGAAGATGGTATTCTTTACAGGATAGTAAATTTTTCCAGAAAGCAGCTCCTAAAGGGTTAGTATTGGCTGATATTATTTTCCTTTCTGAAGTAAAATTAAAATTCAGACTGTAATAAAATGGGCAAGAGGGTTTGGGGTTTTTTTATTAAAAAAGTGTTCTTTTGGTGCTATTTATTTTCTCATTTCTGATGAAGGCATTTTAATTAGCATGAATAATGTTATTTGCAAGAAACTTGAATTTAATCAAGCAAGTCCTTTACTGAAAACACTTGTTATACTGTCAGACTTTTGCTCTCAGGGAATTAAAAATTTAAAACACATTCCTCATTGTGATGGGTTGGCTTCAGCCAAGCTCTCACTCTTCTGTCCCCACAGCAGGGCAGGGCTGTGGGAGGAACAGAGAAAACAGGAAGCACAGCAGTGAGAAAACTCCTGGGTCAAAATAAAGACAAGGGCAAATAGTTCTCCAGTTACTGTTGTTGGCAAAACAGACTCCAGTTGGAGAATTTAAATTAATTTATTGCTTGTTAACATAAACAATTAGTGGTTTGGGCATTGGAAAACAAAGATAACAAACATTTAAATGCTTTGTGAAAACACTTTTTTTCTCCTTTTCCAGGCTTAGTTTTGCTACAGCTGCCTCACATCCCTTCCCCTCTTGTCACTGATTCAAGTTATACCCAGTAACCAGTGAGGTGTAGTGTGATGCAGGAGTTAGAGGTCTGTATGGAGCAGCTTCTCTTTGCTGTTCCGTTTTTCTTTTCTGCTGCTCCTTTCTGCTTACTTGTTTGCTTTATTTAACATAGTGATTCTTCAATAAAGTAAATTCTTGCAGGATTTAATTAAATGTCTGTGTTTTTTATCATTGTCTTCCAGGGGGAGAAAGACATTGGATGCTTGAAGAACCTTTTCCTTCATGAATGAACTTCATTGCTATATTAATGACATCAGACCTAATTTCGGAGATAAGCCTGTGGTAAAGACATTTTAATGTCCTCATTCTATAAACTCCAGGTGAAATGAACAAGTGCTTGCACAGCTGGAGCGAGAGAAACTATAGGTACTCTACATTTGAGTCCCTTAACCTAACCATGACTCTACAGCAGTTAGTAAAAAAAGCATGCAAAGAAAATCTAGTGAGGTTTTCAAATGAAAAGCCAACTACAACTTTCTCTGTGAGTAACCAGAGTATCCCTTTAGTCCTGTGGGACCTTTATGCACTATTTAACTGTGTCATGAAATGACACTGCGCCTGGTATGGAGTAGGTTTCATAATCCCTGTTGTTGCAGCATGTCTGGTCCAAACGACCAAAATAAAATGGATGGGTACGATCAAAAGGAATTAAGGACAGAAAACCATGACCTGGAAATGTCACTTCTGATCTGGCTGTCATATCCTATAACCTTTGCATGTGGTGGTGGGCTCTGTATGTGACTCTCATTTTTATTATGTTTTTACTTATACATTAAAGTGTATAAGTACATAAAATGTTTTAAAGTCAAAAGGCAATAAGATCTTTGTTTAGCTTTCAGTGAAATTATGTCTACCTCAGATGACTGAATGAACAGAAGGATGATATAAAATTGTCCTTCAGAACTAAGACAAATCCTGTACTTTTTTTATATTTAAAGTACTGCAGGCAAGGAAGTTGGCACTGAGCATGGTCTGGAAAACAACTGTGACCTCCATCAGTACTGGTGAATGAACATTTCTGTGCCTGTTTTGCTGCATAGAAACAGACAAAGAAGCAGTTTAGAGCTGGAACTGGAGCAGTCTGGAAGTTATAACTTTATGGCAAAATCCCCAGTGTTTCTTGCAGGAAATTGTCCTTTCGCTGTGTTTTACAAGTGACTTCTGTGCTTGCTTTTTTAAAGTGGACCCTACAATTAGAGGTTAACTTCAGGCTCTCTGCAATGACCCTTAACCTGAGTTCTAAGAGGAATTCTTGTGTTCTGTATGATGGTAAATTTTTCAGATCCTTGGTTTAGATTATTTTTCCACCCTCCCTAGAAGTCAGTGTGAGACATGTACTGCTGGAAGAGCTGTTGTCCTTAGGCAAGTATGACTGACGTTTGGTAAAAAACTGGTGTTGTTCCTTAACAGGCATAATCTTTTCTTTTCAGAGGCTGTAAATAAAATGCTGCAACAGGACTTCCTTAATCTGCAGGGCTCCTCATTTTATGGTAATTTTATCATTTGGGTAACTAGCCATAAAACTCTGAATGGCAACAGTTGATATGGCCAAATGTCCATCTAAGCTGCTGTTCTGTCTTTGACAAACAAATGCAGCTATGTAAGAAGAGTAAAAGAACACAGCAGCACTGTAGTAATCCTTGAGGATCAGAGAGTCTTAGAGCTTAAAAGTGGCATCTTTAGTGCCCTCTGATACATTTACTTTCAATTCATTGACTTTAGTGCTGAAAAAAGGTAGTACAAACTTCAAGGCTATACATTCTGCATGATCTCTACATTCTTGGCTTTTGACATAGTTCATTACTGAAATCAAACCTTGCTGTGGTAATTTTGGTATTTAGCAACAAAAATTGGGATGTCAACCAGAGGACACTTAAGGAAAATCCTCAAAGAGACACCCACCTTCTACAGAAATATGTTTTCCTCCTCTGGCAATCACCAGTTTTCATACAAAAAAGAACGGAAATTACAACATCTGGCCAAGTGAACCTTGCTATGTTCCTAAGAATGGAGGGTTTATTGAGCTCCTTAACTTCAATAATATAATCTGGAGTACTTCCCACTGAACTGGTACATAAAGATGAGATGAGCTCAAGTTAATAAAACATGCACAATTACACACCCTTACTACTTTTTGGATATTCCTTTATTGCTTCATAATCCATAACACCCTCACCTAAGCATTGATTTTACTCAATTTTTATTTCTATTCTTGTGACATCTTGTTTGGTTTTGAAGATTTTGATCTATTGAAGAGCCTAGTTTTATTGCAGGGTGTCACAGGAAAGAGAAAAAAGCAGCAGGGTTTGCACAGTTACCTTCAATTAGAAGAGAACTTGGCTGGATCACTCAGACCCTTCAAGCACATGTGGCTTTTTCCATCTCTTTTTCTCTCTCATATGATCAAATCCCCAGATCTCCAGTGGAGTAAAGTAGAAGTGGTTTCAGAGACCAGCAATAACTGCAGATTCATCCAAGCACAAGGCAGGGTAAAACAGCTAAATGGAAAGTACGTAAAGACTTCCAAGTATAAAATGGGTGTATTGGTTCTAGTGGGAAAAGAAAGATGACTGACTAAAGATATGATGGATATTTATAGAGCCATGCTTGAGTTTTTCCCTCCACAAGTAATCACACAAAAGCTGTATTGTGCTCAAAAGCTAACTTCAGCTACAACAAGGCAAGCCTGCCTATTTTTTTCCTCCACCTCCCCAGTTTGTTTCTATTTATGAAGCACTTTAATGCTCCCAGCAATTTCTGCAAAAAATCCCAGGTTCCCAAGAGACTTAGTAAAAAGCTCTTTTATTCATCATAAGAAAATAAATTATATAGTGGTTTTTCTTTGACTCAGAAAACAGTATCATGCTTTGAATTAATTAAGGAAAAAAGACTGATCTTGCATTAAATTATGAAAAGGTATACAGATGCAGTGATTTTTTAGACTGGAATGGGTTTAGTCCTAGGACTCACTTTTGACTGAGCATTTAATTTTTTTTATAAGAAAATGTTAATTTTATTCATATGGTATTAATTCACTCTTGCTGCCTTCTGCAATGCAGACATAAAGCTCCCTCTAATGATATTTATGTGATGGATTCAGTCCTCTTGAACTAAGAGAATGTCTTTTTTTCTGCTTGAAACCAGTGGCCACCTAAGGCATCAACCTGCTGGCTTTTCTGTATTAGGGAGGGTGGGAAACCGGTTTTCCAGCAGCTGATGTTGCTCCTCTGACCCTGCTCCTTAAAGTCAATAAGCTCTGCTTAGACTATTGTAATTTCATTCTCCCCATCCATTCTGTCCTTTTATTTCAAACTGACATTCTTGACTTGGGATGCAAGCTGTGTGCAGACAGACATAGGTACCTGGTAACAGGCAGGATTTTGTCTTAGCTTTATTGGGGAGGTTAAATAAATTCAGTGCTACCAACTGGTGGGGTTAGGTCATCCCACAGCAATGCAGCTACCCAGTTTTCTACATGTATATATTTGTGTTCCTTAGTTTTGTCTGTGTTATTTGGCAGCATGTCTTTGCTGCTGGAATTACTGTGGAGCCATAAGATGTCACTGCAGGGCTGAAAACTGAGCCAGAGATATTTGTAGGAAGTTTAAAAAGCCATGTTTTTCAGATGTGTTTTTATGGAGAATTCTCACCTTCCTAGAGAGTGAGGATTTTATGATCTGTACAGCATTAAGGCATGAGCCACGTACTGTTATCTTGTGAATGTGCTACAGGATCATGGTGATCCTGAAACTTGTTCAGGTATTCTGCAAATAGATATAGTTTGATCCATCAGGAAGGGCAAACCTTCTGCAGTGTCAGTCCCGTACACTGACTAGTGGGCTCCCTACCCTCCAAATGCAGGAGAGATTAGCAAAATATTACAGTATTTGATACCTGGAAAAGGCACAATAAAATAGAATTGAAACCACTGCATCATTTCTAAATAAAACAACAACAACAAATGACAAAAACCAAACCAACCAAGAAAAAAACAGACAAACAAGAAAACCCCCCAAAAATCACACAAAAAACTCAAACCCAAACCCAACCCAACCCAACCCAACCAACCAACCAACCAACAAAAAAAAACAACAGAAAAACCAACCAACCAACCAGAAAATAGTCAGTGGCTCTATTACTTGGTGTGATTTAGTCCACCCTGTGTAGAGCATCTTTCGATGGGAGTAGGAATAGATTTGACAGAAACTTTAACTATGTGATCTCTGTTCCAGCATTAGCCTTGGTTACAGTGGCAGTATTAGCTCATCTTTCTTTTGGGTTTTACATCTTTGCCAGTTGCTGTCTTCAGAAGGGATGGACTTTCCCACTAAGTCTTTCTTTCACTGGAAATAAACTAAAAGATCCCTCTTGTACCTTGAAGTACTGTGACCTGTAGAGTTACTCTTACAATACCTGATCATTGCCAGTGCCAGGCAGTCTAAAATGCAACAGCAGTTCCTTTTCCTTCTAAGGGAAGAGATTACTGAAGAGGTTGGAATGAAAGCCCCATCTGTACACCAGATCTTTATATACTGTGAACTGTGCTATTGAAGTCAGTGATGCTTTGCTGATTTGTATCTCAAGGGATATGTTGACTAGAAAATAAATTGAAAAAAAAGCAAAGTTGCTGCCTGTCTTTCCTCAGACGGCTGATTGTTATAAAACAGAACAAAAAGTGTGTGGGTTTTGAGACTGCATGATACATAGAAGATGTTTCCTGTGGAAAAAAAGATGACACAGCTGTAGGTTAAAGCAAGCTGAAAATAAAATAAAAACTGAAGAGAAGAAGTCAGGGTGCAGGGAGGGGAACAGGAAAGCCAAGGCACATCTGGAGCTGATTCTGGCTAAGGATATGAAAAATAGCAAACAGGTTTTTTGCAGGTACATAGGACAATAAAGGAAGAGAAAGAAACTCTACCTTCCCTGGTTTGTGGGAAATGAGAGACTTGTCTACCACTTACATGTAGAAGACTGAGATACTCAACAACTTTTGCTCTCAATTCACAGAATCCAAAGGCAGGGACTGAGAAAATGAAGTAGTGCCCACCTTAAGAGAAGAGCAGGTTCGAGAACAGCTTAGGATGTGCACAAGTCCTGCCTTTTCCAGGTGCTCATGCCTCCATCCCCACCTTCCCAGGTGCCCTTGCACAGTAGGTATGAGGGTCTGCAAATGGAACTGAACAGTAACAAAGATGATGGTTCAGCTAGTAAGGGGGTAGCACTGAGGGCAAGTCGTCCTACTCCCTGCATCCAAACTGCTTCCATAAAGGAAAAAAGTTGGGTCATTGTTGTAGGAGACTCCCTTCTGAAGGGAAGAGAAGGCCCAATATGCAGTCTGGACCCACTTCTTAGGGAAGTCTGCTGCCTCCATCAGACCCAGGTTAAAGATGTGGAGAAGAAGCTTCCTACCCTAGTATGCCTCTCAGTTCATTATCCATTAGTGACTTTTCAGGTAGGCAGCAGTGCAGTTGCAACAAAAGGTCCGAGAGTAATTGAGAGAGACTTCAGGGCTTTCAGATGACTGGTTAAGGGATCGGGAGCACAAGGCCTGAAGTGGTGTCAGGGGAGGTTTAGGGTGGATACTTGAAAAAGTTTCTTCACCCAGAAGGTGGTTGGGCACTGAACAGGGAAGTGGTCAGAGCACCAAGCCTGTCTGAGTTCCAGAAGCATTTGGACAATTCTCTCAGTCCTATGGCATGACTCTTGGGGATGGTCCTGTGCAAGACCAGGAGTTGGACTCAATGTCTTTGTGGCTCCCTTCCAATTTGGCATATTTTGTGATTCTGTGATTCTGTACTGTTCATCTCTATCCTAGGTAGGGGGGATGGCTTCAAACTGACAGAGGGTGGATTTAGATCATATATGAGGAAGAAATTCTTTACTCTGAGGGTGGTGAGGCACTGGAATACGTTGCCCAGAGAAGCTGTGGATGTTCCATCCCTGCAAGTGTTCAGGGCAAGGTAAAATGAGGCTCTCAGCAACCTGGTCTGGTGGAAGGTGTCCTGGCCCATGGTGAAGGGTTTGAAAGTAGATAATCTTTAAGATCCCTTCAGTGGCAAGCCATTCTGTGATTTCATGATTGTGTGATTTTCCCAGCTTTCTTCCTTCCTTGAATAAGTAAATGCTATTTGCAGACAAGGTGTTCTGGTCCTTGGCATGATTTCAAACTCACCAAGTTCTTTGCAAGACGGCGTTACAAATACATTAGTTATGTGTATTATTGTCGTTCAAATATCTTTATAATTCACTTTGGAAAACTCATATCTCTTAAAACATTGCTTAGTGATTGAAAACAGGCTTATTGATAAATGCCCAAACTCTTACCACAAAGAGCTTGAGACACAAATTTGTACAGGGCAGGGCATCCTATGGTAGGACCACTGCTGTCTGAAGGAGTGCAGCCTGGAATGAGCCTTGTTATCAAGCTGTTGTGACAGTATTCTTTTACAAGCCCCAGTATCTCCCAGGTCTATGGTGATACATAAAATATTCCATGTAAGTAAAACTTTGATTGTTTGTGCTGCAGAGCATTTTACTTTGGAGAAAGATCCTATTGGTGAGATCATGTGCCTTAAAAAGCCTTTTTTTATTTAGTTGTTTTTTTCTTTAATTTAATTTGATGACTACTTATAAAAAGGTGTCGAGGGACAACAAAACCTTAATAGAAGCAATTCCAAAGAGTGTTGTGCTTTTTCATCCCCAATCTGTTAATGAAAAAATCTGAAGAGAAGTTGCATCCAGATGTAGCTGTACTATATATAGCTGATGACCACAACTTGGTGTACTTGTATGTAAGTGAGAAGATACCTAGGAAGACTGTTATTTTAATATAGTACAAGGTTTACTAAATTAAATTAATTTTTTCTTTATAAGTTTTAGACTCGTGCACTCTTCCCTTTGGAATCTCATGTTTAATCATTGTCTTTGATGTGGACAAGTGAGCTCTCTGCATTTTCCTTCCCATTTAAGTTTGAGACATCTCAAATGTTTCTGCAGCTTGAACAAGCATTTCTCTTACCCAGAGGGTCTCCAGATAGGTTGGGTCACATGGCTGCTGCTGTCTCCCTTTTTTTGGAGGGATATCTGCTATCTATTGCGGACAGAGTTGCCCAGTGGGATTTTGACCCACTTCTCAACTGTCAGAGGTTGCTAAGAGCTCTGCTTGCAGTGTTTGGAAGTAATTAGAATGTTTTCTAAAGGGACTGAAGTTAAATTATCTGTATGTCACTACACTGTGCAGTCCAGTGTATAATAGTCCATTTTAGCTTTCTTGATACCAGATGAAGTAAAAGCACTTATTTAGAAACCCTTTTACAAATGAACTGAATCTGCAACTTTACAAAGCAAATTTAGAATGTAGCAACATAATTGCCCCTGTAAGAATTCCAGTCAGTAAATAAACAGAAGCATATGATAGTCTTGAACTGAAACACTGGCCAGGAAATGTTAGTAGCACTCTGGGAAAAAACAGTGATATAGTTGTTTTCTTTTGTGTGGTCCTAAGGAAACAGGGGATTCTTTTTGTAGGTGATGCTGCAGAGACCAAATTCTGTGACTTATTAATTGTATGCTATCCTCAAATACTTTTTCTATATTAGTTTTTTAGTGTGCATGAAGTAGATTTCAGTGTGCTTTGTGGATTTAAAAAAAAATGTAGTGAAGGAATTTATGTGCACAATTCTTGCTAGACTGGGATGTTCTTGATGGATTGGGACATCAGGGACAGGCCTTTAAAGGAAGAGAACCCAACATCTTCCTTATTACTCTGGAAACTCGAGAGATATTCCTGTATCTGCCAAAGTAGTCCTGTGTAATGCTGACTAATTGTGTGTGACAAACCCTCATTTTGTAAGTGTGACATAGCTTATTTCAATGTTTAAAAACTTGCTATTATAGTATTAAAAAAAATCAGAGGACACTAATTTTTGAGAAAATACAGTACCTGAGGGATGCCAAATTGTATTCAAATTAATTTACCTTCAAGGTAAGTTTGGAGGTTTTGGCTCTTATTTTCGTTCAGTGTAAAGCCACATTTTAAAGTTTCTTAGCTTCTTGAAAAATTGTTTTTCAAGCTCTGTTATATTGAGGTGCCATTTCTGAGGATTATTAACAAATGTTTGCATATGCATTAACTTACATTATATCTACTCCGTGGTGACTTTAGTGCATGGTGAGTGTCACAAAAAACATTTTCTAAGCTACCTGCCTAAGTACACAGAGAAAATATTAGCTTTCCACACTTACTTTCCAGCATTTATTATTGATTCTTCTCACAATGTGGCAATATACAAAACATGCTGTTTGATTTTCAGTGCTTTTGCAACAGCTGCAGTTGCAAAGATGTTTGCCATAAAGCTACTCAGCTCTAATTTGCCTACATACAGTCATTTACATAACTCTTCCACACATTCAAATCCAAATACAGTATCATTCAGTCAAACAAATCTCCTTCATGTCAGTGAATAAGCAAAGAGCCTTTGGATAAACAAAAATTATTCCAAATGATTCAAAGTAAAATATGCAGCTAATAATTATATTAGTGTGTTTCAGAAATGTGTATCTCTCTGTTCCATGTCCATGTTACAAGGATGTCTCATTTGACATGATGAGCTTTGAACTAAATATGGACGATACTGTAGTCTTGCTTCTTCCTAGTTTCTTATTTTCCTGCTATCAAAAGTGATAGATTCTGCTAAACCTGCATGATTTTCAGCACTAGAAATGTGACAATAATTAGGTGTTTTAAAGCAAGTATGTTGGCAGAAGTTTTATTTCTGTTGACTATTGCAGTGTTGCATTTTTCTAACACAAAGCTTTTGTAAAACAAGAACCTGCATATTGCCAGCACCAGTAAGCTCATATTCTTAGAGTCCCATTTCAAAGGTCTATCTGGCAGATGTTAGTGGATAATTTTCTGGTGGCTCAGAAACTTCTGTAACATTGTGTGCAAACTGTTATCCTTAATTTTGAATTCCCCACTTTGTGGTAGTGCAACATGAGGTGACTTACAGTATTTTTATTCTAAAACAAGACATTCAATAAAAATAATCTATTCCAGATGAGCCTGGGTTTGAGTACTTACTCCTGTGTATGGGATGCTTTCCCACTCAATATTCCTGGAAGTAGGAGAGTCACATCTGCTGGTTTTCTGAAGAACCTGTGGCTCTGAAAGCTGGTTTCATGAATGAAATGTTTGTGTTTAGTTCTCTTAATATCCTTTATTAAATGAATCAGTGAAGCACATGTGGGAAAAGTTTGGCATTTATGCTGTTCACATTTGTCTACTTTCCAGTCAGAGGAACTGACAAGGATATGACAAATTGCTTGTATCATCCTCTGGGTTTAGCTGGCCCATTTTACATGACCCGTTGAATGGATTTGGTTTCCTGTTTTAATGCTTTTTTATTGATCACTTTTATATTATTCTTTGTAAGTAAACAAACTTGATCTGTGGTACTGCCATGATATTTCTTTAGTACTGTCATGGTGCTACAATGCCTTGTGCAAAGTAGGTCTAAAGCCAGGATTGATAGGAAAGAGAAAGAAGAAGAACAACAAAAAAAAAGCATCTCCAGCTCCATAATGACTTTCTGATGAGGGAAAACTACTCCTTCATACCAAGGTGGTCTTGACCTCTTTTATTGTCTTCTAAGAAATACCTTAGTAGGAGGCAAACTCACCTTACTGTGAAATCTCTCTATACACAGGTTATTGATTACAGTCCCGAATTGTCATATGAGATCTCCTCCTGCTCTTCCTTTATTAAGGCCAAAGAACAATGTATTTAGGAGTTTTAAAGTGAACTTGTTCTGGTTCTGAATAAGTCATTGCTAGGGAAGAACTCATTTAACACAATTAAGAGACTCGTCAGCTTCACAGCTCCATTTATAAGGTTTGGTTTTCAAATTCTTTCCCCTGTCTGGGATGAAAGGTGAAACATAACATTGAGCCTGACTTCTTTCTTGAGGAAACTAAATCAGAAGAAAAGTCTAAAGTCATAGACCTGTGTACAGGAATGTTCATATTTTAATGACAACATGGGATAATCTTGTTGAATTCATACACTTATAGACAAACTTTAATTAAATTGCTTCAACTGAGTATAGCAATTTAAATCAGGGTCTGATTAATAAACAGCTATCTACAGAGTGTGCAAAGTGAAGAAGTGAAAGCTTGTCAGGCTCTCAGAAGAGCCAGTTGTGGTCTTAGGTAGATGGCAGGCTAAGAACTGTTTGAGGCTGCTCGGATACCAGGGTCTATTTTTAAAATTTTGTTATTGTGTGTTCGTTGCAAGCTGTGCTATTTAACCCAGCAGTAAGATAGGAGAATTAATGATAATGAATGTTTAAGTGTTAAAGGATCATAAAATGATAATTATTAAGCTTTACTCAGATCTGGAAAGACAGACAATAGGCTTATTAAAAGTGCACCAAATACTGAAATGGATAATTGTTATGGCTCTCCATTCTCTAAAATCAAGTCAGCAAGTAAACATCCATCCCACTTGCTCACAGACAGGCAGAGACTGATTCCAACACTGAATGAATCTGACTTTTAGTGTCAGTTTTTCCTTCAAAGACTGAATGTAGACACTCAGGGGGCAGGTTGTGTGCTTGTATGTACCTATGTCTGTACGTGGGGGTGTTCCTGTCCTTGTGGCCACACCCTTTTCAGCTGTGCCTGCCTGCCCTTCCAAACAAAACGGCTCCTTGAAAAATACTGAGTCCCAGGTTGATCACACTGACTTCCCAAGTTAGGTAAGTCACCCAGAGTCTTCTTGCTTGAATCAGTGTCTGGCCATGTGATTGCACCTGGAATAAGTGGGAAACTTCTTTTCTCTGGGAAACCTGCAGTAAGTAAAGCTGCAACTTTATTCCTGAGACACTTTAGGACTAAAAAAAAGATAATATAGGGAAAAACCCATGACTGTAGAGAGGAGATAACTGACAAATTTCTTCATTTGCATCAAGATTTGACATCTAGAAAGTATTTTGCATTATTTTTACTGCAGCATTTGTGCCTCTTCTGGTACTACGATGTCTCAGTGGTGAAAGTTCAGTATGTGGATGTATGAGGAGAGTGGTGAGGGGAGAGGATGGGATGGATTTCTCCTGGTTTTACTGTTTGGTGAAACCAGGAAGTTCTGCAGATGGAACCCAAGCTTTAAGTTTGCTTTAGTGAGAGAAAAGGGATAACTAACTGAGGCATGTCAGCTGAATCTGTCTGTCTGCTGCACTCAGAACTTGGGCTTATTTCAAAGGCTTCGGCAGGAATAAAACCAGCATGTAAAAGTTGAAGAAATCTAACTGGAGTACTTCAGTAGGTAGGAGAAAACAATGTGATTACATTTATTTGCACTGGTAGAGATGGGATTTTTAAGTTGTCACAAGAAAGACTGTATTCCTTCTCCTTGTATTTAGAAACAGAAGAGGGAAACTGTCCCCAGACCAGGGTGTGCAGGGAGATCCTGCCTGAAACATGGTTATAAACTATAGTGGGAGAGATGTTGCTTCAGGACCTCAATGCGTTTGACAGTGTGCTTAAGAAGTATATTAATATCTGATGATGCATTTTGTTCTGGCTGCAAAAATTATGAAATTACTTTTTTACCTGCCTAAAACATCGAAGCAGCTGAAGATAAAATTGTAACATTAGTTAACTAAAAAGGAAAAATAAAATATAGTGGCAAGTAGTCTTTGTGAAGCAATTAGAGAATTCAGGAATACTGCTGATCTTTTCCTTCCTTTGAAATTTGTATACATGTTGGTGGATTTCTGGGAACAAATAAGGCAAAATGCTGGCAGTGAAATGAGCTCTAAAATATGTATCATGTACTGTTTTCTAAGGGCTTTTAATAATTTTCATACAATTATTTCCTAAAATGCAATCAAAGTGGAATTATGCCTTAGATTTTGGAGAATTGCTATCTTAGCATCTTAAATTTTGCTTATATAGTTTTATATAAACAACTACAGATATGCATATTTCAGTACCTTATGCTAGGACCTTGTATATACAGTTCTACATTCAAACAAGTTTTAGAACTAAGATATTGCTAGTGTAATATGCAGAATTGGTAATGCTCTGTAGCACTGCATGTTTCTGAGTGAGTTTATATAGAAGGCCTGAAGTATCTCTGTTTATGCAGCTTATGTTTTTATGCAGCTTGTAATTCATGATTGACATTTCCTATGTGAAGATAAGGCAAAATAAATAAATGGTACAAGTAGAAAAACTAGTTCTGCACACCTTTTTAAATTGCAGTGTTCCTGTGTATTTAAAAAGCTGCCTGATGTCAGTAGGGGCTAATGAATGGTAAAGCAAAGAGTAAGTGAAAAATAGGTTTCCATCTGCGCTCACTGTGTGGGAAGAGTGGGAGGGATTTTGCAGGTGTGGGGTATCTGACCCAACGAGCAGGGAACATTCTTGAGTCATGAGGCTGGAAGAAGCTGAAGCAGGCAGAGACTGTGGCTGTTAGGAGGTATGGAAATCATTGCATAGCTGAACAGTCACTGATTGTTTTGTATACTAGAACAGTAAGAACTAGCTTTAGGTATGACATTTGAATGTTTCCATAATTGAGGGAAGTCTAGCCCCCTGCTAAAGCTCCTTTGCTCATCTGACTGTGGGCAGCCCCATGGAAGCTTGGTGGTATTGCTGCCTCTGAGTTTTTCACAAAATGGACATTTTAAAAGCAAAATCTAATGAGAGGCTTTGGAAATACTAGCAGCACTTTATTTATCTGCCCTCGAATATGTACATGTCTAGATGAGTCTATAGATCTGTGTGCAATTTATTAAAACCAGAGAGTTCAAGGTGCTCATGCTGCTCTGGCACAATAACTGTGTTATTAAAATACAGTAATGAAAGTTACTAGGCTTTTTTCTTTTTTTTTTTTAATACCATTAAAATGTTTGTCAGTATAAAGTTTTAGCTTATTAAGGTCTGAAAAAGAAGCTCATGCAGTGAGGCATAGAAGTGAAAACAGATAACTGAGGATCAAATCTCTATCAAAGTGATCAAGAAGAGCTCTTAAGAGATTCACTAACTCTTAGTAGTATATACAGAAAAATTAATTAAATCCAAGGCAAAATTTAACTGTGAAGGGGCATATAAGATGTTTATAAAACATTTTTATTTGCTGTGTTTTCATGCAAGACATACCACAGTTCCCCTTATATTAGAAGTGCTTGTTAAAGAGAATTGCAATGTGCAGAGGAAGAAGGTTTCCTCACTGCATGAACCCCAGCATTTCCTTTTGTTCTTGTTACAGACCACACAATACCTGGAACCTCTTTGGTTGCAGAGAGACCTCAGTTACATCTGGAATCTCTGTATTACTGCAGTGCTGGTAGTAGTAAAGATTGCCCATATCTGATGAATGTCCTGAAATATAGGAAATGTGGGGTTTTTCTCCCCACAGGAAAAGGTTCCAAAGAACCCTTCAAAAGCTACCATGGAGCTTGGTGTGGTGATACCTGGAAATGAAGTTTTGCTTTTGCCTGAGAGTAGAATACAGATTCAAGCAGAGGATTTCTATTCATTGCTTTTTGTTATTTACAAGGCCTATGATAATATTATACACTGTTACCCTGAGAACCTGTAACAGAACCCTGTGCTGTAATGCTAGACCAGCTGTAGCCTTTCTACCAAATTGTCTTTGCAGATCCAAGATATAGTATAAGATAATGAGTTGTTAACAGTGCCATTAAGTTTATGTATGTCCTAGAACCTGAAATTTACTTACAACTGGCTTGTTCTCATTTGATTAGTGTGGTTAAACTCAACATGGCTTAATTTTGTACTTTCTTGCTGAGAGGTTTTTATTGCCATTTCCCACCGCACTGAGCTTTCTCACTTTCGTATGGCAAGTGTGTTTATTACTGTCCAACTGGTGTGTTTAATTTGTAAATGAATACTTGTTCTTATCTATGTGTATTGTATACAGATACAATAACCAAATTTTCCTTTTAAACCAATGTGTGAGAGGGAATTTAAAGGCTAGAAGGGAATCTTAGAGGTGTAACTACCACCAATCTTACACTGCGAATAGCTTGCTGTTAGTTGAATTTTAGATTATGGTAAATATAGCTGTGTGAATCAGAACAAAGCATGATTGTGAAAGCAAAGCAGTGAACAGTTAATTTTGGTTATATGCTGTGCATCAGCGTCAAAGTCTAACAGCTCTGGGTTCAAAGCCTGCATGGTAAAAGCTGAGGGGAAGAAATATGAATTTAAAATGCTACTTCAAACTGCATGCAGTTAGAAAGCCTCCATGTTGTTAATAAAATGCACTTACCCAGTTCCTCCCCAGTTAAAAACCTCTTTGCGAGGAAATTATGCTCTGGATTTCTCACTGTCTTTGGTTTTGATTTGTTTTTCCCTAGGAAGGCATTCAAAATGGATGACTGGAAATCACTTCTTCTTCTTCTCTGTGTTTCCACCTGCTCTGTAGATGCACAGGAGACTGGTAATACACTAAAGAAATGACTCTTCAAGTTGATAACAAAATTGGCTTTTTACATTTATCCCCAATATCAGAGAGATGTGAAGAATTGATGAAAATGTATTCTAACTAGGGATAATGTGCTATGTTCTTATGAAACTGAAATTTTTAACTACAATAGGAGAATTGTCCTAAAAAAATGCAAAATTAAATGGAATGACTCGTTAAAATTTGTTTTTGTTCACAAATGCTGATATTTCATATTTTCCAAAGCAACAAAAGCCTCTTACAATTATAAGACTACTAAAAGTGAGATAAGGCACAGGATTTTGGCAGTCAGGTCTTCTGGAAGATCTGTGTGAGAAAGTGTTCTGCCCAGTTGCAGGACATTTTCTACATGACAGTTGGTTTGAGCAAATATCAGCTGTTTCATCCATGCTGTACTAGTGTCATACACTTCTGAAAAGAGTGAAAACACATGAGTTTAATATTTACTACAAGGGAATGTGGTTGTTACTCTTTAAATTGATGTGAACTTATTTTTTTCCCTTCAGAAAATAAATATTTATTAGTAATGCATACACAGTGGAGCTCAAGGTGCATAAGCAGGTTTTCCTTTACTTACCTGATAGCAGGCAAACACATTCTTAAGATTGTGTTTCACATACAGAAGTGTTTAATATGCATTTGCTCTAGAGAAGTTCTGAGCTATGAATGGAAATTGTGTTGTGGGTTTCAGCATCTCTCCTTTTCCTGAGAATGGTGATATTGCAGGAGGAGGTGGCTTCTGACCCTCTATATGATAAACAGAGGGAAAAAAGGAACTAGTGGTTGCTGAGAATTTACCAGGATAGATTAAAGGGTTTTTCTGTAAAAGGCCAATAGGTCTTAGATTCTGAACAGCAATTAGGATTCAAAATTGCTCTTCTATAAGATTACACAAGCTTTAGGAGAAGAGGAAAGTTACCACACATTTCTTCAGTCTGTAGGAAAGCTCCTGACACAGACAACGTTTTTCTGGTAGATGGATCTTGGAGTACAAGGGCAAAGAACTCCAAGATCATTCAGGATTTCTTTTACACAATGGTCAGTGGCTTCAATATTGGGCAAGACAAAATCTGTGTTGATATGATTCAGTACAGTGATGTGACATACACTGAATTCTTGTTGTTGAACATTTGCTGTAACAAAAATTATTCCATAGAGAAGACACAAAAATGACATTACAAAGAAGAAGGCACCAAAACTGAGTAAAGCCTTCAGTTTATGCTGGAGAATCACTTTGCAGCAAGTGCTGATAGCCAAAAGGACAAAGGGGTTCCTCAGATTTATCTGGTGATTACAAAGAAAGAGGCTGCAGATAATGTTCAAAACCCAGCCATAGCTTTCAGAGATGCTGGCATCGTGTTATGCACCATAGGTCTGAAATGGTCTGCTTTGTCTGGGTTTCTAGAAATAGCTGGTGAGGCAGCTGATGAGCATGTCTATGAAGAGGCAGCTATGGCTTCTCTGCAGGGACTCTCTCGCAGTAAACCTACAGATGCTTTGTACTGTGCTGGAGAAGATAACTGGACTAGTCACCTAAGCTGCCCATGGCATGGCCTGAAAAAGCTGTTTTCTTTCCAGGTTTATTTTTTCCCATTCATAGACTTAGTACATAAAATTGCAGTGTGTTGCCAAAATACAGGTTTTACCTTCTTGCTTCTTCCGTATATTGCTAAATAGCTTTCAATAATATCAACTCATAACTAGGAAAATTGAGTGCCTGCCTATCATTTCAATATTCAGAATAATGTTGGGAGGGAAGAAGGTGAGGTGAGGAAGGCAGAGACAGGCAACACAGTTGCAATTTATTTCATGAATGATAAAATGTACAGTCAGTTCTTCCTTGCTCATGAACAAAGCTGAGATGGAGATTTAGTAATCACTTCTTCTATCTGAATTTTCTTTGGCATTAGCAGGAAAACCGTGTTGGCAAATCTCTCCTCGGTGGATACTTCAACAGGCACTGACCAGGAAAGCTTTCACAAGGCGAAGAACTTTCTCTTCGCCTTGGTTTCAAGTTTTGATGTTGGCCTTGATGCAATCCAAGTTAGACTGGCCCAAAAGAGCGATGAGACTTAACAAGAACTCTTGCTGAATCAGTATTTGAAAAGTGATGTTTTAGAGTAGATTAAGAATATACCCTATACCAGTGGAGAAACTTATGTAGAGAAAGCTCTGGTTTTTTAACCCAATGTATTTCACTCACCCTACTGATAGCAGGACTAAGGGCTTTGTCACACAGCTAGAAATTCTAATCACCGTTGGAGAATCCAGCCATGAAGTTGATTTTCCTGTCAGGAAACTGAGAAACATCAGAAACATCTCCCTCGGTGTTGCTGGAATTGGTGTCCAAATTACAGCTGATCTTCAGCAAATAGGCAGATAACCTTTTGGTAGGTATCTGTGTAGTGCTGGTAGTTTTGATGACCTTCCAGATATTCCACAAGACTTTTGGGAAGCTTTTGCTTTGGTTCTGGTTTTGCTGCCATTTACATCAGTGTTATTGTCATGTAACATGACCGAAAACAAGGGGGCTAATTTTGGGTTAGGTTGCAGTTCAGGCTGACATCCCTTTTTATCACATTTCAGTGTCTGTGTTGAAGTCAGTGAGGTTTAACTGTTAAAATAGGAAGGCAATCTTGTGCTCAGTGCTCTCTGAAGCTGAGCCTTAATATATTGCAAAGAAAATCAGGGTCAGATTCACAGATTCTGTGGTGTATATTTGGCTTCATCTCAGAGCTGGTAGAGTCATTTGTAGACAATGTTTTTTATTGATATCATTGAACAGTTGAAGAGAGAATTATTTCTTGATTAAGCTATGCTTTTAGTAACTTTTGATTCCTTAAATAACCCAGTTCATAAATTACACATTCTAGGAGTTACAAAAATGAGGGGAAGTCATATTTTCCCATTCAATACATTTGCTGAACAGCAAAATTTGCAGAACATGTATTGTCCCTGCTTCTTTAAGGACTGTTATCGTTGAATGGTGAAAGGGGGAAGGATGTAAAAAGAGGCATGAAAGCAAAACTAAAATCAGAACAAAAACAATAGTGTTCAAAACAATAATGAATGTTTAAATGATAATGTAGTTACAGTTTAAAGATTTTACTTTTTTCCCTGTTTTTGCAGAGTTCACTCTGAGTACCTCCAGTACTTTTCCCTCAATGAAAAGTTTAGGGGTTAGATGCTGTGCTGTAGTCACTTGTTTTCCCCACTGCTTTCTCCCTAAGTTTGCAGCAGCCATGTGGCAGATCTTGTATTCCTGATGAAAGGATTAGAAAGTTTATAAAAAAGTAACTTTTCTGTCATGAAGACCTTTGTGATGGAGGTTGTGGTCACCATTGTTATTTCTAGGGACAAAGTAGCTGTTGGAGTAGTTCAGCAGAGTCCAGAGCCCCAGAAAGAATTTTCTTTTAATTAGTTCTACAGTGACACCATGATAAAGGAACGATCAACAGAATAAAGCAATTGCAGTCTTCTGTTCTTAATGGCCAAGGACTGAGGCTTGTCCAGAGTCTTTTTCAGTGACTACTCTGCTGACAGGGCTAAGGATGCAGCAATGGCTTTGAGGAGAAATGAGATCCATGTCTTTGAAGTTGGCATAGGGATTATAAATTCCTTTGAGCAACTTTTAATAGCTGGTGATGCAAGGAGGGTGTTCACAGGGGAAAGCCTGTGAAACCCATTGAAAGGAATATTGCCTATCAGGTCTGTCAATCCAAACATCTCCCTGGCTAGGGTAAGTAAAAAACCATTTTCTTGGGTTGTATAATTGCTTTGTGCAGTCCCTGCTAAAAGTGTGAGATCCAGCTGCACAGCAATCCAACTGTTTTACTAAAGAATACTTCCCATGTTACTCAGTTTGCAACTCACAACTTGCACTTTGCTTCTGTCAAGAGCCACTGTACTCTTTGCCATGGTAAACAGCTTTGAGGTAAGCCAGTACTTCACATCTACCTTTCATATTCATAGTTCCTCAGTGTCTGAAAGGAGCCAGAGCAGTTACACCCAGCAGGTTTCTTAATCAAGAGAGGGGAACAGACAATTCAGTGATATTTAAAGAAGAGCCTTCTAAAATCTAACTCTGTCATTTACAGCTGACCATACTTCTTTGGGACTGCCAGCAGGAACTGTTGGCAAAACCAGTCTCACAGAGGCACTGTGGAGAGGGGGTGTGAGGAAATCCATCCTTGGATATGTGGGAGGTATTGGCAAGATGTGAACAGTAAATCCACAGTAATGCTGAGATGCTACTCAAAAGCTTTTCCTAGATAACACACAGAAAGTGCTATCTCTTACTACATCTTCTTGATGGCAAGAGTGGCTGGCTTGCCACACAGCCTGAGAGGCTGCCAACCCCAGGAAAATAAATATTCAGTACTGCCTTTGATTAGCAGAGCAACTTTTATCAGATGTCAGATGCTGGGTTTGTATTGAGTTTTTTCTGATGTGTTGCTGTGGTGTCAGTCACCTTGTGCTGTGGAAAGACTGAAGTAGAGAACATAGACAGTTCTCTTTAACATTACATTTTCATGCCAGTTATGTAGTTAGATAATACTGTAGATGTGGTTGTTAAGTTGCAAAAAGGCAAATGGAGTGAATGACATTCAAAAAGCTGATCTCTTCCTCTGCTGATTGTGAGGGGGTCCTACTTCCTACTGTGGTGTATGTACCTGGCATTGATTGGGAATAGACTGTTCTGGAACAGTTTTTCTCTCTGTGCTCATCCTTACAGGGACTGTGACTCTCCTTTAAAGTTCCTCATTGTCTTCCCAGTATTTTTACCATAATGGTGGTATTTACATATGTTGTATAAGTGCTTTTTGTTCTCATTGTTATGCCATAAAACTGGTCCAACCCAGTTCTCCAGGTTTCATTCCCCTAGTGTCCAGAAACTTACTGTGAGCAAGAACACTGGGATGACCACACTGCTTGTCTAAGGCTTTTTGTAAGAACAGCTGAGCTTCTCCTGTACCCTAAGCTAGTAAGATCTTAAACATTCCAAAACTGGCTGTTTGCTGGAGTGTTCAGGGCCAAAATGAAAAGCTGAGCCTTCTCTCCCAAAGACAGAAGTGACTCTGTGTAAATTGTCTGCTCAGGTGGTTGGCAGAGAGGAGGGCAGCCAGGCCTGATTCCGCATGAGCTCTGCACCACCACCCACTCTTTTTCCCACCGACAGCTGAGCAGACCCCAGATGAAAAGGCACCCCTCGTCCCCTGAAAGCAGAGAGGGCTGCTGTGGAAGTGGAGTGCGCTGCCATGGAGCAGCCTGACCGTGGCTGATGCAGTAGCACCTCCTGGTGTTTCATGGCCAGAGGGCAGAGAGGTTTAATGGGTGATACAGCAGTAAAGTTTATATATACACAGGCACACTTGTTCAGAGGGAGAGAAGTTAAGGACAGCATATTGGCTTTGATCTCAGCAATGCATATATTTATTTATTGCTAAGTTCTGCATAAATTTATCTCGGAAGACAAAGACAACTTTCTGTGAAGCCTTTTTTATCTTGTACTGTCATCTGTTTTCCTACATTCACTGACTTTCTTGCCTATAATAAATCTAATAAGTCTCCTTTCTCCAGTCACCTTCTCATAAAATGACATATTTTTTCAACTAAAAAAAATACATTTGATATACAACATGTCTTTGCAGCAGTAAGACAGGGAAGTTTGACAATATGGATGTTTGTAGAAGAACAGGTGATTAGAAAAAGAGGTTGGCAACAGAGAAGTGTTTACTCCTGAAATTAAATGGAGGTTATCAACAGAGTATAGAGTACCTACCGGAGCTGTTTTACACATTCCCATGCACAACACAGTAGCACAAACAGTGAATGCTTCACTGCTGTTTGTTATTATTGCTGGTACACTGAGGACTTGACAGGGAATGCTTTAGGAGTGTGGATGACCAGTTATCAGGGCAAACCTGCTGAGTCCATGCCCTTCACGCTGCCTCCAAACTATGTCATTGGAAAGACCTGGGCTTTAGAAGGATCTTATTGTGAAAACATACTCTGTGTGTACTGGACATGAACACATACTGAAAGAGAGATCTGCTACATATTATGTTCATGGATGTGTGTAGACATGTGTATGCATAGATATATTTAACTGTTAGTCTTGTTTTGGAATAAACAGATAAGGTATAGATTTTTGATGCTGCTCTAAGGCCTGAATGTCAGATTTTTTAGCCATTAAACATTTAGCCATTTTACATATAAAGATTTTTGTGCTGCTTTCCAGCAGATCATACCCTCTATGGGGCAGTTTGTACTGCAGGTGAAAATGCTGAAACATAATGATGGTTCCTCTGGGATGAAACTATATCTAGAAGTATTTGGTTAAAGAATTGGACACATTCATCTTTTTCAAGAGAGAGGGAAAACTCAGAAATCTTACATGGAATAATGGTCTGTGGGAGCTAGCCCAGACTAGCAAACATGGAAAACAACCTTGTGATTGCTGGGTGTTTCAGAGTCAAGGAGTGAAGAACGAAAAAAATGAGGTAGAGTGCTGTTTTACAGCTAGAATTGCTTGCCTCTGACTTCCTTGCAGAGGTACAACAGTGAATAATAATACATCTAGGAGCACAGCATAAAAAGCAACATAAGAAATGAATAATCAAGGCAAAGAAGAAAAAAGCCATATGGTTTAGCTGTTTAATGAGGGCAAGATTATTGGGGAGGGGGAAGGAATTAACCACATCACAGTATTTGCTGTTATTATAAGTAGCTATGTAAGGAATTCCGTAACTGATGTACCCCTAACCTTCCAGCATCTGTTTTTCACAATGGTTATATAACATCGCATGTAGGAAATGCTGCCTCTTTCTCTCATGTTTTTTTGGCCTGTTGGTCTTGTGATAAAGTGACAAAGCACAGTCAGCCATCAATTTTCCTATTGAACTTGGACATTCTCAGTTGGTAGCAAAGCTCACAGAAACATTGTCAAGATTAGGCCCTTTGAGTACATTTCATGGCTGGAGAACAGTGGGATGTTTTGCAACTTGGGAATGTGCAGATTTGCAATAAAGTAGTTCTTAGTATTCTCAAAAGTTCACGTGGCCCCACTGAAACCTGTGGGATGATGGCATTTTTTGTTTATGGAAAACCCATCTCACTGATTCTGATTTCTGGTTTTAAATCTCACATATTGAATTCTGTTCCACTGCCATGATTCTGACAAAAAAAATCACAAATAGTGTATGTAGTGCATGTTTATAGTTTTCCATTTCTTATACTTCTTTTTCAGATTGCAACATAGATCTGTCTGTAGCAGTTGATATTTCAAGGCAGCCAGCAGCTACAGGGCTCCTGAAACAGAAATTGCAAGCCTTCCTCCCCAGACTCTTACTCCAGATGAAATCATTGCCAAATACCAGCTGTAGTGCTCCAGTCAGCATTAGGTTCAAGTTCCAAGTATTGGCACAGACCAATCAATTCGTCTTTGACTCTGGTTTTGAAGATTATAATGAAGAGATTGTTCAGAAGTTCTTAGATGCACAGACCACTGTGGACACCTACCTGAATGCAGACTTCTTGCAAGCACTTGAGGAGAAGTTCTTTAATGTGACCTCTGCTGAAGTTAAGGTAATTTAATAGTGTGAACATATATCTTTGAAAAAATTTATGCAGTTTGATGTTTACATACTCCAGGGAGACAAAAATGTAGTTCAGGAATTTGTGAATTTAATAAACAGAGTCACAGAATGGTAGAGGTTAAAAGGAACCTTTGGAAGTCACCTTGTCCAACCCCCCTGCTGAAGGAGGGTCAACTAGAACAGGCTGTCCAGGATCGTGTCCAGATGGCTTCTTTGTATCCCCAAGAATCCTCCTCAACCTCTCCAGGCAACCTGTGCAGTGTTCAGTCACCCCTGTGATAAAGTGTTTCCTTTTATTTATAAAGAACCTCCTATTTTTTCATTGATCTGATGCAACTACGTATTTCCATTTCAATTCCAATTCCCCAGGCACTCCTGCAGTGAGATGGTACCCAGAATATTTGGCTTAATAAATATGATGATAGGTATTCATATGGAAACCCTTTTTATATCCTACCATGGAATGTTTGTCCATTGAGTAGTGGAGAGTAGTTCTCTTTCAGGAGCTCCTAATCCTGGTGGTGCATCTCTGTCCAAAACAGCAGCAGCAGCAGCTCTAAGCAGAAGTCACAGAAAAGGGTCATCCAAGCAATTTGTTTACAGAGGGTAATTCATCTCATTACCTTATCAAATAATTTCCAGTAACAAAGCTGGGTTCTACTTAAGGATAACTGATGATAAGGAAAATCTGCATAGATACAGTTTATTCATCCATCTTGAAGTGAGTGAGAAGCATAAAGCTTCATTAATCTCTTCTGAAATGAATGGGGATTTTTTTAACTTGGGTCCAAGAAATTTCGATCTCATTGGAGTGTTTCAGGGTCAGTACCCTGACAATTTATTCTTAATAAGGCACTGATGCAGTAAAACACAGAGCATGTTCTGTAGTAGCTGTTTTGATATTATCACTTACTAAGGTTTCCATGTAGGAAGACCTTCCTACTGAGAAAAGACTGGTTACTCCATGCAAAATACATAAGGTGCTTCCTCTTTCAGCCTTGTTTTAACTTTTATAAATGTTAATCTTAATCTAATGTGGAATGGGAAACCACATTACAAATTCCCGAGCTTTCAGACAAAAATTGGCATTCCATTTTTTACAGCATTTGCATAGGTGTGGCTTATCAATTTAGGTTGTAATTTGCTGCATATTCAATAACATTTTTTCCAAAAAATTCTTAAAATGCCTGAACAAGGAAGATGACCACATAAGATTTTGCTTCTTGTGAGCCTCAGAGAGGGAACTTGTTTGACATACAAGTAAAAGCAGTGCTTTTCCCCTCTTACTTGTCAATTCTGAAGAGTCAAAAAGTCTTATGCATTATTACTAGAAATACATATGCTGCATATCTCAGCACTTTACCCATGGATTAATATTCCTTTCTGATACTGTTTATGTGCAAATTGAAAACACAAGACTGGAGAATGCAAATGAAATCACAATTTAATTTCCCTAGGATCCTGAGCAATAAAATGCTTGTTCTGTAACGATTATTAGTTATAAACCTCATCAGGGATAGTGATTCGCTGTTGTTTGCATTTCTTCTTTTCTTTATTACTTTTTTGTTTTGCAGCAAAGAGTTGGACCTCATTCCAGCATTTTTGGCAAAACATGGCTCATATGTGCTCCAAGAAGAGCTTTATATAAAGAAAAGCTTTGTAAATATAATAATGTATGTTTACATATATTTACATATAATGGCCACACTGACACCCCGTATTCCCTGCTCCTTAAGTTTTTAAAATGAAAAGATAATAGAAAAAATATCGTCAATCCCAGGCCTACAGTGCTGTTTTTAACAGTCTGTGATGTGTTTGATCATCCATGGTCCAGCTCTCCACTGTATCACAATTTGCTTGAGGAAATGTAGAACCAGTACCAGTGCCTCCATGTTGGATGTTTGGGAACTTTCCACCACCAAAGCCAGTGAGCTCTGCCATTTCTTAAACTCTTTTCTCCTTGCTGCTCTAACACAGAAGTGGCCTTCCACTTAGCATGCTAAGAAGGTGACAGATGTAATATAATTAATAGCCAGGCTATGAATTATTCACCAAGACAAGTCCCTCAGATGCAGGTGCTGTCAGGGGAGGTGCTTTTGTGTTCTGTTCTCCTTGCTCCTCAACACCTTTTTCCCCCACACATTTCAGATCTACCACGGTACAATTTGACCACCTCATAGCCAGTTTTCAATGCAAACTGTACTTTTTACAATGCCTGAACTTTCAGTCCCTTCCCAATTGACTTGGCATTACTCCCTCTCCTGACAGGTTCTGTTAGTATTTTCAGATGGGCTGGATGATTCGCTGGAAGATCTCAGGAAAGCATCTGACTCACTTCGCCTTAAAGGTATTGCAATACCCCATGGGTGCTCCAGCTCCTGCTGCCAAAGGCCCAATGGACTGCTCCCCCACTGCAAATTTTCCACATAACTTTGGCTCTCTATGCTGATGCAATTCAGGACAGCCCTCTCACTGATGAGCACAGCACCAGAGATTGGGCATATCTCCAACTACTGTGGTGCAAACCACTCATGTTTGGGCACTGAGTAGCAATCTGGTCTGACAGCTGGGGAGAGAAGTTAATTGGAAAGTTACTGGTCTGGATTTTTCTTTTACACGTAGTTCTCAATAGCTTGATTTCTTTTAACATACTGTGTTGGAGTCACAAAGTGTAAGTCTTTTAGAGAATTGCTTTTATTAAAAAATATATTGTTGGTTAAATAGTTTATTTCAGGCATTCACTAATTAAAATCTGTGCTTATGTTGAAGGTCTGGATGCACTTCTATTAGTTGGCCTGGACAATACACAGAACTTGACTGAATTTTGGGAAATAGAGTTTGGCAGAGGGTTTGGATACAATGAACCTCTGAGTGTTGGGTTTGCAGAGATTGCAAGCATCTTGCAGAGAAACCTTGTAAGTCCTTCTATTATATAGACAAAAGGGAGAAAAAAATTTTCTTTTTTTATGATTAATTTGCATAAATGAAATGTTTCTTTCATTTTTCAGGATACTGTTGCAGAAAGGAAATGCTGTAAGGTGATCTGTAAATGTCTGGGAGAGAACGGTGATCATGGTGTTCGGGGAAGTCCTGGAAGGAAGGTACAAGGTCTAAGATAGACATTACATAAGAATTGCTGTATATTTCAAAGGGTTCCTGGTTTCTGTAGCATTTCAGAGCATGCACGTGCCCATGACCTTTACTGTTAGGACAGATGAAGGAGAAACATGAAATGTGATTATTTCTCTGCTGCATGCTCCTATGTAAAAGAATTTTTGTAATGAAAATGACTTGCACATATAAAAATCATTAAGCAATCTCCTTCACCAATTCAGCTGAAAATAGAGAGGAATTAAAAACATTAAGTCTCATTAACCAAGAGGCTTATTAGCTTTGGGGAAAGAGAAGCTTCCAGCTGACAAGCTGAGAGTAGAAAATAATCCTTCGTCGCTAGGTGTGTGCCTTATCCTTCTGTGTCTCTGGTTACTCCAAATACCCTCTTCTGTAAGTTTCTTTTATCAAAAAAGATTACTTCTTTTAAGATTTTAAATTTTTCGTTCTAAGCCTTTTTGAGTATTACAGATTTCACCACTGCTACAACATGTTAGTAGACTTCATGATTAAGGTTTTAGTATATGTAGTCTCCATTTGACTGCTATTCATTCCATTATTTCTACTTATTCTGGTAGCATGCCAAGTAAATTTTATCTGTAGTTTACACTCTTCAGTGTGATTGTAGTTAAATGAAGTTTTGGTTAGCTCTTAATGAAAGTCTAATCTTCTAATATTTATTCATAAACCAATTTACCAATTTCTTCCATTACTCTTGTTGATTTTCTTAGATCTGTTTTACTAAAAGGGTAGATTGAGATGCTTGGACGAACAGTGTTCAGAATGTAAACATAATTGTTTTGTAACTAGCAATTCCCTTCGTTCCAGTTTCTCTCTGCTTATGTTTTTGCCCCAAGGGTATGATATTTGCATGACTTCAAATACAAAGTTTCCATATTCCTATGTCTTTGCAAGGCATTGCAATAACTTTGTCCTAACAAGTTCCAATGGCATAAATTTTTCATTTCACCTTAGTATTTCATTACCGTGTAATGCTTCCTTTTCCAAATAACCAGAAAATATTTGATTTGACCAAGTATCCCAATGAGTTTTCTTAAACTATCAGACAGTTTCCTGAAATAACATACTGAAATTTTATATTAAACGTTGTTACTTTCTTGGGCTTGTGTTGTTGTTTTTTTTTTCATGGCCATGACAAATACATAGGACAGAGTGTACTGTGCCTGTATAGTGTCAGTGTAAATGTAGTTGATGTAGCCTGCCTTCCTCAGCACAACCAGATCTAATTTTCAGGAAATGTTTTCCTTTTCTATCTCTATGTGCAGAATAACCTGATAGAAATGAATCCAGTGTGCTTGGAGAACAGTATTACTTATCTTTTAAATTCTCATTTTTCAGGGAAGTCCAGGTTACAGAGGATCTCTTGGCCATCCTGGTGAGGAAGGTGGGATTGTAAGTAAACGTATTGCTTCCTGCTATGATGCTGTTGGTTGGTGCCTGAACTTGCTTGCACTTACTCACTTACAGTGAGTAATGTGTTTAAGTAACATTCTGCAGGTAAACATACGGATTTGATTCTCTGTGCTTGTGCACATCACCATAGTTAGTTATTGAGTTAAAGCAACAATTCACCAAAAGTGAGCTAGTTATTCAGTTAAAAAATTAACAACCCACCAAAATACCTACCTTCAAGTACAAAGATTTCAGTTGGTCTAAATGCAGTCTAAAACACGGCATAATAGTGAGAGCAGAGAACCAGGCGCAACTCAAATCAGTAATTGTCTGCTGTCTTATGGCCAGTATGGAAATTTCCAGGTGCATTTGTGTCCTTAGTGCCCTGAATGGTGGCAATTCTGTCTTGCTTTAGTCTTATGTGATGAATTAACCAGTAACCATCCCTGTATGGATGAGACTGAACATTTTGGTTTGTTTCTTAGGGAGAGAGAGGCCCAGCTGGTTTCATGGGGACTCAGGGAGACAGAGGATGTCCAGGTGGTAGAGGCCATAAGGCAAGTATGGAACTTTGAAAAATTTCCTGATTTTGTTTCACACAAACCTGTTTTCTGTACTGGGGACAAATACTTGTGCTGTCTTACTGAAGCATGGATGGAGAGCAATACCCAGCTGTGAGAATGGTAGGCAGTGCTTGCTGTCTCATTTTGGGAGGTATTTTGAGTAGCTGAAACATGGTGAAATAACTAAGGATTTTGCTAATTAAGCTACTTGACTGTGACTTTTTCACCAGCAGCTCCAGACTGGCCTTAGTTAAAGGTATAAAGTTTTATGGAACAGGAATGAAAATGAAGGCTGTACTGTCTCCCCACAGGGAAAGGGTAAATCGTCTAAGTAGAGGCTTTTACAGTAGGGACTTACCAATACTGAGCCCAGAATGCCTTTGCACAGCAAGCTATTTTGTCCTGCCTTTCAAGCTCAATGAAAGTACTTTCACCAAATTTCATCTATGTTTATTTTTAATTTCAGGGGGCCAGAGGCTACAGAGGAAATCAGGTATGAGTGTTCATGTGTGATCAATATTCTTTGAGAACAGTGTTCTGCTTCCTTTTAAGTTCATGTCACCTTGGAGGATGAAAATACCAGCAAAGAAGGAAAACAGTTTAAAAGCTTCAGAGCATTTACTGTTCTTTTCCTATGGTTGTCTAAGAATGGATTTAGGATATCTATCACATTAATCAAAATGAGCAGTCATAATTGTATTTTTATATGGTTGCAGTTGTATTTGATTTATTTAACTCACAGGAAAGGGATTTATTTATTGACTATTGTGATAATTTGTTAAGGTGGTAATTCTGGTCAGCTGAATGTCATATCCTAATTGTCGAGGAAGCAGAGCAGAGGAGAAAAAAAAGATTGTGAGTAATATGTATTGTGGGTTTGGACAGCATTTTCACTAGGTCATTGTTGATATTATTGGCATTACTCGATCTCTAAACTCTTCTTCATTCTGTTGTTGTCATCCACTTGTATTGCAAGTCTGCTTGTTTAACCTTTCAAACATACCTGTTCATCAAAGAGATGTTGTCACCAATTCATTAATAAAATGTGAAGCCTAGAAGACAGCGATCTATAATGGCAATATTAGTTCCCAAGCTACACTAATTAAAATGATCTTAACTTGTATTGAATGCCTTGATACAGAACCACTTTCTGAAATAGACTTGGGAGCCTCAAAGACTCTGAGATATTTGCCTCGATAACTGAGCAGCTGTGAGAAAGTTCAGAATGTGTTTCTGACACCTCAGCTCTATTTAAAGTACTGCTCTGTACTAACTTTTTAATCTTCTCACATTTCTCTTTCCTTTTCCATTTTCTGCTCAGTTCTCTGAAGTAATTTATCTCCTTTACATACCTGAAACATCTGAGTGTAGAAGGAGAGTGCCTGCTGATGATTTTGATTTGTCCAAGTTGAATCGTGCAGTAGGAATTACCAGGTGCACAAACCCTGCTGAAATCCAATGAATATATCAATATATTATATTGTGTCATTATATCCACTAATTTTATTTTAACTAAAAATATGAACTTTCAGCAGGTAAAAAACATGATTCAATTCTGCTAACTTAGTAAGGTTGAGGCAGTTTATTGAAGCCTGCAAAGCATTTTAGTATAGCTATTTGGAGAAAAAAACGGCAATACTGAGTATTTAATAGTATGAAGTTTGGTTTAGGTTTTCTGAGGTAGGAAATGAGTGATGGAAAAATAACACTTGAATAAAAATCATGATTGCTTACTTAGTGCTTAAAATTTTTGTGGAATACTTGTTTGTGACACATAAATCTAATAAAAATGTATATCCAGCTATTTTTTCTTGTTGTACATCCAGAATTATTATAAATTCAAAAATTTCTTCCTCAGGAACTTTAACTAGGTGATTTTGCAAAGTCAATTTAGCATTAAAACCTACAAAGCAATTGTATCTGTGGTCTCTATCAGAATGAGACTCCTGAGGGCTGTAACTTGTTCTTATGCCACTTTCAGTGATTTGTTGAATATAATTTCAGCTTTCAGAGTAGTGGTCTCTGCTAATTTAATTTCTGGCTCCAAATTAAAACACCACAGTTAATACCTTCAATTTTTCTTAGTAAAGAAATATGGAAGAAGCTTCAAAATATCCTTTAAAAACATAGTGTGTTATTTGGTGAGGTCTGAAACATTGTGGAGCTTGCACAAGTGAAATAGGGTTCCCACAGTTGTAAGTCTGTGTAGGCACTGCACACAAGTTAACATTGCAAATTCCTTAAAGGTGGGATGAGTTTTGTGGGAAAATGTCTTCCATAAATGGTTGCAATTGGTGAACAGGTCTTACAGACAAAGGGAAGGGAAAAGGAACGTATGTTTGAAAAGGAGGATGACTGCTATTTATGTAGCAAGCATCGCATTGCTGAAAGAGTTAGGTAGTTCCTTTAGCTGGTCCTAAAGCCCGGGATCAGTCTGCTGTAATATTTTTAAATTATGGTTATTCTTTCTAGCTTTTCAATACACTGTTCATGATATAAAGCTATGTAAAAAAAAAAAAAAAAGCACGATACAAATACGTGATAGTTGACATTAGAATGACGAAGTTATCAGCATGATAGATCAAATGCTGGTAGTTATAGTTTGGAATTTGTCTCGATTTTGAAGGTGCTGCAGCAGGGAAAAGACTTGAAAACTCAAAGAAGGAAAAGCAGAATTGAAATCCTGATGAAAATCTATAGTTTTAATAACTATAGTTCTTATTAACTGTTCTTAAATAATGGTGTTCTTAATTCATTAAAATATTAATTATTAATTCCAATTTATAATTATTATTCCTAATTATTCTTGCTAATCATTGAAAACCACTACCTTTATTCAAGTTTCAAAATGTAGGATGAACAGTTCTTCTCTTGCTCAGAGACAAGTGGACTGATGCTGAAAGGGATTTTTTTGCTTATCGCTACAGGGTGAATATGGTGAGATTGGATTTGATGGCACTGACGGAGAGCAGGTAATCATGACATGTGCATTGTTACTGAAGACACCTCCTTCAGGGGTCAGAAGCACAGGGTTTGTGCCTTGAATGCCCTTTAATCCTGAACAGAAATTCCATTGCTTCGTCTTTAGAATTGCATATCTGTTTAAAGTTGGATTCTGCCAGACAAACCCTGAGAACCACACTTGCCTTAAAGTGCAACAATTATTTTTTTCCCTTCTTTTTTCTCCCTCTTGTGAATCTAGGGAGAACGTGGATTTCCTGGACCTTCTGGAGAGAAAGGCAACAGGGGAAAACGGGTGAAGTACCTTTACTGTAACATTTAGATTTTATGGAAATGTTTTCCCAAAGTGTATTGCTGCCTGTAATGCCTGTGAGTTGTTTTAAAGAACTGCCTGTTCTCTGATATGATGTGACTCCTGCTGTAAATCAGTGTAGCTCCACTGACTTTGACAGATCTGTGCTCTCTTATCTGGCCTTCCCCTACCACAGGTACTATTTGTACTTGTACCCGAATTGTTTGTGCTCTTTTTATGAATTTAGGGCAGAAAAGGCCCCAGAGGGGAACCAGGTGAAAGAGGAGAATCTGGTTTAAGAGGAGATCATGTAAGTGTATTCCTTTATTTCTGTTGCATTGCACTGATTTGTGCCTGGATTTTGTGATGGAGATGTCTGAAATTTATGTGATTTGAAGAGTTTTTCACAGTCCTAGATAATGCAGTGCTTTGCAAGAACCATGGCATTTCCAGGAGTCCTAAACTCTTTAGGCATAGATAGACTGATGTGGTTTGATGTGTTGCTTGGAAGCCTCAGGTCTCCTGCTTGTTCCTTGCATTTTTGTTTTCTTTGCTTGCTTGTTTGTTTTTACCATTGACAACATAACTGCTTTTGGAGCTACTTACCACAGAATCTTAGAATGGTTTGGGTGAAAGGGACATTAAAGATCCTCTAGTTCCACAGAGGAATTTTAGATCACTTGAAAACCCTGTGCACAGACTCTTGGTTAGCAATGTATAATGATGCAGAGGCAGGTTACCTCTTGATGCTCTCAATTTTAGCTTGCCTGCTCCAGAGCCCTATATAAACACACTTCCTGAGGACTGAAATTTCAGTGGAAACACCACAGTTCTTGTATCATAACTTTGCATGTTCTCACATACATTTGAAAGACTTTGTTCCAAACATTCAAATATAGTGTTGGCTCTTGTCTTCTAGTGATCTTATTAAAAAAAAAAAAAAAAAGAAATCCAGGTGTCATGGAATTTGCCTCTGTGAGAGATCAGGATTTCACCTGTGTCTAGCATTAAGAAGCTGAATGGAACTCCACTGTAGTGTAATCCCCCCATCTGACACTCACTGACAAGTTATGATCTTAACACAAATAACTATACCAAATCAACTAGAACGGTCTCACATTTTCAGGGTTTAATTTGTTGCCATTAGTTATTTTGCTTTTAATCTCTTTGGGAAAGAACTTTTTGGCCTTCGCACAACTTTCTATAAAGTGCTCTTACAAGCATCTTCATTTAAAATAGCCTCTTTATTTCTAGTTGTCTGCAATCACAAATCTAATTAATTCTATTTCTGTGTCCTGCTCTATAATCAAAGTAATGAAGGTGGGGTCACCAAAAATGCTGAGCTTTCCATTTAACTTTTCCAGGGAGATCCCGGAGCTAACAATAATGTTACTGGTCCTAAGGGTGAAAAGGGAAACCTGGCACCACAGGTAAGCCAGTAGTTCTATATTATGGAGAGAGGATTTACATGATTGCTAAGTTCTGTTGGCTGCCCCATGACCAAGCAGCTCTTTTTATTTGGTTGGATTTTTTCGGTGTTTTGTTTTGTATTTTGCTTTTAGTGTTTGTCTGCAAATAGAAAACTTTGAGAAGTGCTTGATACACTAAAAAAGAAAACACATTTAAAAAGTTTACAGAGACTATGGAAATACTGTCATAATACAGAGCTAAGAGAAGATATGGATTTAGTATAAATACACTATTTTATCACAAATTTACATCAGCAACCTAAGAGGCTTCTAGTAGTGGGTTGTAAGGTTACTGTTAAAAACTGTGCAGGGAAAAATGCATTGGGTATCAACACTCTATACACATTTTGCCATGGAAATGCTATTTCTCAGGATGATGGATAAACACCATTTTGACCTGTATCAAGAATAAAAGAGGTGGGATATGTGCTTATATGGAAATGTCTGAGTTTTTAAGAGGTCCATGAGCAATACTGCAAGAAAAGGAACATAACAGAAAAGCACAGCCCATTTTCCCATTGTACTTGGTTTGGAAAGGAAAAGCAAAGATAAGGAGTTGGACAGTAGTATATAAAAGATGGTGGATGAAAGCTTAAGTGGGTAAGAACTAGCAACATGTGAGATAAATCTACTATTTCAGAAGTGTAATTCTATCTGAGTAAGTAGGGTTATGTGCATGTGTTTAGACATGTGTGTACATGTGTCTATGTAGAGTGTGATGAAAGCAGTAGAAAAGCTATGAGGATTAGTTTTTGGAGAATTAGTGGGTTTTGATTCTTTGGAAGCAAATCTCATCAAATTTTCTCATATCAAGAAGTCCAACTGAAAAGCTGAAGTCAACATTAATTTGAGAATCCTTGACCAAGACACAGTTGTTTGTACCTGATGGATTGGAAATCCAAAGCAAACTGTGATCTGTCTGGTTTACAACTTTTTATTGTAGATTATTTGCAGAAAGCAAGAATCAACATTAGCATGACACAACTGATTGCAATGAAAATACTTATAAGAAGGAACAAAGAATGAATATATAAAGAAGAATGTGCAAGTAAAAGAAAAAGGAAAGAGTGTTTAAAGAACTTGGTCATTGTTGTGTTTTGCAGGGAGACCCGGGCGCACGTGGACTCCAAGGAGAGCAGGGTGATGCTGGCCCTGATGTAAGAGTAGTAATCAATATGGGATGGAAGTAACAGCTAAAAGATACAGTGGGGTTCCATTGAGAAAATCTATTCTTCTTCCTGTTATCCAACACTTCAAACTCCTGCAAGGAGAGGGAACAAAATCTTCTAAAATTTTCCTAGTGAAACCTATTTGGCTTAAAATTTAGTGGCTTATGTATATTGTAATGTGTTTTGTTTTCTTTAATATCAGGAATTTGCTGTCCTGTTAATTTCAGGTCTGACTCATGTGAAATCTCAAGCCTTAAACTCAGTGCAACCTTTTCTTTGAGCCTTAATTTCTTTATAATTTCACTGCAGGTAAATCTCCCTCTCCTTCCTCCCCACGACTACAAATTTTATATGCCTGTTCAAGCATATTTTGAAACTCACTGGCAGCTGAGCTGCTCTTTTTAGTTTCCTGGAGACTGGAAATTATGGAGGCACCTCTTCTAGTCTGTCAGAATGGTGCCTAATGCCAAAGTCTGGAATGATGATCACTCTTCAGCCAAGCTACAGAAACACCCTAAAGGCTTCTGGGGATGAGAGGTTTAACAGTAACATTCACTAGTGCCACTGAGCAGTGGGAGAGAAGAGGGCTTTTGTCTTCTTTATTTTAGCCCAGGGGCAGCTGACTGGGAAGATGTTGTCCAGAATTTGTTGAAATGTCTTCCCCCTCTGCACTCACTAGGGATCTAAAGCCTTTTTTCTTTTTGGTAAGGCTTACTAGCATCATAATTTCTGTCCCAAATCCAAAATTTTTTTCACCTTAAATCTTTCTTTGGATATAATCTCTGCTTTCTGTAAGCTGCATTTTATTTGACTGTATATATAAAGTATTTTATTTTAAGCCATTGTTTCCCATGTTGCTCAGTGTTCTGGATGTAATCTGTCGTGCCACTCCTTCCTAGGGTGCAGCAGGTCGAAGAGGCCCCCCAGGTATGAAGGTGAGTGGCTGATGCTGCTGTCACCTGTCTATATGCAGCTACATCTGCAGCCTCAGTGTTTGCTCCTCTTAAAGGAGAAGTTTCATTGTGATCCAAGACACAAGTATTTAAAAATCAGAAGTCTATTTCAAGCCAAGGCAGCCTTTAGGGCTCAGGTGGGTGTTCTAGAGATCCTCCTGAGCTGAAGGATTTAGAATTGGAAAAGTTTTCATCAAAATGAAAGGACAGTTACTTTTGTTCTTAGGGCAAATGTGGGAATGTAAGTAGAGAAAAGACTGTCCCTAAAGATGAAAGAAATGAGTAGTCAGGTTACAAAGCCTGACAGTTTATTGCTCTTTTGCTGCAAGCACACAGATATATGTGTGATGTACACCTGCAGCACAGATAAAATTAAGGCAAGTTCTACATGGTGCCTTACTAAAAATAAACATAACAGTGTTAATGGAGCTCTGAAAATTGGCTCAAGGCATATAAAGTAATCAAGGTTTTGGAAACAATTTAATTTCCCAAGCCAATATCTAAAAGAATGTAGTGCAGTTTGCCTGCTGGTATAGACTGTAAGGAATAGGTCAGCCCCAGTGCATGCTGACTGATCATTCCAGCAAGATCCTCTGCTGGAAAATTCTTGCATGTCATTGTCAGGTGGTAGCCTGGTTTTCCTAGACCTATATCCCACAGAGTATGGATCTCAGGAAACTTTCCTGAGATGTGCCTCGTAAAGATATCACTGCCATTCTCTTGAATGATGATTCAGATAATGTTCTTGGAAAAGAAAGCTTGTTTGTCCCTGGATATAAATTACAAAATACAGTTATCAAAACAAATCTAAAAGCAGCTATATTCACGAGTGGGTTAGTGCAAATAAAAATTAAATTCTAGGAATTCTCAATATAGGTTATATGATCATTCCAGGAAACATTGCTTTACCACAAGAGTTTCACATTTGACCCAATCTCTCTGCAGAGTTGCTAGCACAGATAAGGGAGGTGGTATATGCCTTGGTGTAGCATTTCCCCATTATCTTAGTGCACACAAACCCAGCAAAGCATTACAATTTTGTGTATGACACTGCCAAGCCAGCAGGACGGAATATGTCTTGAAGTCCTGCCCTGTGCTGCAGTCTGGGGAATGGGCAGAGTTGTAATAATGGCCCAGTCTTCGCGAACGAAGATTTGGGAAGGGCTCTCCCCACGTGGGTGTGCCCTTCGAGCCTGCGCA
>JAWWEV010000083.1:41834896-41902609 GCA_035583235.1 Hafferia zeledoni
GCGGACGGTCCCCTACTGAGACTCGAACTCGTGACCTTGGGAGTCAGAGACCGGAGTGCTCACCATTACGCCACGGGCAGAGTTGTAGGTTCTGAATGAATGTGCAAACCGGCATTTTGAGTAGAGTTTGTTCTGTGCACCTCTTCACTCACAAGCATGGTCAGAGCAAAATTCAGACCAACTTTACACCATCTCTCCTTTCCAAGTCATACTCATACAATACCAGTGCAGTCCGAGTATCAAAGAGGAGACAGGATGAAGAGCAGGCACTCAAGCAGCGATTCTTTAAGTCCTTGCCAAAGCTCTTTCTGTATCAAAGTTCACAATATGAAGTGTTAGGCCTGTACAAAACTTGCTATTAGAGAACACCCAGTGTAAGTTTGATGCTTACTCAGTTTCTCACATTTTTTAATTGTGGATGCAGTATGTAAATTGAAGTTCTTGCTATATTCTGAATTTGACAAAAGGTTAATGCTTTTTTGTGAAACTTTTGCATGGATTGAGTGGGGGTTTTTTTTGCAACAGCAACAAGCATTTAAACTGACAGCCAAATGTAAAATGTTAATAAGTAACACTGAGAATAACCATAGTGATGCATTATAGAACATAAATTTCAGCAAAGGAAAAAGGCTACTCGGAGGGGGTAGTGTCTTTTATGGCAGTAATATTTCTTTAGCAGCAGTGTTTGTTTTGTCTCTGATTTCTGGACTTCCTGTCCCTCTCCTGTTGAGAGGAGCAGTTTTGCCATACCTTTATTACTGTCTTTCTGTGTGCTGCAACCAGGTAGGTGACTCAGATTTTTTACATTTAAAGTGATTCAAATTAATAATTCACTGTTCAATGACAATCAGAAGTGAGAGTCCTGTACGTTTCCCAATCCAGTCACATCCCAGCTTTGTGCAATGCACAGGTATGCCTTGTGCTGAAATCCCTGTCCCAACCTTGTTTCTGAAATTCCCAATTGGGATTTCACTTTGAAAATCCAGAATTTTCACTGTCTGGGCTACTGCAGATAGAATAGACTGGAAGATTTTAATACTATCTGCCAATAGGGAGAACATAGCATGCTTTGGCTATTCACAGTGGTCAGCATATTTTGAAAGAATATGGGCATTTTATAGTCAGTTTCCTATATCTGCCTCAGAAATTCTTTATAGGGTTTAGGAAGACATTTTCAATTAAAATATTGAAGAATATTAATCAAACCAGCCTCTTAATTATTCTAATTCTTGCTTAATCACTCAGATATGTATTTCCTAGGTAATTATGAAACTTTATGCTTCCTTTCTATGCCCTCCCCCCCTGCCCCTGCTTTGATTGCTGTTGAATTCTGTTGTTTTCTTGGGTTTTATTCTGACAGGGTGAGCAAGGAGATCTGGGGGAAGCAGGTTATCCAGGAGAGACTGGTCTTCCAGGCCCACAGGTAACTAACAGAACTTCTGAGCTGGTTTTGTGTTGTGATCTTTCGTTTCTCTTTTGGAAAGCTTGGTTAACTTCAAGTTAGGAATATTATGAGTAAGGTTCTTCCTTTGGCAAATTTCTTCTGTAACCCTGAGGAATTAAATGTGGCTACTTATGTGGGTGCAGCTTCTAGTGAAATTAAGAGAGGAAATTGAACAGCAAAAATAAGTAATTTTGCCAACACAAGTCCAGCTTACAGGATATTATTGAGCAGGGAGCTCCAAAATGAATTCATTACAAATTGCTAACAATAAGTACATAAAATCTATTGCATTGACAAAACCAATGTGGAAACCTGTGTTTTAAAAATTTGCTAGGAAAAGTAATTTTGAGGAGAATTATCTTGGTAGAATATTTACAGTAGCTTCCAGTTTTCAGATGCTCTTAGATGCTCTAAAGATGTTTGTAAGTTTTAGGATCTGGAGAAAGTATGCTTTTCTCCAGATAATCAGGCTACTTATGGCTCCTTTGGTATCTCAGACACCTCAGAGAATCTCTGAGTCAGGCTGTCGGGCAGTGACCATCTCAGCTGCCTCACACAGGCAAATCCTTACAACCAAAGAGCCAGAAGTTTCACCTGTGCATTGAGGCTTGCAAAACAGGCCCTTGTATTCTGGTCATTGCAGCAATCTGATCTTCACTGAAGGACTGTCAACATTGAACTGACTTTTTTTTTCAATGTTTCTTTTCCTTCAGGGCCCAAGAGGACCGCAAGGAATCAGAGGACCTCCAGGACCACAAGGCATGCCAGGCCCTCTGGTTAGCTTTAAATAATATATTCCTGCTGTACACATTAGGTCTTTTCATTCTTAGTGTTGATATTATTCTTATAATGAGCTTTAAAAAAGGTTTTAGAAACTAGAAACTGAAGGGTTTTCAGTGTAGCACTTAAATAAACTGATTTGCAGATTCATATGATAAAACAACAGCCTTTAAGATAAGTTTAGGTTGGGTGAATAGGAAAAGAATGTCAGTGTCACCCAGCTTTGCATGATTGCACTGAAGGGCCTTACCTCTAGATTCTACTGCCAGTTTTTGGTATCAGGACTGGGAGCGCAGCTTGCAGCCTGTATAGATACAGATGTGCAGTGGAGAAGTGGAGAGCAGAGTTATATCATGATCAGTAGTTTCATTCAAGTATGGGCATGTGAGATTTAATGCTGGAGTATGATGAGGTTGTAACATTTGAGCACTGCCTCCTGATCTCCCCTGTGTGATGCTGCTGGTTTTGGGGTTTCTTGTTCTGGAATTGCATCAATATAAATCAGGACTGGAATGTCCTATGCTGTCAGTCTGGTCATCTGCTTCAGTCCTGTAATGATGTTCATGCTTACACACCCAATTATATGTGTGCATTCATGGTTTTGTGCACATATACATGTATTCACTCGATATCTATATAGGCAGAAAATAACTTTAATTTCATACTTAAAAGCTTTTTGAGGTTTATACAGCAATTGTACAGAATACAGGAAATAAATGGAATAATAGCTTGAATAGTAACTCTTACTGTGGTCCTCAAAAGCCTGTAAATGCACTAATATTGATACTGATTCTGTAGTAATTTCAAGTGCGAGTTGTGCACCTTTTAACTGATATTCTTATTGCAGGGTAGTCTGGGGACCTCAGGTTCACCTGGCTCTGTTGGAAAGTTAGGTGCAAGAGGAGCAAAGGTAAAAATTTTTAAGGTATTTAATTGCAGCAATCTAACAGTATCATTCATTTAAGAATCTGACTGAAGAAGCATGTTCTAACACTGTTAATCCTGTGGAACATGAGCAGAATGTTAAGTTTTACAGGCATTTTTAGACTGCATGGGAAGACAAGTGACATGTTCAAGGTAATCTTACAGGTGTCAGAGCTATAATAAGTTTTAGTTTTACCATGGCCACTATTACAATTGCTGTTGTGGTAGTGGTTCTCAGTGGGGACTGGCCTCTCACAAAATGCAGCAGTGCTGACCCTTGAGCTCATTTTATGATTCTTAGAATCTGTCCAATCCATTGAAAATACATTCCAGTGAATTACAAATATTGTAAGTTGCCAGGGACCCATGAGGATCATCACATCTAATTCCCTGCTCCTCTAAGGACAGCTAAATTGAGTCATCCAGACACTTCTTACACTCTGACAGGCTTGGTTCCATGACCACTTCCCTGAAAAGCCTGTTCCAATGACCAACCACCCTCCTCATGAAAAACTTTTTCATAATGTCCAGTCTGGCCTTACCAGTACAAAGAATCATAGTTGCTTATTTTAACCTTGTTTTTCTAAAGATTCCTAACAAGTCCAAGGAACCTTGACTGTTACAATGTCTGTCATAGAGGAATGAATATGCTGAGAACAATTAAATCAACATGAACTTAAACAGAAAGGCTTATACCAATAGGTGGCCTACATTAAGGTTCACTTAAAATAGATGTTATCCCTTACTTTCCTTTCATTTATGAGTATGTAATTTCATGTTATGTATGGGAGACTATTTAATAAAAATAACTCATTTTAGGTGTTGTTTAATCTTTGAATCTAGAAGTCATAAGTCATACCAGTTAGCTAAGCCTTTAAGTCTGTTTGAAGGTTCGTTACATTCAGTGAGGGAGAGGAATCAGAAGGTCAAAGTGCTACTATGAAAATAGTCACTGTGTGAAAACATACAATGAAACAGTGACAAAAATTGGGAAAATACTTAGAAATTTTCATTATACATTCTTTTTTCTATGTCTGATTTTCCATGTGTGGTTTTGTTTAATGTTGGGGTCCTTTAGAAGAGAGTTTGATTGGAAAGTGAAAACAAAAGAGGAACTAAAGAATAGAAATCCTGCGAGAGGACAATGAGCACAGTGCAGACAACCTGCCTGAGAAGTATCATCTGCTATTAACAGGTGCTTCAGGCTGGCAGAATTCCAGGATATATCCTGCTTCCACTAATGTGAATTTTTCCAAACCCTGCTATTTTCACTGATAATACTGTGTAACAATGGGAGTTTCATTGAACAAATGCCTTTGGGGTTTAGCTGCATGAATGCTCAGAGTATTCTGATTTGCCAAGCCTTTTCCAGTTTCACTATAAGGAACATGCCATGAAACATGGAATGCTTTTGCCCAGCATCAACTAGTCTATAAAATGTAGAGGCACACTTCAGTCTAACAGACAACTTTGCATTTCAGAAAAAAGAGTTCTCTCAAGTGAGTCCAACTAACAGCTTCTATGTTTCAATTGTAACAGGGTGAACCTGGTGATCCTGGAGAGAAGGGCCCAGCTGGACCACCTGGACAGAGAGGCATGCCTGTGAGTCCTTCTGCCCTAATTCAATCCAACTGAAACACTACAGTTCATTCCCTTCCATTTTCTCTGTTTGATACAATTTCCCACTTGATTCTCAGTGTCCTTATGGACACCAGAACCCTTGTGGGCTAGAGAGAATATCTTTCCCCTCAAATTCTGTAGGGGAAAGAATATGCTAAATGTAGGGCACACAGTGGAAAGGAACCTTAACCCTTGTTTTCTCTCTATGGTTTTTGCCACCATTTGTTAATGTCTTTAGATTGTATTATTGTGAGAGCTTGCCCTACTTCATTAGTCTTAAACAGCATGAGCACCTCATTGTAATGGGACATCTTTATTCCAAAGTCAAATTGGATATAAATCTACTCCTCTATTAAAAGCTAACTCAAAGTATACTCAACCTATGCAGGGCATGGATGGCAGAGATGCTTACGGTCCTGAAGGAAGCAAAGGAGCAAAGGTGAGTGCTTTCAGTCAGAATGTCTCTCAGTCTTCTGCAGTGTCCAATGAAACAACAATATTTAATTAAAAAGAAATGTAAGACAAGGCCACAGTGTGTTCAGTAAGAGCTTCAGGATTCCCACAGTCCTTGTGAGAAATTCTTCAACAGGACATTCTTGTGCGGGCTACTCTCTTACTCTTCCCCTTGATGTGTGTATAGGAATATGGAGGATTGTATTTCTTGGAGTACACAGTGCTTTCTTCCCACTTCAGTCTGCTTGACTAGCCACTCTTGTTGGCAAGTATTGATGGGCCAGCCACTTGGGGCTCTTTTCATTTTTCTTCTTTCAGAAGAGGGATTCCTTGACTACCAAGATGAAGATGATACTCCCCAAAGATCTTCACTGTTTTAATGTGAAATATTCTTCCTTGTGCTTCTACGGTCAGCAATAAGATCTGGGAATCAACCTCAAGATTGCTAAGAAATACTTATCACTGCCTTCACAATGCTGAATAAAAAAATCAGTGAAATTCCTACTTCTTTAGAAACATCAGAGAATCCAGCTAAAATAAAAAGTGTACAGAAATCAAAAATCATCAAAGTTATGGCACGAATGGGTCAGTCCATGGACAAAGTAGTCAGGATGTTGGAAAGAGCTGCAGTCCTTCTTTCAAGGAGTTTGTGTAGTGTTGCAATATTAGTCCCTTCTCGCTGCTTGTGAAATAGAAGTGGTCCAGTGAATCTCATGGGCAGGCCTGTCTCTTTTTATGGGAGAAGCAATGATGAGCTACTGCAACTGATGAGCCACTTTGGCTAAAATGGCTATTGATGATGCTTCTTATTTTCCCAATCTCTTTTCTCACCTTCTTAGGCCCAACAATTTCTTTTGATGGGAGAATTTCATAGGTTACATATGCATTTTATACAAGACTAATTCTTTTCATCCCTTGGATTCTCCCATTTGTTCACTTCAGAGAACATCCTCTGTGTTAAAAAAATGAGGGAAAAAAAGGTTCTGCTAAAATCTTTTTGTTTTAAAAATATATACCTAAGACACCTAAGTGTCTGTCCAAGGTTTGGCAGGGCCTGGATTAAAACAATTAATACAAACATTCAAAAACCAATTTACCAGAGAATAGCAATTCATAGAGTTGTTTTCCCTGATAGCTAAGAGAATAACCTTTAGTATACATTTTACTTAAGGTTGCTATTAATTATACAGGTTCGTGGTCACACCACGCTCTCTTACATGTAATGTGGGGCATTTGTGCACCTGATTTTCTGAAAATTGTAGGATAAAGTCATGATGTTTTCTAAGCATGTCCACTTCTGTGGGAGGGATCTCTTAAAACAAGAACATACCTAATTAGTGTGAATTCTGATGTTAAGGAAAGATACACTTCATTTCTGATTGGTTTATATGAGAGTTTCTGTATTTCTCATATATAAAAAAGGTCAAACTAGAAACTGAAGTAACTGAAAACAATTAATGAATTGACATCAACAAAATATTATGGAGGGTACAACGTTTTGAAACTACATTTGAACACTGAGTTCTGGATGTTGAACTTTACTCAGAGTTGCTGCACATGAATTCCACTATGTGTCATTATAAATAAGTATTGATAAAACACTTATTTGAGAAATGGAATATTCTTGAAAATGCAGAAACTCTTGGAAATTTTTAATATGCTCTTCCTTTAGATAACAAGGTTTTAATCTAAAATGGTGTAATTTGAGACCAGAGTGGTAGTCACTATTACTTGAATGAGCTGGAAAGCTAAGAATAATTTTGAAATTATTTTTGGTTTAAAGACATCAAACACTAAGTACATTACCAAATTCTAGATTCTTATGAAGTCTTTGTCCTTTCTTTTGGTAGGGAGAATCTGGATTGACAGGATATCCTGGTCCAGAGGTATGATCAAATGGGCATGTTTGCTTTCTCTGTGTCTTGTTTTACATTATTCTTATTTGGAAGTGGTTATCTGTGTTTCTGTCTGTCTCCTCCTTTCCAGTAAAATCTGGATTTCATTCATTTTCAGGGAGAAGAAGGAGATCCAGGCGTTCCAGGAGTTGAAGGACCCAAAGGGGTTAGGGGCAGAAGAGTAAGACTGACAAATCTGCTAAATGTGTGAAGAATTCTCTAAGTAAAGTCCTAATGTCCTAAATGTTTTCTCACCCAAAAATTTTTTATTTGATTCCCACCCTGATCTTTTATTGCCGTATCTTGGGCAAGAGGTCTTGAGAGTATGCAGGTCTGAGTTTTCAGAGATGTAGGCTGCTAATAATTCTTAGGTTGTGTATGTAAATGCAGGATCCAACTCACAGTATGGTTAAGAGGTTTTTTTCCTTAGGAAATTTGGTACCTGTGTGTGCATTTATAAAGAATAAAACTTTTATTTCTATTTTCAGGGTAATGCTGGCACACCAGGTTCCCTGGGAGATCCAGGGGACCAAGGGCCAACAGGACCTGTGGTAAGATATTTTTAAAAAAGGGCTCTTGGTTTGCTCTTAAACTCTATATTAGATTAATGGAATATTTAATAATGTTTCATATGCTTAATGGGCTGGCAGTTGTATTGGGTTATGTCTTGCCTGTGGATGTTCATGGACAGGAGCACCTGCTGTTGGAAATGGAACTGCAACAATACAATGCAGGACAAAATTTATGCCTCAGTATTTGGTATTGTCTTTAGGTTGGATAGATACCTAATGAAATAAGCAGAGAGTACTAAAATATAGAACCGGATTGATCTGATGAAAGCCAATGTATTTTTTTCATTTAAAAAGACAAGGCATTTCAAATAAGACTTACAGTTAAAGGCACACACTTAGAGCTTAAATTGACTGTAACCTGCTAATCCTTGCATACCAGTAGATGTCTTGATGTACTTTTCCAATGTCTGTGTTCTGCATTTTATACAACAAAATATTTTATTCTCTGTCTAAGCAGATGAAAGGATTGTGGATTTCAATAGGATTTAGGCCTAACCTTGTAGGTAGCCAGGAAAATCCCTGTATGTGGGATGTATCTCTCCTTATCCTGCAGCAATTCTGAAAACCAGCTCTACAGTGACCAGAAACAATCCCTACTGTTAATGATTTTCTTCTTAAACTTTCTTAAGCTTACTCTTAGTTTGAATGGGGAACATTATTGATAGCAGTATGTTTACCTGTATAACATGGCCCATGGGATGTGTGCAACTTACACAACGTTTTTTTTCCTTCTCATCACACTGTGCTGGTCAATGGATGATGCTGACACAAGGATGGCTGAGAATGCATTGCCCTTCCTGCTGCTTGGCAACTCACACAGACAGACAGACAGACCTTGTGAGCTGATGAGCCACAGCTGTTGGCCTTGCCAGTCCATGGGCTGAGACATCTTCAGAGAGATTTCAGGCTCAAGAACTCCTCTTCGAATGTAGAAATGAGAGTGGCACTTGGGATATATGGGCTTGGTGGGATTATTACAGTAGCAGTGCAGCAGTGAAATGAGAAAGTGAGGAAGTCTGTGGGAAGTGGAAGTGATAGGGATGCAGGAGGAGGTACAGCTAGTGGGCAGGGCCAGCCAAAAGAGGCCTGTTTTGCCACCCTTCCTTCTTGGTGACATGATTATCCATATTTATCAAGTCTGCACAGCTGGTCACCAACCTGAGCTGCTGCAAGTAGCATTCATTAGTGTCAGACAACTCACAGCTAACTCTTGTAGAACAATACCACAGAAGAACATTGACCTACTGGGAAACATGAGAAGAAAGATGGCTGTGGTGGTGCTGGCAGCAAGACAGCAGGGGAGGTGAGGAGGCAGGAGATGGAGGAATGGAAGGTTAGTTGGAAGGGAAAGGAGCAAATATGGAGATGGGGTTGTAATCTGGAAATGTGAGGAAGTATATAATTTTGGTGAACTGTAGTGTTATGTTAGAGAGAGATTAGAATAAATTGTGAGATGTGGAATTGAAATTTTTCTGGTGTACCTCACTGTGGCCCCCTGCGAGTAAGTGAAAATTTTCAGTAGTCTTCCTACACATCTGAATGTACACATGATGAGAACTCTCAAGCTCCTTTGAAAAACAAAAGAAATTATTTTGCCTGTATTTTCTTCCTGTTAAGAAGACTAAACAACACCTTTATTTTGAAAAAAGTGCTTGGAGTGCTAGCATTTTTCCACAGCTCCCAAGGAGAAGGCTACAGAGTAGTTGGGCAGTCATGATGTGTGTGTGTTCTACGGGGTCCTTCAAGGTAGAACTGTGGGGATTGTACCCTGTAAGAGGAAAGGGCAAGATTGTCACACATCAGAAGTATGTAAAGTATGTAAAGTGCAAATAACTGAACACAGCATAGAAACTGCTGCTTATAAAGAAAATCCAATCGTGAATGATACTGGTCCTCAAGGGCAACAAGTATTGAACGTTTAAAAACCATTAATGAAAATGGCTGAGGAAAAACATGTGAGAAGCAGCATGCAAATCTGGAATAGGTCCACAGAAATCTATGCTGGGAACTGATGCCTCCTCCTATTTCAAGTTCATAAACGGTTGTTGGGAAATACTGTATGCCTGCATTTTCTTTGGTTTACAGAGGAATAGATGGAAATACATTATCAGGGTGACTTTTTGGACCTGTGCTTATTGTGTTTCAGGGTGCCAAAGGACCAATGGGCACCATTCTAATGGAAGTAAGTAATCACCCTACAGCTAACTGTACTCTGCATGGAATTACCTGTTTTAGTCTTCCATTTCTGAGCACTGACAGGAGTGCACTCAATTAGCTGTTATAAAACAGTATCCTTTTCATGTGCTTGTCAGAATGCAGTGGGTCCTTCTGTTCTACAAATGATCAAAGAATGAGCAATAATTATGCATGTGGGTTAACATCATGTCCAAACCTTTACAAATTGGACCATTAATATTCATTTATCTCTTTCTTCACTCAGATCAGTTTATGCACCAGGTTGTTTAGGTTTGCTTTTTCCCATCTTGTAAAGGGTGGCATTTCTACAGCAACAGTTATTTTCACTGGGAATAGAGGGGCAGATTTCTTTAGAATCCTAATCCCATGTAAAATGAGCACCTCTGAGTAAAGGCTCCACCTAACCCGTGCATGGATGACTGCCTGCAGGCAATACTGTGTTCTGTGTCCAGAGAGGGTCTTCTCCTCCTTTATGGACCTCTCTTCCTATGTGAGTCACTAAATAAATGCCCATTCTTTTGTAGAAGTGCCATTGACTGGTGACATCCTAGAACAGTTTATTACACAAAATAAATAATGGATAAATGGTTGCTTAATAGTCCAGAACATCATTAAATGCCAACAGAGCAGGTCGGAAAAAAGGTGTCCAGTTTCTACAGCAAGGAAAGAGAATCCCTGTACTATTTGAAATAAAGAGGAACTGGATTGTGTGCTTCTGGATTTACTGTAATAAGAGTTAGTTCAGGAGCTGAGATATGACCTTCAGCTCAAACCAATAGTAAGATTCCCAGTCTGGGATGGTTTGGGATTTGCCGTTAATTCCTTTTTTATTTTGAAACTGCAGCCTTGTGAACTTGTGAATTTTACACGAAAAAACTGCCGTAAGTAGGGAACCATCTTATTTTATCTCTGATTCCACCTAGTCACTCTCCTTAGATGGAATTAACCTGGAAACCCTATAAACTTGTAGTTTGTATCTGGGTTCAGTTTGACTGGTAGTTGTTAATTGTGAGGGGTTTTCAGCAGGTGTATGCTATTTGCTCATTTTTCCTATCTGTTAATTACAAAAACTGTAACAAATATCTGTTTTCCCTCATAAAAGATTAAATGGATTCTTTGGCATTGTGACAACGCTCTTTATGGAGTTCTGACAGAAGACAGTATTTGTATATTAGCTGTCCTCCATATTAGGTGTGTTCTCAGATATGTGTGCTTGGCAGAACCCAGAACAATTTTTTAATTCTCATCCTTCAAAATGGCACTGTTTTGAGTATTTGATTGTAGAAGAGGAGTGTTGTCTTGCACTGACAGATTCTGTCAGTTGTATGAGCTTTGAGTCAGGCTCTTTAGTGAAAGCAAGTGCATATGTCACTATATTAATGAATGTGAGCACAAAATAATTCATTTGCTCTCCCTCTCTTCCTTCCAGCTTGCTCATCAGGTAAGTCCACCTGGCCACTGTATATCTATTCTTTTATCCATTCTTTTATAGACTTGAAGAGAAAACTAACAAAGTTTGAGTTGTGGCAAGGTTCTCACAAAAACTTTCTGCTTCAATATACAGACACATGTCCAGCTTATCCAACTGAAGTGGTGTTTGCCTTCGATATGTCTGATGATGTTACAGCAGCTGCATTTGAAAGAATGAGGAACATTGTGCTGTCATTGCTGAAGACCATTAAGATCAGTGAAAGCAACTGCCCAACAGGCGCTCGTGTCTCTGTTGTTTCCTTCAACACCAATATGCGCTATCTCATCCGATTCTCAGAATTCCAGAACAGCAACTTGCTGCTGCAGGCAGTCCAGAGAATACCTCTGGAGAGATCCACTGGAAAGCGGAATATTGGGGCAGCCATGAGATTTGTTGCAAGAAATGTCTTCAAACGTGTTCGTCAGGGCATCCTCACAAGGAAGGTTGCCCTGTTTTTTGCCAATGGTCCATCGCAGGACGGTGTCACCATCAGCACAGCTGTGCTTGAGTTGAGTGCCCTGGATGTCACTTCAGTGGTTATTGCCTTCAGTGAAGTGCCAAATGTCAGACGTGCCTTCTCAGTAAGTAGAGAGACAATGGAAAATTGAGTCAGTTCCCTTTGCTCAGTATCTGTTACTTTGATTTAATCCTGCCCTCAATCAAGCCAGTAAATTCTACAGGAACGGTCCAATCCCTTATTAGAAAGGGGTGTATTAAAGATTTCTACTTTAAAAGAGTGGTCCACTTGACCATAATGGTGACCATCTGACCTCTTTCTGCACTTGAATTATTAATCACTTGTCCTTTTAGGTCAAATCACTTGTGCTTTTAGACCAAATCACAGAATTTCTGTAACAGTGTTAATTCACTTAGTTACCTATGCCATTACTCTTCCAAAGGTGTGACATGTACTGACCATTTAACTACCAAACTTTGTCCCTAGTTTCTAGAAAAAGTAGTAGAAGTCTTCAAGTGCAACAGGTTTTTTTCCCAAAGAAAATTAAATTAAGCCAAGCCCCTTTTGATACCTGTATTGCCATTAGCCCAGGAGTTAATTATGAAATTTTGTTTTAAAATATGACCTCATATAAAAGATAGTAAACAAAAATAAACAGTCTGTTTTACAAGGTACAAAAGGAAAACAAATCTAAATTTATTTAAGGTTTCATAATATAGATTCAATGTCTTTCCAATTTGTTTTGGTATTGTCCGTTCTCAGTTTTAACTTTTTCAAAACAGAAGTTCTTTTGAGCTGCTGTTTCTTCAAAATTGCCCTTCTAAAAGGAAACATGTTCACTTACACATGACAAATAGTGCAAAAATTGGAGTCTAAGGTCTGATCTAGTAGCCATTTAATCTTCTTATGTTTATTCTCATGCACCTCTCAGTAAATTCATATATTTTTCTGGCTCAATGTTAATATAGCAGCATGCAAAAGTTCTGCTGACATATGAGAAGAAAGCTTCCAGTTTATTGACTGGTTGTTCCACAGAACAAACAGGAGTAACCATCAGTATTTTGTTTACTTAGTATAAGCAAGTTATGAATTTGAATGCATGTGATGACATCTGGTATTTACAAAGGTGCCAATTATTCATAAATCAGTCTTCAGGGCAGAAAAGTTTTAAAGAGCTGCTTGGCAGGGGGAAAGCCAAATATTCATGGCAGCAGCTCTCCTTTATGTTTACAGTGACGGGAAGACAACCAACCTCACCATCATCCTCCAAGTAAATGCAACCTCCCTTTTTCTTTCAGATGGACTTCTGCCCTTGCAGCTGAGAGATTGTTTCATCTTCATAATCCTACCAACCTGTAGCCACAGATATTTACTGGCTTTGGTTACTTTGCTTTTTAGGAGTTTCAGTTTAAAGATCACCCAGTCTTTGCCAATTTTAATTCCTTTGAAGAGTTCTATCTATACCATTTTTTACAGACATTAATCAGAATTTAATTGTGCTGTGTATAACACACAAAGCTGATATTTATTGCGAAGTAGGAATTATTTCTTTATTCACCAGTATATCTTATCCATATATATTGTTCATTTCCTGCAATATTATGTATTTAAAGCCATTTTTTATTTATCTTAGTCCGCAAGCAAATGATTTTTCCCTTGAATCACATTTGGATGTGGTTGAGCCGTCAGTGAAATTGTAGGATGGTATTGGATGTTCTTCAGAGTTCCTAGAACATTTCTGTGGTCAAATCTTCTACTGAGGAAAACTGTCTTTCTTCAGCTGATCACAGGCAACATATAGGTTGTTCTAATGCTGGAATTTTCTCTCCCAAGAAAATATTTTCACTCCTTGTCCCAGACACAGGAGATTTTGTTCTTTTCTCTCTAGAAAAATGGCACCCTATTAAGAAAACAAAAAGTCTTAATATATTTTACCCAGCTTTCTTATGTTACTTTTGTGTCTTCTTTAAAACACAGATTGATGACACTAGAAGATTTCAGTTATTTGTTTGGGAAAGACAACAGGACGAAAGTTTGGAGGGCATCACATATTGTATACTTTGCTTTGGTAAGACATTTTACAAATTCCATCTATGTATTTTTCTGTTTACCCTTTCAATAACGAATTATCTTTGTTTTTGCAGTGTGATGTTGGGCAATTTTTATGGTACTCCTTAAACATGTTAGTGCTTAAACATATAGCAAAATGTTAATGAGCAATGCATTGGGCAGAATCCTACTGCCGTAAATGGATCTACAAGGAGTTTGCAGAAATGTGTTAAGAGCTGATTCTCTGTAAATGCTTTCACCTGCACCAATGCCAGGCAGCAACTCAGCCCAGCTCGGCTGCCCATGGGTGGCCCTGAGTGCTCCCCTTGCAGGATGGCTACAAGGCAATGCTTACAGCTGTTTCTCGTTGTCACCAGGAGAAACTTCACTCCCTTACAGGCTTTTTCTGTCTCTGACACTCCTGCTTTCAGCCACTTTAACCCCTCCTGCAGCTGGGCCTTCTTGCCCTCTGTGACAGATCATTTGTTGGTTACAGACTGCCACTGGTGAGGAGTTACAATTTTAACTTCCTCTTCAGTGGAGAGTAAGAAGTAGAATCTCAGAACTACAAAAGCTGTTTAATTAATTTCTATCTCAGCCATGTGAAATGAAGTACTTTGTTTAGTGTTTCCTTTTTAACAGAAATGGACTTTAAATAGGCTTATGATTCTGGGAGACCAGGCTCATTTGCTGTGGATTCTACACTGAGAGGGGAGGAGAAGCTGCTAAAAGATAATATGAGAATGTTGAACTGTGGTCTGAGATGAAAAATAGTTTGTTTCTATGTCCTTTACAGTGTTTGTTCTTCAACAGAAGAAAATTTCTCAAGAGAACTCTTATCTGTGAAGTTTTGCCTTATGAGTGGCTTTTTGTTCTCTGAATCATTTCCCATGGTATCTCAAAATCTCCTTCAGCAAGACTCATCTGTTGTACCTTACTAGAATAAAAAGATTGCAAGTTCCCAAATTATTTTTTTTTAATGAAAATTTAAGAAAACTAAAATAGATGTATAGACCTCTGTGAATTTTTTTCTAAACTATTGCTTTTGTTGTATTGCTAAAAGGTTTGCTGCCTGTTGGCTTTCTCCCTCTAGATAAATGCAAACCAAGAACCAGCTGCGAGGTGCCCTTTTCTCCCCCAGTTCTGATGGATATGGATATCACTTACATCATGGACAGCTCTCACAGTGTCAGCAGAGAAGAGTTTCAGAGAGCCAAAGACTTTGTGACCAACATGATTGATCAGTTCATCGTTTCCTCACAGCCAAACGAGTCATATGGAGGCATCAGAGTGGCACTGGTGCAGCAAGCGCCCAGGGGCTTCCTGCCTGACAGAAACCAGACACCTGTGACCTTGGAGTTTGATCTAGTCACATACAGCAGTAAAGATTTGATGAAGAAACACATCCAAGAGTCTGTTCACCAACTGGAAGGGCCATCAGCTATTGCTTCTGCTCTACAGTGGACGGTGGAAAATGTATTCTTTAAAGCTCCCAGACAAAGAAAACACAGGGTCTTGTTTACAATAGTTGGAAGCAAAACAAGCACATGGGACAGAGAGAGGCTGAAAGAGATTTCCCTTGAAGCCAAGTGCCAAGGATTCACCTTGTTCACTCTTGCTCTTGGCCCTGATGTGAGTGACAATGAGCTGATGGAGCTGTCAAGCTCCCCAACGGAGCAGCACCTGCTGACATTGGGCAGGGTTTCAACAGCAGAGATGGTGTATGCCCGGAGGTTCAGCAGGGCATTTCTGAACCTTCTACAGCGTAAGTATCACACAGTGGCATTTGATCAAGTTAAGGAAAGAAAGAGAAATGCTGTGGAGAAAAAGGTAGTCAGTATATATGTGCTATCATTCCGAGTCATAACTGCCAATTTTTAATCTTTAGTTGGCTTCAAATGCTGGACATTAATGAATGTGCCAGTAACGACAGACCAGCATTATATTCTAGTCTTAAGTAGGTTTTTTCTCTTAAGTTTTTAGTTAACATGTGGATTCATGGACTCCACTTTCACTGAAGATAGACCAACCCCAGCTAAGAGAGCACAGTCCTAATTCCTCATTAGGCCAACATTTCTCCTCAGACCATTGGCAGGTCCAGATTTACTGAGCTGTTTATGCCTATTTAGGCTTTGGGACAGGTAAATATTTAGCACATTTTCTCCTTTCTGCAGTTATTCTTCCTGTGTAGAGCAGAGAAATGACTTCACTTTTCAAGACACATTCATGTAGATCAGCAGGATTTAGGTGCTTTGAAATACAAACAAGAGACTATCAAGAAGAAAATTGTCACTGATCTAAGATCCTCATCAGAAGTATATACTTAAGAGACTTCAAAGTTTCTTTGGAAGTATAAACAGGGTCTTACAGAACAAGACAAAAGTATAAAAGGTTGGTTCCAGAGTCATTCTCATCTAGCTGAACTCTACCATGATTTTAATTTTTCTGGACATTGCGCCAGTCACTCTGGATATGGTGTGTTACTTATTGGTAGATGGAAATTCCAGTTCACAAGAAAGAAAGTCTCGTAATGCTTTTTATTAAACATACTGAGGTTTGGAGGACTTTAAAACTCAGCTGTGGTATCTGGGCTTTCCCCACAGAAGAAATGAACAGTTATCCTTCACCTGAACTTCAAGAAGAGTGTGAAAACTTGGATCGGGGAGACATACAGCAGCAAATGTCTGTGATGGAAAGGTTTGGACTTGCCTATTTAACTCTTTGTCTCTCTGAATATAAAATTTTCCCCTTTGTGTTAGTAGTTGTATTCAAAGTAGCTTTAATAGAAATGGGATCAGGATGCATTTTTCAAGGTGATACAGCTGGTTAAATCCTTCTCTTTTTCCCCCTGTTCTTGGAAGGATGCCTTTTCCTGGAATGGCTGAACTTGGTTCCAGTCACGGTTTAGAAGACATTGAAAAATCTGAAAGCAGAGTCATGAAAAGTGTTAAAGAGAACACCAAAGAACTTGTATACACAATGCCAGAAATGAGATATGATTATGAGGAGAAGAATGAATATTTCACAGAGGGAGGTGCTGAAGGAGAAAAGCCACAAGCGTGTGGAGAAGCTCAAGAGGAGAGCAAAGGACAGTTAGATGCAACAGTAGAAACTAGAGCTGCCTGTAAAGATTATGGTATGATTTTAGAATACGAAAATCTTTTTTTATTTTAGTAAAAAACCCTCTGAATTGTGAAGAGCTCAGTTGAATATTTACACAAGATGAAGCATTTATCTTAATTACACTTTTCTGAAGCATTTAATCACAATATTTGCATTCAATCCAAATCTATACAGTAAGAGTCTGTAACTAAAGACTGAACTATAGGTATCATTAGACTTCAGTTTTCATTTGTAACTTTTTGTGATAATAGCACATAAAATTCTAATCTCCCTTACTAAAACAGATGATTATTTTAAATCCCAAATTGCACTGTAATTCCTGAATTACTCCCAGTACTAACTTAGCTCAACATGGAGGAACTAAACATATCTCTGATATGGTCTGTTCCTGTAGGAAGAACAGGATCCCTCAGCAGAGGTCTCAAAATACATATTCTTCATGTTTTTAACTTTGCTTCCTAATTATGCATTTTCCTTTGCAGATTTGACATTTGATAAAGCTATGGGAAGCTGATTGTGAGATTATTTGTCATCAACATTCTTTTAACACTATTGAGTGTTTATATTGTTTAAACTACGATTAGAGAGAATTTATGTGAAAAAAACCTGAAAAGGTGTCTGCACAGTTTTAGGTGTGGTAGCTTATTGCTACAGCTGCCATCCCTTTGTTTTTCATCCCTCTCCACTCAGAAATTATTCTGGAATGTCTGGTAGCCCCATCCTTGAGAGAGGACCAATGCCTTTGCAATACTGCTTCAATATTGGATCTTTAGAGCTAGAATGCTTTACAACCACAGTGCATGACAGACTTGCTCATCACCAAAGGAACTGGTCCCCTTGCCTAACTGCATGTGTACACTCTTGTTAATCTCTTATTAACCAGTTCATTAACTCTGTGGGCACACAGGAAATTCAATAACAGGAAGATACATTACTGTTTATACTTTACAAATAAAATATTTCGTTTGAGTAAGTAGTCAGGGTCATTGCACTGATGTGAGAAGTGACCAAAGAGACTTGCACATGATGTATGAGCTGCCTTTCCCAATCCTGTGTTCTAATTAGTGATCCGACAGTTTACTTCTAAAAACATGAACTTGTCTCATGAGAGAGACACTTTGTACTGATCTGTTGCTTGAGATTATTGCTTTTCAGTTGATTAGGAGCAGGTTATGTCATTTTAAATCTTTAAGCTGGGTGGATTTATCAGTATTTTTGCTTTAATTCTTGGTTCTTCTGCTTCGATTTTGTACAGGCACCAAAGTCTAGGGCTGCCCTTCTGTCTTTTGAGTAACTGAACTTACATTGGTGGAAGATGATTAGATCTGTTCTTACTGAATGCCAGATTGCTGCAAAGGATGCTACTCTCACCTACTTTGCCAGTTTATGCAATTTAAATCTATATTATTATTCGATTTGGCTAAGAAACTATCATGCATAGTTTAACAACCCATGTATGTTTGTTTATGAAATTTTATTGATGGATACCAGTATAACAAGTTGGAATAAAGAAGAGAAAAATTATTGAAAGGTTTACTTACTTAGTCCCTATGGGCCAGGTATAGTCATTTTACAATCATTTTAACAAAAAGTCTGTGTCAGAAGACTAAAAACCTTTTAGCATTCCTTCTGTTTATGCCACTGAAAATCTCTCAGACGTTCTTTCTGGTTAAAGCAACCATAAGAAGAGGGTCTTCAAACCATGCTAGCACTGTGGGTTTGTAGATGAATACTTAGAGAATCTTCTTAAGACCTTGAATGCTGGCTACTTCTTTTGTCTGACAGTTTGCACTGAATGTTGCATTTCCCTGAATTGACAGTGCTAAGAAGGGTTGACCTTTTTATCATTAAATCTCTCTCTTATTTCCCTTTTCCAGATGCGTGTGACCTTGTTCAAGATAGTGGAGAATGTCAGAATTACGTTTTGAAGTGGTACTACGACAAAGAACAGAGAAAGTGTGGTCAGTTCTGGTATGGGGGCTGTGGAGGCAATAGAAATAGATTTGAAACACAAGAAGAATGTGGAGTCTTGTGTATAGAGTCTTCATAGTGCAGAGACACTTAAATTACTTTAATTCTTCGGTTGTACTATCAAGGTGATGCAGAAAAGAGATTCAAAGAGAAGGCTTAACATACCCACTTGACTCCCACATTTCAGTTGAAAGAAATACTTGATTATAAAGTCATTACCTGGCAACTTAATTGTGAAAATAGAATTTAAGCTATTGCTCCGTTGATCTGATATGACATACTGAGTACTGAGAAATTTCTGTTAGCCAACAGCATATTGTTTAAAAGGCATAAAAGTATTGAAACATGACTTTCTTCCATAAACATGAAAATGTGCACTTTCTAAATATACTCCATAAAATAAAACAATACCTCAGAGATGTTTGTGAAATAACTTTGGATGCAAGACACTAATGTCAAAATGCTTTGATGTGTTTGCTTACATTTACCCTGTTTATAGAAAATACCAAAAAGCATTTGCATCTCAAATGACAGACTTTCTAGAACTTACTTTGCTTTGATTTAAAAGATTTTCTACCATGGAGTCATTATTGGTTCCTTAAATTTTTTTCCAAATAATACAACATGTGAATAAAATCAATCATTTTCAAATACTATCCTTCTGCACCTGAAATAAGTGTAATCCTGTTCTCACAGTGTGGCATCTCATTTGTCAATAAGCATTGATCCCCTTCCTTGTCGCCAGATATTAGAAAAATGCATATCTTTTCAAAAAGTAGATTTTCATGGTTGCTCTTGAGTGAAAGAAAAGATCCTCGTGACATCTTCTGATTAAAGATGACAAATGCAGTGCTGTGCAGGAGGGTGGGACTTAGCTGACCTTTCACATTCTGCTGACCTACCCAAACTTTGCTGTTGTTCATTTATGTCTGTAGAAATCAGGGTGCATTTACCTTTGTCGCTCTTTGGACCACTCTGCAGATGTGGCTCTACTCACTTGGAATTTTGTTCTTCTCTGTATTCATTTACAACAAGATACAAGATGAGATCTACCAGCAGCTTTTTTTTATGCTTCTTTGGAAAAAAAAAAAAGAAAAAGATTGAACTGGAAGAAGTGCTGTAAAAATCATACAGATTCCAGATTGTGAAGGTATGTCGTGTAAATGCTCATGTACCCAAGACTTGGGCCACTGAAGAACATCAGAACAACCAACAGGGGGACCAGGCTGTGAGGACTGAAGTGGCTCTGCTGGTTTTGGATTGGCAACATAAGGGTGAATTATTTCTAGGTTGGTGGGCCCATGACACCTTGGTCATGAAGGAAGAGATGTAACAAATAGGTAGGCTTGTGACTGAGGAGTGGACTTAACCACAGAAACTCTCCCACAAGTTATCTGTGGGTGTGAAACAAGCACTGTGAGTAAGCAGGCCAGGTGGGTACATCCTCTCTGGCATGGAGGACAATGGCTGAAATAGGAGTATGGAGAGGCCTGGGCGATTGACTGTATCACACTCCCCAAACCCATGACCGCAAGTGCTGTGTGCTAATGATGGTGGAAGCAACCACCAGAGGGCTGGAAACACATCCTGTGCCCCATGACACTGACTGGAACCCTCTCCTGGGCGCTGAGAAGCAAGTGTTGAGGTCACATGGTACTGCAGACAGAAACAACAGAACTCATTTCCAAAACAAACTTCTAGATTCTTGGGCCAAAGAATATGGCATTTGAGTGGGTGTATCACATTCCTTATCATGCACCAGTCTCTGGAAAGATCAAACAGTGGAACAGACTGCAAAAGACTGCACTGAGAGCAATGGGTGGTGGGACCTTCACACATTGGAGTACACATTTATCAAAGGCCACATGGTTAGTCAACACTAGGGAATCAGCCTATTGGACTGGCCCTGATGAATCAAAACTTTTACATACTGTGGAAGTGGGTAGAATTCCTGTATTGCATATTAAAAATGTACTGGGGAAAGCTGTCTGGGTTATTCCCATCTCAGACAAAGGCAAACCCCTTCTATGCTAGTCCCAGCATCTGGAAAGGATCGTTGTGGTTTAACCCCAGATTGCAACTATGGCCCACACAGCCAGGGAAGACGATTGGAAGAGTAAAAGGGACAAAACTCAAGTGTTGAGACAAGGGCAGTTTAATAGGTAAAGCAAGAGCTGTGCATGCAAGGAAACAAAACAAGGGATTCATTCACCATGTCACACTGTCAGGCAGGTGTTCAGCTGTTCCCAGGAAAGCAAGGCTACATCACACATAATGGTTGCTTGGGAAGATAAATATCATCGCTCTGAACATGATGCCATGTGGTGTGGAATATCCCTTGATCCAGTGGGGGTCAGCTGTCCCATCTGTGCCTGCCCATCTTGGTCCCCTCCAGCTTTCTTGATGGTGTGGTGGAATGAGAGACAAAAGGTCTTGACTCTGTACAAGCACTGCTCAGCACTAATGAAAACAACCCTCAATGATCGACACTGTTTCCAGCACAAAGCCAAAATAGACCCCCATGCCAGCTATGGTAAAGAAAATTAACTCTACCCAGCCAACACCAGCTTCAGCACATTCTCCACCCCTGCAGGCAGTGGGTTGACCATGGCTGGATGCCACATGCCCATTAAAGCCACTCTTTCACTCCCCTCCTCAGCTGGACCTGGGAGAGAAAATAGAAGGAGAGGCTCATGGAGCAAGACAAGGACAGGGAGAGATCCCTCGGTAATTACTGTCACAGGCAAAACTGGCTTGATTTGGGGAAATTAATTGAATTTGTTACCAACCAAATCAGCTTAGGATAATGAAAATTAAAACCACCTCTTAAAACACCTTTTCCTCATCACTTCCTTCTTTTCAGGTTTAACTTTATTCTTGAGTTCTCTATCTCCTCCTCCCCCTGAGCAGCACAGGGTGTTGGGGAATGGCAGCTTTGGTCCATTCATCACACATTGTCTCTGCTGCTCCCTCCTTTTCAGAGGAGGGACTCATACTTCCCTGCTCTGGTGTGGGTTCCCTCACACAGGGTGCAGTTCTTTGGGAACAGGCTGCTCCAGCGTGGTACCCCTGCAGAGCCACAAGTCCTGCCAGCAAACCTGTTTCAGCATGGACTTCCTTCTCCATCATGGGGCCACAGGTCCTGCCAGGAACCTGCTCCAGCATGGGCTTCCCACCCGGTTACAGCCTCCCTTGGACACCCACCTGCTCCGGTGTGCAGTACTCCAAGGGCTGCAAGTTATATTTGCTGTGTTACAGTTGTCAGCAGCCGTTCTTGCCTGTCTCTCCTCTTCCCCTCAAGCTAGACCAAATTTCTGAGCAAAGCCTGTGTCACTGTGGGTATCTGGTAGCAGTCATTGCTAGAGTTTTGTAAATGATAATTTGGATAATTATAGTCAGGCCTGGCAGGTGAAGGCACTGTCCAAGCCCCTGAAGATGGTGCTAATGTTGTATCAGGCTGTCCATCAATGACAAATCCAAGAGTTTTCATGAACTGAGAAGCTGATTTGATAGAGTAACACCATGCTAGGGTCTTCAGTCAAAGGAGGTTTCTCTGCAGGTTCAAGTTCATCCAGGTGTCACCTTCTGTTCACTGGTATCACCTTTACTTTGTGCAAGGTCAGCATTCCCAAACTGTCTGTTTTACCTTCCCAGACTGATCTTTGAGCTCTTTTCTACATGGTAAGCTCCCTGCCCTTGGGATCTGCTCTTACTCATGAGACAGAAGAGAGAAGGAAGGATCCAAACAGTCTCTGAACCCATATAGCCAGTTTTTTGGCAGCCCCCTGGCAGTGCTCATCTCCTATAACTCTGCAGGACATTCTGTTAGCAGGTGTGCATCACTGTGTCTCTCACCTGAAATCAAAGGAAAGATCCCAATGACTTCAGAGGCAGCGAGCCAGAGTCCAACTCACATCAAACCTCTGTGCAACTGCTGTAAAATAGACACCTTTGTCATGTACATCCCCTGCTTTCTGGAGTCAAGTAGTGTAGTGAAGCATTTTGTATGACCCATTTCTGCCCAGACAGCTTTCCTTCTGCACGAATGCATGCTTGTTGCCCCAGGAGTGTCTGTCAGCAGTTTTTAAGATCTTAAGGAAAATCTAGGATTACTTACTTCCAGATACCATTCCCTGCTTTTTGAAAAATTAGTAAATAAATAAAAATTAAAAATCTTATCGCTGACTCTAAAGTGTGCCTATTGAGAGAACATCTCAATTGAGAAATACAGTGTTTGATTGTGAAAAACAGGGACAGTTTGATGGGGTTTTTTGAACTGAAACATTTATTAGATAGAAGCTGTGTATTAAACCTTTCCAGATATTTACTGCCAGCCTGTACAAATAGCTGAGAATACAGGAAAAACCAATTAACTTAGATCTACAGCAAGGGAGGACAAGGCTTTACTGTAACAGAAGGAAAACACCAAGTGTTCTCTGGAGCAATCTAAGGGGGAAACACCGTGTAATTCCTATTCTTTAATTAGTTTTCTTAGCTAATTTCATCCACAACTTTAAGTTCTGAGATTTTCTTATCTTTACACTTTCAGTGATAAGAAGTCTTTGAGTTGCCACAGAATTCCCAAGGCAAGACAGTTCTAGCAGCCACAGCCTCAAGAAAGGGCATGTCTGATCTGAAGGGCCATCAAGAGCCAACTGTAGGTAACTCAGATCTGCCAGCACTGGCAAAAAAGATGTTCTAGTGGTGAAGACCCTGTTGCAATTATCCTGTTGCTATTCTGGTCCTGCCTCCCTATCTCAGCTGTGCCCCCAGTATCCGTACTGGGTGCAGCAGACAGCCAGACCAGCAGAGCCTGAGCTCGTGTGGAAATTAAGTACTTGGCCATAACCTTGCTGGGGTTTTAAAAGAGCTGCCAGTTTTGTGCCCAGAAATATTGCATTGCAGTAGTTTACACTGACAAATGTTTCCTCATCACTGGTATACACATACATGTGTTTTTATACATGCATGTTTAGCAAATAGCATATTAATAATCCTGAAAAAGAAATTAATTGTTGCAGCAAGTCTTCTGTCATCAGTAGACTCATAAGAACAGATTCTTCTTCTCAGCTAAAATAATGTCACATAAAGCAAACCTCAGAATGCTGTCTTGCTCCCACTAAAATTGGCGGAACTCGAATCATCTCTTAATATTTTGTAAAAAGTTTTTCACAGCAGATTACTTAAAAAAACTGTATGAAAATCCTTCATGGAAAATAGTGGTATAACAATATAAGATACTCAGCCTTCCTGAAATCATAAACATGCCTGTTCATTAAGGGTTGATAGCAGTTAAAAACACATTTTTTAAAAGTAGTAACCATTTGATTAATAGCTGGCTAGTTAAGCACTTTCAACTTTCCTCTAGTTGCATCTGTGCTTCAACAGAGCTGGCTCTTCCTGACACACATGCATGGTTAAAACCCAGCATCTTCAACCTTCTGTCTGTGGCCATGCTTCTCACATCCCTGAGAGGATGCTCAGAGGACTCTGCCTTGAGTTAAAGATACAACTGGCTTTGTTCTGCATTCTCTTTGAGATACACACATCTGTTCCCCAGAATACTGGTCTTTTATTATCTCTTTTTAATGCAATTCTTAATGGGAAAAAAAATCTTACCTCACATTTTTGCCTTAAGTGTTGACCAGTAGCTTGAGAGGTTAAAGAAAATTTCATACGCCGTAGCTGAAGCTGAGGTGGGATAGCAACAGGGCAAGTCTGAGGTGTGAGATTTCATGTGGGAGGTAATAAGATGCACTACTCCAAAACCAGACCAAATATGTACTGACATCATCACGCTGTATGTGCTTTGCTTTCATCATACCACGCAAGGATAAACTTTCCATGGACCTCCTGTGAACCAGCCACACAAATACCTGCTCTCCTCTGTGAGGTTTCTGCAGTTGAATGTAGTTTCAAATTTAAGATACACCAGTATAGTGACACTTTTTTACAGGAGACAGATTTGTCAAAACTGTAGCTGTAGACTTTGAATTGTAAGAGTAACGTGAATATTAACAGAAAAATATATACAGTTAAAAAAAAATACAGGAGGAGAGCTTGAAAATATTTTCACATTTACTAAGATACTGCTGATATCTTCGGTCTTTCAAAGGGAGATCAGTGAATTATGGGGATCTTGCAGTTGCACATTTCTCTGTTGCAACCTGTTTAATGTGCAGTCAATCACAGACTGTGGTTGGACCACAGTTCTTGAGAAGACTTTCTGGGACTATGGGACCAGATCCCTCTAACAGATAAATTAGCTGCTGTCTTGTGCAAATATAATTAATTTAAACAACTAGATTCCTCTTTTCTCTCTTTCAGGGCCCAAGAGGATCACCAGGACCACAAGGAAGACAAGACAACATGGGATGTCCAGGTAAAAGAGGTTTAAAGAAGAATTCTGAAAATACTGTTTAATTGTAATTTAGAATAATTCCTCAGTGTTTTTATTACATGTTTTTCTAACTTTTGCCATCTTTTTTCTTTTGGGGGTCTTCAAAGATTTGTTGGGAAAATGGTACAGTATTACTCCAGACAGTCTGAATTTGTGAATGCCGTATTCTTTAGGGCTTTGTCCTTCAGTAAATGAAGATTTTGAGAGTTTTTCAGAGATGTCAGTGAGTGTTAATTTCAAAGTTACATTTTTTAGGCTGCATTGCAGGTGTCTGCTGCAGTGCCCAGTTTGTGGCTGTGCCTAGGAAACATGCCAGAAATTAAACTTCAAACATTACTTCCTGTGTTCAGGGGGTTTTGTTGGTTTTATTTTACTTCTGTTTTTTGTTTGTTTGTTATTTCTGGTTGGTTGGTTGTTTATGTGAAAAGTTCATGCGCATTTTTATTATTTCCAGGACAATGAGAAAGATGGGAGTCATAGAATTAGAGGAGAAGAGGTACATAATTTTCCTTCTTTTGTCTTCTTGACCTCAAAGTTACTGAGTCATAAAAATGAAATAATATGCCATATTTGTCTTAAAGAGATCTCCCAGATTGCTGGAAAGAAAGGAGAAAAGGGTGACATTGGGTGTTGGTAACATTTTGTCATGTTTTATTGGTCAGAGTTTGGAATTAAGAACAATAGTATGGCTATTTCATGAAACTGTCCCTGTGAGAAATGTCTTTAATAAACTCTCAAGCACAAGGCATAGCCCTTATACTGCAAAGTTATTAGCACTTTTTTGCTGTTTGAATTCCTATCACGAGGGATACTATGGGACTTACATTATTTTTGCTCTTCTGAAAAAGAGCAAACTACTGATGAATAACCAGTGGGTATTTTTGAAAATAGGTTATATACTTGGAAAACAGTTGCCTGTAGGATATTTCTATTAAAAGGAGAATTTGAAGAATAATTAGATTTCTACTTTAGCATGTTCTAGGTGGTCATTTTCTCAGATTTATTGAGGGATCAAGTAATTTCTGCATATGACTAATTTTTATTTGGTTAAAGATAGATTTGAAGCTCTGTGGTATTGTGGCAGAGTCCCACAGAAGAGACAAGAGGGGTTTTTATTATCTGTGTTGCCAATATCAGACAGCTTGTTTTTTATAAATCATGGAGCAGCCCTGTGATCAGGTGACCACTTACAGCTCAGCCTCTGGTTATTCACAGGTAAGACACTATTACATTCAAAACATGAAATTGTGTTAGCATATGCCTTTCAATGATATAGCAATAGGTATTTTGAATTTATTCTTTAGTAAAAAACCCAAACAAATTCCAACAGCAACAACAACAACAACAAAACAAGAAAAAAACCACAGAGCACAGTGTCTCTTTCTGTTTTACTCTCTGCCCAAGAACCCCCAGGTTTCTGGTTTTCCTGGGAGAGAAACTGGGAAAGAAAATTTTATGTGTATGCCTCCTGCTATTACATTGAACATCTGAAGGAGTGTGTTTCAAATAATGCACAGATAAAACTGCAAATTTTAGATATTTATACCTTGCATGTCAGTATTGTTAGACGTATAAAATTTCTGCAGTGTTCAGCATTCAAATCACACTGGTTAGAGAGATCCTCTGGAAGCTTTGTTGGCATCTGTAAATACAATAAAATATGTTTACATAGCAGAAAGATGTAAAGAAAAGCACAGACCTTTTCAATACAATGAATCCCAACAGGTTACTGCCTGTTAGGTCACCAGGACATAAGGGTCTTCCAGTAATATACTGAAAACATACCATGTTATTTAATTGTAAGGTATTGGATGTGCAACCAACTGAGGATTGAGGTTTAAATCCTTTTTCATAACACTGATTTTCTAAGTTTCTTATCAGTACATGGATTTGACCACAAAGTGAGATACCTATTGCTAAGAGACAAAAGAAATTGAAAATAAAAAAATCCATAAAACTGAATTATTACCAATAAAATATTAGATTTTTAACATTGCCACCTCCCTAGAAATAATGCAGAAAAAAAGTGATAGTGTAAGGCACTTCTCCTGCGTCAGTATTTTTTACAAGCTGTGATAAATTCTGCAATTATACCTAATACATTGCAGTCATTACCTGTAACAAGCTGTTAACGAAGGACTTGACAGTTTTATTATAGTAAGCCAAGATAGAAAACAAGAAGAAAGGTCACAGATTTGGTCGTGCAGAAACTATCACGTATGAATTGATGTTATTACTCTAACAACTATCATAATTCTAGTTCATAGGAATTCTTTTTCTTCCATTAGCAAAAACCTGTCTTAGAAAGGTTTTCTGCCTTTGCTCCTTAGTCTCCTTTCTGGGTGTAACTCTTGCTCCAAGTGCTGTAGCACAGGGGTGTTTGTAAGGTCTTGCTTTCAAGAGCAGTGATGGTATGGATGTTTTGTTAGGTGTATATTAACCTTTTCACTGTTCATGCTCACACTTCATACAGCCTCCCGTGCATGGTCAACTATTGTGTATGACTCCAGTTTAATTCAAAAACAGAGTAAATAGGCTTATTTTCACAATCCAGTGGAATAATTTGGCCAGACAAAAGACTGAAACTTTTTCCCAAGCTGAATATGAAGTATGGTGCCTCAACCAGTTCTGAAAACAGTGAAAACTGAGTAAATAGGACTGAGCTGTGAAATCGGTGTTACACTTTTGGCTTCAGCTAATAGGGCCGGTTAACATTTATACTGTCTGTGGGTGCAGAGCTATCGCTGCACCAAAACCAGAGTCACCCTGCTGAACATCAGGGCTTGGAGACCTTGGGGACAGGTTTTGTGCCAGATGTCTGACCCAAATCTCTTTGGTAGATGGTCATTTATATATGGAGAAAGGAAGAGGAAGGAGTGCCTCATGTTCCCGAGTGCCTCATGTTCCCATAGAATGGTGACTGATACACATTCCCTCACAGATGTAGAAAATCTGACAGAGACTTTTTCTTGCTGATACCAATGGCCATTTTCAACGTTCTGTGCACAGAAATTGCCTGATAATATTTTCTCCAATATTTTTACTTACACAGCAATTAGAGAGCAATTAGAAGTTCTGTTAAATAAATTGAACTGTCAGTTCTTCACTGTTCTCATGGGAAATCAGTGTGTGCTTCAGTAAACAAAGAGATAAATCATGTCTTGGAAGCAGCACACTTCTGCCATAGAAGGTATTACTTGGAGAGAACACACCACAGCCAACAGGATAGTTTGACAGATGAGAGGGAGAGGTGCTTTCACTTGTGTGAAAAACGATGTTGCACATCTTTTGTTATCTTATGTTGCCTTGCTAAGCAGCAGCATCTCATTTTGTTTCCCCCCAGTAAAAACAATCATTGACTGGTCATTGTGTGGGTTTGGTCTGGTTTTTTTGCATGAATTAATGACTCATTTTTTGTGATTCATATCCCTGTGTTTGAGGAGGGAAAAGCTACCATAGTATCTTGAGGAGTTTGCATTTTTTATCAAAGAACCTCTTGTCACCTTTTAATTGCATGTTTTTCCAATTAACTCAGAAACTAGCTGGAAACCATTTGTTTTGTTAAAACTATGAGGTGGTAGAGTCGTACAAACCATGAGTCATTTACAGCTTCATTAAATGGGCCACAAAAATATGAGAAAGCTTATATCTTAGCAGGTATTTTTACACTTCCCTCAGCTGGGCCAAAGGAATTTCCTTTAATTCCTTCTTAGAGAAGAGTTCAGCTTGTAATGAGACTAATCAATCCAATCTTTTCTTTTCATTAATGTGCCTTATCAGTCACAAGTGTACAAGGCAGCTCATTGCTCTCTGCCCCTTACTAAATGTTGCCACTTCCTCAGCTCTCCTAACCTGGTACTTTAAGCACAACTTCCCCCACTTCCAAAGGAGCTTTTCCTGGCTTATTATATAGATTTTTTTGCTAATCTGGATTGTTTTGACTGAAATGAGCATGTGTGTGTAGCAAAAATATTTTTGCATTTTCCCGGCAATAGCTTCAGCTTACATGTGCTTTAATTTAACTGAGTTTCCATAAGTTAATTTACCTCTGCTGAGTTGATCCTGAAAGAAACATTTATCTCAAACAGTCTGTCCATGTTCCCTCTCCCTATCAGCCAAAACCTTCAAGAGGATTAGGGTGTACATCTGCAATATGTGCTTGCTCTTCCTATTTTTCTTCCTATATTTCTGCCCTCAGAGTAAGCAGCTATGGCTCTTCCAAGGCAAAAAAGCAAAACCATCTTCTTGACAGGCAAAGAAGGCATTTTTCACTTTCATACACTCAGGAAAGTTTGATTGCTTCATTATTATCTATAACTGTTCTGTTACTTTTTCTTACGTAGCACTACACATGAGGCTGGTTGTGTTTGGCACTCATTAAACACAGCAGCCTTTTGCTTTCTTTTGAGGACTGGAAAAGCATCCCTGAACAAAAGGCTTTGGTGACACTTTGATCACTGAAAGTGGGCTCTGCTGCAACAGCATCCCACCTGGAACACTTCCAGCCTCCCGCTCCCCATGCCACCAGACACCCCCACAGCATTGTGGTGAGCCAGCAGAACACTCAAAATAACCCCCAGGCAACAAAACCAGTGTCCTGCTCAGCTTCTTCACAGGGTGTGAGAGGGAGGGCACAAACCAGCTAAGAGGGAAGGATGGGATTTGCTTTCTCCCCAGCAGCAACAGCACTAAACGCCAGCCCTTCAGCAAAACCAAGACAAATTGAAGAGATTTAATTACCATATCCCACATCCCCAAAAGAAAGCAGGTACTGTTCTATGGGAAATTTTGATTTATTCCTGATATCTATAACAGGAACTAATGTTTAGCATCAGGAAAAGAGTGCCAGTGGCTAACTAGTAGAACAAAGTATCAGGGGACATGTTGGTTTTCTCATTTCCTGGTGTCTTTAGATGTCTTTTTTGGAAAAATATGTCCTTTACTTCAGCGTAAATCAGTGGGCCAATGTAAAGGAAAACATGAAGAAATTGTATGGCCTGTGCAAGATGGGAGGTCAGTCTATGGGGTCTAATGATCTCTGCCTGTTCTGCAGAGCTGAACTCCAGAGCAGCAAATAAAGAATTTCTTTTGCATCCACATGTACACACATCCAGCACCTACAGAAAGCTGGTATATAGCCCACAAAGGGCTGGCCTAGTTCTCTCTATTCTGCCAGACCCCCTCCTCTCTCCACTCCTGACTCCTGGTTTAGGGTTACTCTTAGAGTTACGCTTAGGATTAGGGTTAGGGTTAGGTTTCTCTCTTGTGTTAGGATTAGGCTTTGGGTGTTTTTTTAATGTTCATGGCACAGCATCATTGGCACCTGAGAGCCCAAGGCTGCCACCTTTAATCTTGGCACAAAGCTCAGTCCTTCCTTGGCACCAGTGGGGATGGAAAATTGCCATTTTATCACACCTATTAATTTAAAACTTTCTCTTTTTTATTTGTTCTGATTTCAACACTACTTTTCTTCATTTTGCTTTGAGGGTTTTTTTTTTTATTTCTTTCTAACTACCCTCAGTACTTGGTGTGTTCCATGACCGAATGGGTGTGACACCAGTTATGTATAAGAATTATAATAGAACTTATGTGCTACTGAATTTGGCTGGAATGGTCAGTCTGTAATCTCCTCCCTTCATGAGTGCTAGATAAATGATCCTATTATTAGTGTAGTTATGCTCCCCACTATAGCCTGTGATTTTCTAAATTGCATTTTTTTTCATGATGCAGCAGATTATTTTCTTCAACACAATTTCTGATTTTAGATATAATAATATCTGGAGTAATTACAAGATAAAATATGTTTTGCTACAAAAAGTCACATGCATTGTAAAATCTGAACAGTTCTCCTAGTAATAATGCAGTAATAACAACCCATGAGTTTCCTCACTTCTACTCTCCTGATTCTGCCCCACCTGCTGTGGGGGTGGAAGCCAACAGCTGTGTGGGATGTGTTTGCCAGCTGGGATTAAACCAGGACACCAACACCTGTTAAAGACCCGTGGGTGGGTGTTTAAATACAGAATGTATTAACTTCTCACAGGTAGGTGTGTTTTTTTTACTTTTAGTGAATGCAGATTCCCTTTACAAAACAGGTTCTCAGGAACGTGAGTAGCACTTGCCACCTGATGTGCTTTGTTCTTGGGACCTTATTTCCCTTTCCCTTTCTCTGTCAGTTCTTTTAAAGAATACAGATGAGAGGCTGATAACTGGGCTGCTTCCACCTTGCTTTAGTAGCAATAGGGAGGGAAGGTACGCTGTGAAAAGGCATCCCATGTGTAAGTGTGACTGACACAGTTCATGCAGGGTTTTTACACAAGAGAAACTGTGAAACAGAATGATCAGAGGAAGGCTTTGGGCTGGACAACATGGTCCAGCCTGGATACTGAGCTGGGTGTTGTGGCCCACACTGCAAATATCTTCTATTTATTGTTGCAAAAACTGCATTAAATATGTTATTAAGGTAGATGGTGCTTAGCACTGATGGCTTCAAAGCCCTCAAGCCAACTAACTGTTTCTCTTGCAAAGTTTGGGGTGAATCAGTAGCGCCCACAAAGCAGGTAATGAAAATACAAATCCTGTTCTGAGGTGTTTTCTGCCTTTTTCTTGTATTTTTAGTAATAAAGTTCAAACTAATTAGTAGTCATATTGCTCTTAATAGAGTGTTTTGTAGAATTACTGTAGGTAGGCTTAGCTTCTAAAATAAATTGCTATATCCTGTAAGTTCACTAAGGTATGGATTAATTTTTATTATTCTACTATTTTGTTTCTGAAAAGATGTTGTACTCTTGGAATTTGCTGTAAATAAAAAATGGTAGAAAGGAGTTCATAACTGTAGTGGTCCATTTAATACTGACAAGTGACCCTACAGGGAAATGTGACTTGTGTATTATAAATGTCCTAGGAAATCATGTAATTGCGGTTCAAACAGAAAAGACCAAATTTAATTACATATACTTGGCATTACAAAACATGTTGTGGAGTAGGGGTGTATTTCTGTGAAAAGATGTAAAAACAATGTACAAAAATTTTATGTTCAGAGTAAATTATTTTTCTGCCTGATTAGAAATGAGAGAAAGGGTATATGAAAAAAATTTGGAGAGAAGAACATGGAAAATTTTTACATTAAGAAAATGGAGTTATTGATTTAGATTCTGTTAAAGCTCACAAAAATAATATGTGACATTGCAGAAATTATATTAATGCTGCTACATAGGACGGATTTTATGAATTTTAAGGATGAATTTCTTCCTTTCTTCCCTACATTATAAAAAAAACCTCTTGCTTGAAAATTGATGGGGTTGTGTTTCTCTAACATGCAGTTGAAACTCATGAAGCAATGCCCAAGGTAATTTAGGCCATTAGCTTTTCATACTGACTGGCATAATTAAATAATGTTATCTGGGAAAAAGATTTCCTCTTCATGCATAGTCTCCAAAGAGACAAGGCACTATATTAAATACAGTGGAACTCATGTGGAAAACCCCAAAGAGAAACTGTAATTAGTTCAGTTGGTTGATGTGAGGTGCTAATACCACCAAGGTCGTTGTGGGTTTGATCCCTGCATGGGCCATTCACTCAGAAGTTGGACTTGATGATCCTTGTGGGTCCCTTCCAGCTGAGAATATTCTGTGACTCTCAGTAAGACTGAACTATTTAGTCCCATTCCAGTGATTTCTAATGCAGATGAGTTGCTTGAAATGGATCCCTTTCCTTTTCCTCCAGTGCCATGCTCAGTTCAGAGGTTAACAGGTGGGAAACTGAAGCTTACTGAGTATCTCTGCTCTTGTTCATTCACCTCAGGCCTCCTCAGGAGAGCAAATCCAGCAGGATCTGACCTGACACTTCTTTCACATTCACTAGATTTTGCTTATTCCTAACAACATTTATTGTCTTCATCCAAAAAAGTGTGACTTGTTTCTAAAACCAATGAATTAAAAAAAAAATTGCTTTAAAATGCCATTATGAAAGATGATGTAGTTTGGTTAAGTTTTACGTACTCCGGTATCCAGCACAATTTAAAACTTTGTTCACCTTGAGAAATCACCACAAGGTACCAGTGATCACTGCTGCTGCTTCCTCTGTGCAGACAAGAAGTTTACTTTCTTTCTTTTGTAAAAATGGGAGGAAGTCCATTTCAAGCTGCTTCTGTTACAGCAGAGCAAGTGGTGTGAGAGGGCAGACACAGCCAGGGAACACAAGAACTAGTTTTGCTGTTTCAGATCTTTCTGTAAGGGTAAACAGTGCTTGTCAGGAGACAAAGTTCATAAGAAAGGGTGAAAGTTGGGCTCAATAAAGCTGGGACCAAATGACTTGGAAGCTTCTCAGGGGTTTTGGCCCAGACAGATGATATTCTGGTCATTACATTCCCTGTATATATGATAGTGGACCAAAAAATCCTCCTTTGTTCTGGAGAGAAGAGTTGCTGGAGTAACTCCTGAAAGTTGTCCTGTCAGATGTGAAGGAAGGCAGGCAGGCTTTTCCATTGCCTTTACATTCTACCATCCCCCAGACCAGTGGCTTCTAATAGGATGGAAAATCCTCAGTGCAGTTTTTTGAGTGACTTTTTATCATATCCTGTATATTCATCATATAGCTAGAGAGGAAAGTCAGACATCATCAGGGTTGTTTAAATACAGGTCAATGGAGAATGCAAATGGGGACTGAGTTCAGAATTCAACTTATAATGTGTGTATGGAAATTCTGCTGCACTTGTGGGAATTAGGGAGGAAAAATGGTGGTGGGGTGAAATGCTTTGTATTAGAGTGAAACACAGACAAGTGACCTGCTCTCATTAAAGATCAAATCCAGCTGACCCTCACTGGGATCTCGGTGCTTCTGCCTCATCATTCAACTTGGGAAGTCTAACACAAAACTTCTTTTGTTACTGTAAAAGTATCAAATCTGTCTGTCAAATGAAAATAAGAACAGTTAAATGATTGCCTGTATCCTCTATGAAGTGTGTTAAATTGTGAATATGGACCATATAAGGACATTGAGCATTTCATTATTCATAAACTTTGTTAGTGGTTTTTAGCTAGAAAGTCAGAATAGCTTAAAAGGAAATAAGTAAGTAAGGTATAAATATAGTCCTCACATTCATCGAAACTTAAGTTTATTTAGGTCCTTCAGTTTTTCATTAAAGTTTTCCTACTGATGAGTGCAGAATCAGACCACCATAACATTCATCTCTCTATATAGTATTTGTTATAAGTGTGTAAAATTAATGAAGTTAGTTAATTTGCAAATCTTTTTGGATAAAAAGCAAAACTTCCAAAATCTTCTAAATTGCACAAAACTAATGAATTTTATTAGTATCTTCTGAACAGATGAGAACCACTACACACCAGAAGACCTCAAGAGAAAGGGTAGCAGACTCCACATTTGGAGCCAAACACCTGTAAGTTCATTAAATACTTATTTGAATATCAGAGGTTAATGGCAAATAAGGTTTGCTTTCAGACCACTCTCCTTATTGGGTATTTTCAATAAGCTTTTTGTCTGATTAGTTAAATTCTGCTTGACTTGCAAAGATAAGGAGTGGAACTGGACTATAGTAAACACATTAAAAATTGACATTACAGTATGTTTAAAAAAGGTCTAAAATTATAGTATATTATAATGAGGTACCTTGTATTATTTTTCTATTTTCAACATACCTTTGCATTCACCCAAAACTACTCATTATCCTCTTCTGAAAATTTCCAAGTGCCATACCATATTTCAATATTAAAATGCTACTTTGGCTTGGGGTTTTTTTTCTTATTACATGAAGGCTTAAATATAGAATGAGAAAAGAGAAGTCAAAACTGAGCACATCAGTCACTGATGGCAGCCAGTGGTTCCTTCTGCCAAAGGCGCTGGTTGATTCTAAAACTGAAGCAAAGCTCAGAGGGCTCACTTTCAATGTGGAGATTCATTAGGGAGCTGCCAGGAAGGGACACTGCAAGGCCAGAGCTCACATCAGTGAAAGACAAATGAAGGCCTTAGGAAATGTGAAGTCTCCAAGCCATTTCTTTGAGGTTCCTTCCCCAAAGCATAACCATAGCTAAGAGCAGTGCAGAAGTTCCTAACATTTTCCTGGTTTCCATTTCAACTGCCTAGAAGGATCTCTGTTACAAGGCAGGCACATTGTCAGCTTGTCAGGGTGGCTCCAGCATGAATGTGGAGAAGAGTATGAATTCTTGTGTGAGAAAAAAATTGCTGATAATAATGAGCAAACCCTAAGATTTTGGAAGCCTTTCCTCCTGCCCTTGGACGAAAATTGCTAGAGCAGCTGGTTGAGACTTCTTGGGGTTTTTTCCTTATGTTGAGAAACACCATCTCCTGTTTGCAGCCACTTTGTTCTGAGTTTTCTCTAGCAGCAGTTCACTACACATCACTGTGGATCATGGCTGATAACAGCAGTATTATTGCCTTGTAACGATCAGCTTTGTTTCTTCCCCCTGCTTCAAGCTGTTCCTTTCATTACTTTCCTTCTTCTCTATTTGCAGGTGAATGATTAATATAAACCTCCAACCTGTTTCTGAGTGAATCCTCTCTAAGGGAGACAAAAGCCTGATGTTTTCCCACTTCCCTGCTGTCTCTGCCCAGCCAGCCTTTTAAAGCACAGGGTTGTGTTTTGGTTTCTCTCAGCTTCATGCTGTTTCCAAGATTTAGGTGAATAAAAACTGAACTGCAGAGTAGGTGTCAGAATGGTCAATAGGTGTTTAGCTAAAAGGAACACATCTTGTCCAGAAAATCACTCTTAACTTCCTTTTGAATTGAGTTTCCTGAGAAAGGGATTTGGATTTTTGCTATCAAATATTAAGACATGTTGCATAACTTTTTTTTCTGAATTCTTTCTTGCTTTCATGCCTTTCCCAGGGTGTGAATTCCAGCCACAGATAATATATTGTAAGAAGAAAATTGTCAGCACCATAAAGAGACGAAATGGCTTTTCCTTGCAATTTTCTGCGTTCATCAGCCCTTAAGAATGCATTAGCAATGTTTGCTGAAATCATGCTCAGATGATGGCCTTTTTAAAAAGGGGTAGAGGACAAGTCATATTTAGCAGTTCTGCTATGAAAAAAGGTGATGGATGCAGAAAGACATGCGGTCAGTGGGAGGCCAGAAAGCAGGGATTTCAGGGGCTTCCAAGAGAGTTAGAGAGCGTGTATCAGGTTAGTTGCAGGTGGAGTACATGGATTCTCCTCTTTCCATATCTTTAGTGTTTCCATTTTATCTATTCTCCCTCACCCCTAGACGATGAAGTGGGTTGTGTTTTGTTGCTAGGGACTGCAAAGCTCCCCAGTGATGAGAGATGTTTCATTTCCATCTATTTCCGTCATGGAGTCCTACAGGAGCATTCACTGAGTTTGTGATCTCTATTGAGCATGTGAATTGGGAAGATTTCCTCAACGAAATACTTGCCATCCTAAATACAAAGAGGATGCAGATGACGGGGAGAAATAAATGAAGAAATAAATTTCTGTCTTCATAAGGAGATGTGTTTGTTTGTTTTGCTTGTAAGATGTCTAGGAAAGAGAAAAGGAATGTGGTCCCCTTAAAAGGAACGTGGTAACCTAAAGACAGACAGAAGAGGTTCTTGATTTTACTCTGGAAGTACACTGCATTCCAGAGAGAGGTGCCTTTCCATTCCAATGTTTCCAAGAGTTATAGAGACCAAGATCACTAGAAAGATAGTCTTTAATGGATTATTTTAACTCAGAATTTATATAAGCATTGTGTGATACAGGCAAACCCTTATGTTTGCAACAGCCCAAAACAATGAGTTTCATTACTTAATTACATGTTTTATGAAACAGGACCTTCTCTTGTATGTGTTTAGCTCCTCTTTTGTTTGATCCTCTATAGTTCTCACATTACCAGCATGAGCAAACAGTTATTGTCTCTTCAGTTTTTCCTGTCACTGCTTATTTACAGATCTGTTATCTCTTTCTTCAGGCTTCTGATTTTTACATCCCGACTTCTAGTCTAGTTCATTGGAAAAAATCATTCATATCATCATTCATTTATTCCAGATGAGAGAGAACTGCAATGTGAAAATCCTGATTCTCTGACCTGGGTGAAATTAAGGTGTTTGATCACCCCACTGCTGTCGTGGTGAAGCTTGACATTGATTCTTGCTTCACATGTCTTAACATGGCTAGCACTGAACTACTTGGAGTTTCTTGCTGATGGTTGCACTGGGAAATGTAAGGAAACTAAAATAAAATGGATACTTATAATCATCCATTGCCATGGCTGGGTATGTGTGATGTGTCTCCCAGACAGCTCAGGCTGCAGCTGAGCTCACACTGTGCTCTTCCTCTAACAGAGCACTGAATTTGTCTCTAACCTCTGTACTGCTGCTTATCTCTGTAAAGTCTGCAGGAACCTCACAATTTTGAGACCCCTACTGTCTGTCACATCTAGTTGAAATTGGCTGACATGTTAACAGTTTTACTGACAGACCTTACTTTCCTTTTTACTAACCTTACTTTCATTGGAAAGGAGGCTAGAAAGAGCTGTAGAAAAACAAGATTGGTATACTCTTCTCCTTCTCAAAATGGCCAAAGTTTCCTTGTATGTATGAGAAACTTTCTTTGTAAAACTTATCCAGGTCATCACATTCTGAAGAATTTTACAGGATGTCATATTTTTGCACTGAAAACTAAACCTGGGTTGAAGCAAGAAGTAGATTTCCAGTGAATCTTCACCGATTAAGTTGCCCAATAAAAACTGGCCCAGAAATTAATTTCATAATTTCTGCCATACATGACAAAACCTGTGGGTTTGGATCCTGAGTGCTTTGGGTTTGCTGTGAAGGTGAGCACAGCACACACCGGTGACTGTGTCGTAGCTGGTTTGTGCTGACTGACTCACTCAGCTCACTGGCATTTGGGGGGTTTGTTTCTCTTTTGAGAGAGTGTTCACAGAACACAATGTAGCATACAATGCTCCTTTTCTCCAAATAAAATTGAAAAACCAATGGGTGTTCCAGCAGAGCTGGTCCTGCAGTCTGATACGCTCGTGTGCACAGACTTCTGAAACACACCTTACCTTTCAGTATGAGATGTGAACTGGACTTGTGTGTGATGGAACAGCATCATTGAATGCCAGGGCCTCTTTCTCTCACTCTGTCTTTTTGTGGCTTCAGACCTTTCCTGCTTCAGTCTTCGATTAAAATTTTGGCTTATGCTAGTCAATACAAGGCTATACACTTATGCATGTTACATTTTTGTTGTAAGATGAGGATTCAGGAATTTTAAAAGTCAAGTGTTTCTTCTTTGGCAATTCTCTTTTCATTCTGCCATGCATATTTAACTCAGCTGGCATTTAGAAATAGATTCTTTTCAAAATTTGCTTTACATCCAGGAGAATTTCCTGATTTTATTATCTTTATTTCCATTCTCACTTCTCTATTCTTTTTTTTTTTTTTTTTTGCTTTATTTCTTTTTCAGACGCTAAGGCACTTTTTCAATTTTTGTTTGAGAAATTATTCTTGTAAAACCATGCACAAGCAAGATATCAAAAACAAGGATTTAAAAAACATTGTTTGAAGTAGATGTCTTTGCTCATGTACCCCAAAACTACAAGAACTGGTAATAGAAGTGGGTTTGTTTAAACCTGGTTAGCAGTATGGTCCAAGCAGGGAAGACTAAACTGCATTCTGGCACCTGCTGCTGGCAGGGAACCAGAGGATTAGAGCTCAGCTTTCATTTCCAGCCTTTTCCTAAGCATTCTGGCACAGATTCCCCTGGGATGGTGTGACCTGTGTCAGGAGCAGCCCCGCTGAGCTGCGCCTCACTGGCAGCTGGGGCACTGACACTGAGCTGCCAGGGCAAACCTCACCTGCAGGAGATCAGTGCGAAGCACAAGCTCCTCTTTCTTAATGAAAAATTTTGACATTCTGAAAACAATAAAAGGTAATTTTGCCCTTGCCATCACTACTCCTGAATATGGTAAATTCTACAATTTACTGTAACTCATGTTGATTTGTATATTTATGTATTCATTTCAGATTCAGTGGTCGGTATTTTAATGAGGTAAATAACAAAGTGTGTTTTCTTCTTGCAATGCCACCTTTGCACACAGTGTGTATATGAAGGAAGTGAATTTCATTTGCAGTTCAGCCCATCTGACCCAGTTGCCTTCAAAGATGGAATATTCTCCTTATGATCCCCTGCAACAATAACAACCACCATCCTTGATTTGAGCTCTGAGAGCAAAGTTGTGTCTGTAACTCAGCTTGTGTAATTCTCAGATCTTTGTTTCCCCTGTCACTTTTAGACCTACTCTTCTTGTCCTTGCTTTCCAGAGATCCTTGAAAGGTCACTTTCTTTGGTACTCCCTTTCTTCCTGTCTATCTGAGAATATTAACTTCTTTCTTCCTAATTATGATAGCAAAGTCTCTTGTGATATGGTCTCTTCCCAAGAGATTATACTTGATATCTTTTATCAAATAATTTCTAGGGAATACCAATGTAATACATTGTAATAATATACAATTTCAGTTTCTCCTAGTCTCTGATTCACTCCTTCAAAGCACAGTTTTTACTGTGTAGATGATTGTTTTATGCATAATGATCTCCTTTGAAGCTGACTCTTTGGAGAAATCAATGAGCAATGGAAATCAGAAGGTGAGGAAACAGGGTTCATTTCAGTCATTACCCCTGCCCTGGATTCCAGAGGGTAAGTGCCAGAGCGGTGTCAGAACAGTCCCTTGGAGATTCTAGCCAGCACAGCTCAAACTCATCACAGTGGAGGGTGAAACCCAGTGACTTTTAGCACTTTACTTTTCAGCCACCTTGTTGGAGAAGAAAGGTAAAAATAGAACTTTTGCTCTGCTCTCAGAGCTGTTGTCAGCTTTAGTTTACTTGTAGTGCTAATGGTTTCCCTCTCTTCCAGGATCGATGGCAGCTGTCCCATTCTGACAAGAAGTAAATTACCTGAGGAAAGCTGTCTTTGCTTCTTCTGCGGCCAGGATGTACTTCCCCATGACTGTTTAAAGTTGGAAGACAAGGGAATCTGTGATCCTGCATGGATTTTTAAAATCTCAGAATAGTCAGGTAATTCATAACAGTATTGTTAACAACAAAACACTTCTCTTTTGTAGGAAAGTGAATTCCATTCAGGAAGTTGTTTAAATAAAAATAAAATTTTCTTTCCCATTTTACAGAAACTTATGCATACAAATAAAATTCTTTATTTTTTTTGCAAGCCATCCCTGACAGAAAATGTATGCTAGTTATTATAAAATCACAACTTTAATTTTCAACATGCTATTTTTGTATATAGTAATTTTGTGATTAATAGTCCTTAATGGATTGTTTTCACTCTGAATTTATGTAAGTATTGTGTGATACAGGCAAGCCCTTGTGTTTGTAACAGCCCAAACCAGTGAGTTTCATCACTTAATTACATGCTTTATGAAATAGTACCTTCTTTTGTATGTGTTTAGCTCCTCTTTTATTTGATCCTCTATAGTTCTCACATTACAAGCATGAGCAAACAGTTATTGTCTCTTCAGTTTTTCCTGTCCCTGCTTATTTACAGATCTGTTACCTCTTCCTTCAGGTGCCTGTTTTCTACATGCTGCTTCCTGGTCTAGTTAACTGCTCTTTGTATGGAGACCATTCTTTACCCATGACAGACTTCTCTGTGCCTCCCGCAGTTGTATTATATAAATTTTCATTACTAAGGAGAAACACACACATTAGCAACAGTAAGAGGGCACCATGGATTTGTTTGCTGGTGTTTTCTCCTACTCTTTCCCTGCTAATGTCTAACATTCATTTTAACATCTGGATCAATACTGTCTGTTATAACTCCAACATTTTTTTCCCCCGAGTAGGACTAAACTGTTCAAGACTCTTTCAGGACTGCTCATTGTAAACACAAAGTTAAGACTGGGGTGTGTTTACCACACACACCACTTTTACCTGCAAATGATTTTATTTGACCTGGGATCATTCAGTCATCCACTATCATAAAAGTAAAGTTTTTGCAGTCAGTTTTCATTCCTACTGCCCCAAGCAGGTCACTGTGTTCAGCCACTTTGGGCCATCACTGCTCTTTCTCTTTTCTAAGTCACTGATAAACATAATGAACAACATAGGCCAAAGCAGAAATCTGTATTTGTATCTACTGATACCTTTCCTCCACTGGGAAAACGGATCTATTCCTGATATCACTTACTGTGTTTTAACTAGCATTAAATAGTATTTAATTTAATAACCAAATTTAACAATGTTCATCTGTGAGAAGGTTTTATATGTCAGGTAATGACGTTAATTATTTTTGAAAAGCTTTCATTGGGGAATTTGTCAAAACCTTTCTGGAAATACAAGACAATCAAAAGACAAGGTGAGAATTTTCTGCTCTTGGCCAATTACTATGGATTGAAACCTCTCCTACCAATCTGACAGATGTTTCAGGCAGAGAAATCCTGTGGCACATCACATACATGTGCAGAAAAGGTACAGGATTCTAGCATAGAATCCTGAACTCCTGAACTCCTCCATGGTGAACCCAGAGACTAAATACCCATTTAATTATCTGCCATGGCCTTGTTTTGCCATCTTTTACACCTTCATCAATTATTGATCCCACAGACACTGTAAGAGTCTCATTCTTGATATACTTGGAAAAGAGTTTATTATTCATTTTCATGTCTTGCAGACTTTTTTCCTGAGAATATATTTTGCCTTCCTATACTGTATTTTACATATGGTTTCCAATGTTTATTTTTCTCTGGTTTTTTTTGTTTTAACTTTTATTTTTTTATTTAACTTCTGCCTTTTGAAAGATTTGCTTTGCCTCATAATAGTCTTCAGTATGCTAATGTGAATTTGTTGTCTAAAAATATTATCCTTGTTTGAATGTGACACAGCACTAGGATGACATCATCATTATGGCAGTTAAATGGAGTCTTTCATTGCTGGGCTTTCCACCTTTGCAGTTTCTGTAACTTCCTTTAACACAGCACAGATGGAATTGTCTTTGTGGTAAGAAAATCTATGCCTTCTTTTGATGGGATCCTGCTCCTCAGTCTCCCTTTTGAGTTTTGCCAAGTTCTACTCCAGGCTTAATCTGAGAATACAAAGCTGCTGTTGATATGAACCCAGAGGAAATATCAGTGCAAATATCTTGCTTTCACATCCATTCTCCACTCCTCATGTCTTTTCTTTAAATATTCTGCCAAAACTTGTCCAATTTTAATTGTAAACAATGTGGTATGGTTTAAGTGAAGACCTTCTTTCCTGAAAGCTCTACAAAGGATTTCCCTGTATTCACTGAATCTTCATTCTTCCTCCTTGTGCCATTTCCCCATCCAGACATCACGTGTTTCTGGCAGTGTACATAATTCTGGAAAACTATTTTGGAAAATAACATTCTGACAATACTGATCTTTTACCTCCTTTATAAGAGCTCAAATTTTGACTCCACAACATGTTTTCTACTATTTCATCTGAGATACCCGATTCAACTACTGGGCCATCTCCAGATTTCCGAAGAGCCCATCTGGATACCTTGTACCTGGCTCGTTGTACACTTTACCTGCACCATAGGAACTTTCTGGCTCTCACATTTACCTGTGTGGTGGGACTCCTATACCAAAGATAACCTAGTAAGGCTGCTTTCCTTGACAAGCCATTGACTGCTTTTATTTAGTTAAGAATGGTTCATTTGGCTGTCACAATATCCAGGGTCTTTGTGCAAAATTCCTGAGACAGTTTTGCACTTCAGGATTTGGGATTGGCTTAGCCAGCTGCTTGAAACATTTAAACTGTGGGTGAAACACCAAGCTCCTGAGGCTTTTGATTAAATATTGATGAAATCTGCCAAGTTGTCTCTGCTGTTTCTCTAGGCTTGAGAAGGGAAACAGAGGCTGAACCAATGTTGCTACTCTAAGAAAGCAGATTAAAATTAGACAGGTCCTGAATTACTGGGTAAATCAGCACCTCCACTTTAGCCAGAAGCCTTCCTTGTTAGAGGGAGCATAGTGAGTTAGTAGGTGAAAAATCCTTGTAATTAATAGAGTAGTATTTGATAAGATGTAAGAATTTTGATAAATACTGTTCAACAATATAATTTTGTTTTCTTTTTTTGGTTAGCTTGTTGGAAAACAGTCTCATGACAATCTGTTTTGTTGACATTGTAACGTGTTTTAATCAAAGCTGAACACCCTCTCTCCCACTAGCTAAATCCTGCTTTTGTCTGAACCGCTTCCTGGGTTGCACCAGCTCCTGACAGCTCCACTTCAACGAGCGTGTGAAAGGCAGAGCTTAATGGCAGAGGTTGCATTGGGAGATAAACTATGTTCCTGGTCTGCCATCTCAAAATGTGCTACTTTATTAAACATTCCTGCTAAGAGCGAGCCTGTATTTCCCATTGCACAACCTCTCCACAAGCTTTCTTTGTTACTACTGTAGATTTTAGTGTCCTTGCTTTACCTTGCTTAAGGCAGGCTTCTTTTAAATACACACTTTGTCTGCTTCTGTCATCTTTTTCTTCCAGGCTTCTTAGAGAAACAGATTGATGATTTGCTTTCTTCCACCCTCTGATTCTGTTCTTCTCTTGGCCTTTTGCATTTCCCTGCCATCATCACCCAACTTCCCATTCCCTACTCTGAAGGTGCAGCAAAATTTCATTTTTCTGATAAATAAAGGAAATTTAAAGAAATGTGACACTGGTTACTCCTCTTAACAGAAAGGAATTGTATGAATGCAGATGAATAGCAGCAGCAGTACGAAGATTTGGTTGCTCCTCTATACAAGCAAATAAAAACTTTTGTTCAGCTTAAACAGAGAACAGAAATAATAAGGTCTGCAAAGGAATGTTAACACTGGTCTTGAGCTCACTTCTTTCAACTGTGTTTCACTTGGGACAATGTCTACCAGCTATGCTAAATTAGCCAAGTAATGCACTAGAGTTTCTTCTAGTGAATTCTGAGACTCTTTTTAAACAAGTTGTTAGTTCATCTGTTGTCTCTTCAAAGAACCCAGTTCACAAGTTAAGAGCACTCCTTGATTCCATCAGACACTCTGTAGAGAATTAGGCTTCCATTTTTTTACAGCTACACTCAAGAAACATGTCGAATTGGTGCTGTTTGCCATCAGTGACCTTCTGAGTCCATCTATGTACACTTGTTTCAGGGGGAAAAGCAGAATCCGGAATGGCAGGTAAGGAATGTATTAGTAGAGCTTAAGCAGGGAGAGTGAAAAGGATCTGGAAATCTGAAAAACTGGATCAGACAATGGAAGAGTGGTGAGAAAGTTTACTGCCCCTGTTTGACCTCCAGAACTGCTTCTCATATGAAAATTGCACAATTTAAAAATGGTTGCTGCTGAAAGTTGGTGTTTTGGCTATTTTTGATCTCCACACTGAGTAACAGAGAACACCATCCTGGTGGTCCTACATTAGGTTCCCAGGACAGCAGAGCTCAGCATTAGACTCAAGTTTAAAGCAAGCTGGATGCAAGGCACAGTTGAGGATCAAGGACAGAACTGTCAAAGGACAGCTGAGGATCTGCCACAAGGTTAAGACACTCTCAAATGACAATTAATAGCCCAATGGCTCTTGCAGCTGAGAGTATGGAATCACTGCAGGGATACAAAGAAATGCAACTACCAAAGAAGGAAGCTCAAGTGGACTTTATTATAGCTATTAGAATGTACAGGGACATCAGTGCACTGGTTCTTATTTAATTTCTCAGATCCAACACAGGAGCAGTCAGACACTGAAGTGCTTGTACCAGCTCTTTACTTTGTGCACATTTAGAATGTGTAATGTGGGACACCTTTAAATTTTCTCAAAGATTCTTGAAGAATAATGTTGTCAAAACCAGGCTAAGTGATTTCCTCATAGATTGTTTGGTATCTCAAGGAAATGCTATTGATACCAAAAAACCTTAATATAAGAAGTGACTAAGAAGTGCTAACAGGGTGGGGTAGAATACAGGTAGCCAAATTTATCATCACTTTTTTAGTCTTTAAAGTCCATTCCATTAACTGGAAACAGTCCTTGAAAACTTCAATATAATACTATTTCTTTATTACAAATATTTACATACTATATATTAATACAACTTTTATTTCCACACTTTGACAATTCCATCCCTCGACGCAGTGACTATAAACCCTTGTGTGGTCTGGAAAGTTGCGATATCTGTGATAATGTCATGATGTCCGACTGGGAGAGACTCCGGACCCTTCCGAGGGGTCTCATCAGTGGGCCCCAGCTTTTGCTTGTTCTGAATTTCCTGTATAAAAACAAAGCAAGAGATACTATTATACAGAGGCGAGGTTTGCAAAGAGAAATTGTAACACATTAGGTTTTCAGTGTAAGAAGACCAAAAAACCTCTTCCAACAAACAAGAAATCAAACAAGCAATGGCCAAACATAAACCCTCACATCCTCTGACAGTTTTATCAGGATTACTCCTTGGTTCATCTCTTTTCATCACACACAACCTAATCTTAATCTGCATTGACATTACAGCTCTTTGATTAGGGAAATGATGTTTTTTTCTTAGATTCATTTCAATTATGCCAAGATCTGATATTCCAATAGGGGAATAATGGCTACAGCAACACACACATCTTGGCTCCCCAAGGTTTTTATAAAAACTACTCCAATAGCATGGATGCAATTGTTTAAGAACTTCATATGAAACACTAAACTATCACAGTGCATGGGGTAGACCCTCACTGACTTTGTCACCTTTGAACTTGCATTCATTCCATTGAACTGAACCAAAACATTGTGCTGCTATTCAACAACCAGCAACACTGCCAGTTCCAAAAGTCACTTTGAAGGATGTAATAAAAACCTCAGCATTCACCTACTGTATTATTTTGGTGGCAGTACATCTCATACTGACTTGCTAGATGCTACACAAGACATTCCAAACACTGATCAAAGCCAAAAGTGTTAAAACTCCTGATTTCAATATCCCAAAAGAAACATACAATTCTGGCTTCCCCATGTAAGCAGTATTTGGGGAATCTAATTCTGTCAAAAGCAAATGACATTTTGCTTTTAAAACAAGTTCTTCCCAACTGCCTGAAAATGCAATGCTGACACCACCCATAAAAGCCAGGAGAGTTATATTTAAAGCCATCATGTAATTAATATAATCCATGGGGCCATCCAAAAGGCAAACAGAATAGGTTTGTATCAAATACCTGAACCACTTCCGTGCCCTCAATTATCTTCCTGTAGTAGGAAACAGATGGGCAACCAGAACTTCCAGCAACAACATATGATCTCTCAGGGTAGGCTAGATCCCAAAACCTAAATACAAAAACCAAAATTCAATTCTGTCATTTTAAAACATCTGTTTAGAAGCAGCCTTGCTCTTACGATGAAAATGAGAGGGCACAAATGGCCTGTGCTTTCTACACTTAGTGGAAGACAGTGATGAAGAGAAATCTACACTCATATCAAGCTCACACGAGTTACTGTTTTGTTTCTTGTCATGCAGCCTCCCAGAACTTTACACAAGGATGCACACTGTGTTGCAGAGAAGCACCAAGTTTTGCAGTACTTTTGCAGAAAACAATTCCCTCAGGTCACTGATGCTTACTAAGAAACACACCTTCAGCAGTATCGCTTTGACTTCTGGGAGATACTTAAGCAATGCTTGGCAAGACTTAGTAGACCAGCAGGGGCAGAGGGGAGGGTGACAAACGAGGAAGTTGATAGTTTTCTCACCTTATTTTCATGTCTGAGCCTGCTGTCAGTAATATGGGATTACCAGATGCTGGACTACAGTATATTCCGTGGATGCTGTGAGGAGAAGGCTGGTAGGGAAAAAAAGATATATAAAAATAATTTATTAATGTTAATAAAATAATTTATTAATATTAATGTAAATTGCTCCCTTACATTTTACAGAGCAATGCAACAGATTTAACTCTCCATAATGGTTTTTATTCAATCTTGGAAATTTCATTCTCAATGATGGCAAGTGAGAGAGATTTTTGCAGGCGAATCATACTGAAAAGCAAATGGATGCTTAAATTTCAGGGTATGAAGGCATTAAGGGACAGATATAGGACAGAAAACTAGCTTAGATCACAGAGCTCTCTGTGTGAAAAGCACATGACCAAAATGAACTCAATCTGCAATCCTTGTAGCATGTACAAATTTAAGTTTAGGCAGATTCCAGATATGCATTTACAACATTTTGATTATTTTTGTGTATGGATTTGTGATTTAAGAATGACACTCCAGCTTGCTCCCTCCCCAGTTAACTTCTTGAAGAAGAGCCACTCCTTAACCAACAGTTAAGTGTAGTGGTGGTATTTTATTACAGAAATAATGTGCAAAAGAGCCGATGCAGAAGTACATGCAATCCCAGAAAAAGCAAGTAAAAGCAAGAACACCATGAATTTTGGCTTTGCCATAACCTTTACAGGCTCGACTGGCTCACTGGTTTTCTAAGAACAAGACTGGGTATAGCAGGTGAGTGTTACAAGTATATTCCCCAGAGAGTGGAGGTACCAATGAAGACTCAGATAACACTGCTGTTTTACAAAGGGGGTTTAATTCTGACAAGTAAAACAATTCTGGTGCCAAAATAAATCCCAGGGCAAGTTCCTTGCGCCGAAGTGGCACAGCCACAGGGGCAGGTACCTGTACTGATGCACAGCATGGAGTCTAAGTTTGTTCTAGCCCCAGCTACAAAAGACAAACTGGAAAAGAAGGAGACCAGACCTGCAGTTCTGAAAGAGGTGGTGCACTGCTGGCCCACAAAGTGAAGCGTCGATCACCAGTTTCCATATCCCACATGGAGACTTCATTGTTGCCTTGAACAGCTTCAGGAAAGATATTGCCAATGCAAAAAATAGAAAACAGGTTGGTTGGTTCTTGCTACTTGTTCTATTGACATCACATAGAAGGTATGGCACAGACTCTCTCCACTTGCTCCCTGTAGCATTTGTATTAGCCTTGCTTTAGCAGTTTGGTTTACTGCTTAGAAGCAGCTCCACTATAATTAGTAACAGTGCCTCATTTAACCAAGTTTAAATGAAAGCTGCTTTAATCCCCACCCTTTTAAAAAGTGTATAAAACCCTCACTTTCCTTCCTAGATGACTTCTCATTCTTCTTTGAGGAGAACAGATGGTTTGCTCAGCATGGTCATCAGGGATTTCAGGGAATACTCCTGTGCAGGTAAGACAGCTATCCAAAGGTACAGACTGCCCCAGCTACAGTGAAGTTCCACACTCACACTTGGTGTGGACATGCAAAGAATTCTGTTCAAGGGATTGTTTATAAGCCTGACAGCAACCTAACAGGCAATGGCTTTTTAATAGTGTTCCAAAATGATGAACTTTGTCTCTCTTTCAGTCTTTAGCAGGGAGGAAACAAACTAAAAAGCACAAAGAAGCTTGCTTTATTTGTATGTATTTTCATGCAACTTGTCTTATCTCCCAGGATGGTTAAGAACTAAGTGAAGCTTAACAAGCAAATAGAATATGACACTCAAATTACTCTGATCTTACAGTAAGTTAATCAATGTTGTTATTGTAGGATTAGTTTAAGCTGTGTCCATTTCAGAACGTGTTCCTGACACAAACACAGAGAAGTACATAACAGTGCTACATGCAGTGAGGGTGAAGCAGCTGTGAGCACACCAGATGTGGAACCTTGGGATACATTTGAAACCTCTAATCCGTGACACAGCTGGATTAGATTAAAGCTGGAATTGGAATGGGACAACCTTCAGTCTCTGCTCTACAGAGAACAGTGGAAGAATTCCCATCAGCTTCAATGTACGTCATGAGTTTGAGTTTTATCTAAGATTTTGCCCTTAAAAAGTGATGTGGCAGACAGCACACGGGGCTGGCCCCTCATGGGAGCTGCCAGGCTCAGAAGATGAGAACTGTAAAGGCTGTCTCTCAATTTCAGAACAGCCACATGCTGCTTTTTTTTCTTTTTAACTCCCCCACCCAGGGCTTGAAACAGAAGCTGAAACAAAAGCTGCTTCAACCACAACCTCTGACAATTGTGAGGTAAGTTTAAGACATCTTTTACCTGCAATTACCCAGGACTGATAGACAGGATGCATGAGCAGGCGCCTGATTCGGGCCTTGGAAGGATGAGAGTGGCTGGAGATGGGTAACTGAAACCTCATGTCCCAGCATGCCATGGTACCATTGCTTGTTCCTGGTGGGAAAAAGCTCCCCATAGTCAGAGGGATAAATACATGAGTTTCTGCCCATATTCTTGTGCTCTGTTCCTAGGGAGACAGACTTCAGCCTCAGGCACTTAGCAGGAGGAATACTTCCCAAAAATAGATGAGAAGGCATTTCTTTCCTCTTGTTTGAGAAAAGCATATAACAGCAAAATCATATCAAGCAATATCTTGAGCTATAGTTACAGTAAAGGAAAACTAGAAGGAAGGGAGGGAGGGCATGGAAGAGAGAGAAACTAATAAGAAATGCAGACTTACCAATACACAGCCAGCACTGGTGTATGTCCACAGCAAAGGAAGTTATGAGGCCCAACTTCAGATCGTGTTTCAGCGTCCAAGCGTTGCTGCTGGATCGCAAATCCCATCCAACCAGAGACCCACTGACTGTACCATAAGCCAGTACTGACTGGGCTCCTGAATTGAAGTGATGCATATCTACCACACAGCCATCATCCTTCAGATCTAGGGACCTGGGTTAGAAGAATAAATTAATTTAAAAACAGGTATGACTCCCTCTAAGTTTAAGACTCCTTCCAATAGCTTATACTGAAGCAGCTTTTTTGTCTTTGTGTCACTTTTTAGGGCATTTGCCAGAAACAACTTTCTGATTTTAGTACAACGGATGCTCATGCTCTCCCAAACCATTCTATGACTCTATGATTCATGCTCCAAATTTTATCCACCCAGAGTTTACAGGCAGGAACACCCCTTTGCATGTTATACAGCCAGGACTGTCCTCAGTCACTTACTGTGTGTGTAAAACTGATACCTTCTGCAGGCACAAATGCTGAGTGTACAGGAAAGAGATTCCTGAGATGGTTGCTAGATTTGCTGAGGCCTGGACATGTCCCTCACCCAAGCTGCAAGATTAAGCTGTTGAATCCATGCCAAATATTCAAAACCTGCTCATATGGAGGTAAGAAAGAGCTAAACTATCCCCAAAGACTCCCAAAAATAGTATCTCCCATTACCTATATCTCTGCCACTGTCTCACATTAAAAGCCTGGAAGAAAAAATTGCAAGTTTGAGGCCAAATCACATGTTGCTCATCTGTAAACGTTTATCTAATATCCTGTAAAAGACCCTTCAAAATTACTTTGTATTAAGATTGTAACAAAGGAGGTAAGAAACTAACAAATCCCAGCCTTGAGAACTATTCAGACTGAATGTTTCAAGCCCGTAATGAGTTCAGTGGCACATGAAGTATCAACAACCTAGAGCTAAGAGTGCTCAGCTCTGCGCAGTTACCTTTGAACTCTTCATAAAGCAGGATAAGATCCTGGATTACAGCCTCCTAGTACAGCCTGGGCTCAGCCAGCAGCAAGCCCAGAGCAAATTCAAGGATCTAACTGAGGAATATACTAACAGCTTGAGCTCTGTATGTGGTGAGATTTAACTGCTCTAAGTACATACCTGCTTTGTATTGGATGAATTTTAGGAGATTTAGGGAGCTTTGAAGCTTCAATACCAAGAAGCTGGATGGCACCATTATCTGAAGCTATAGCCAAGTAATGTGAGCCTTGGCAGAATGTGAGTGTCTTTACATGCCCTCCAATCCGAGAGTATGTCAGAATTGATCTAAACAGTACAGAGAGAGAGGGGGAGAGAAAAATTCAGATATTTTTGCTGGCACTTAAAAAAAATACAATTACTTCTCTAAAACACCTACTTAAAACCAATGGCTCTTGAGAGAGCTCTGAAAATAACATTTTCTAAATGTTCCAGAATCGGAAAGCAACAAAACCAATGTTGCCTTTAAACAGCAACACAAGAATATATTTATATATGTACAGAAATTAAATCAAAAAGCCTGTAATTACCAACTGCAAAGCAGTCCCTTTATATTTGCTAGGTATTTTTTTCTTTTAGTAACTAATTGAAACAGCAACTTAATATTTCATAGCTGCAAGCCAAGTGGAATACCAGGATGTCTCCCTGTTGATATTTTCAGCACACCCACAAATGATTCATATTTTCTTCCCTGCTCTACTTTATTTTTCCCTCTAAAACAGCAGTCCCCAAATCCCATGGGTTTTAAAGCTACCTGGTTGTAGTGGTTTTTCCTTCCATTTTTTGGCTATTCCAGACTTTCACTGTGCCATCATTTGAGCAAGTGGCAAAAATGGAGTGCTCATCAGAGACCCGAATGCGGTTCACGGCAGACTTGTGCTCATGAAGGTGAGCTACCAGCAGTCCTTTGGGGCGCCATCCTGCAGGGAAACACAAACCCATGAACTCTGGTGCTGGTTTCATAACCTCATTAGGTCATGCATGTATTGTGCCAAGCAGGTGTTCTGCATAGTAGGTACATTACCTTGAGATGATGATCTTTTGACTCTAATTAGATAGATAGATATATATAATATGCATATCTATATATAGATATATATTTTTTTATCTAATAACCTCAGTGGGCTGTGCTGTACCTGGGGGTGGGGGCTTGCTCTCCCACTCAGCATTCTCCATCATCTGCTTGGCAAGTCTCTCAGCGTTGCACTGCTCTCGCTTCTGCTGGATCAGCTGCTGCAGTTCGGTTTTGCACGTGGTGATGCGCAGCTGGTGAGCGGACGGGGACGCTGTGCTGCTCAGCACCTGCAGGGGCGCTTTCCTGGGCTGAACAACTATGCCATCAGATGCCTGTAAGAGAGCAGCACTTAAAAACACATGCCTTACATTCTACACACAGAGAAATCCCTCTCTGAAGATTTCTGGGTCACACACATTGAATAAAAATGGAAAAATCTCTTTTATTGAATCAATTAGCAATGACTTAGCATAAAAAAAATCATACCTGCATGAAAAAAAATTAATAATGAAATCTATAGAAAAGATTAACCATTCACTTATTCTACTACTTGCCTCATCTGTTCTGTATTCTGTTTGAAGAAACTGTAATCTGCTGTGCACACCTCTTAATGTGACTGTTACAGAAGCAGTTATTACTCTCAAGACTGACAGAATTACAGGTTAGCTCTCGAATGATTATTCCTTTATATAGGGCTTTAAAAACGAATTTGTGAAGTGTTTCCCTCTTAGCTCAGAACGGACACTCATTTAAAACCAGCAGAAGTTAATCTCCAACTAGAACCCGAATAGCATACAGTGTTCAGTGCCAAGAGATGCCTCCCTGGACTGCAGGGCTCCCAGCCCGTCCTCTGTAGCCAGTACAAAGTATTACAAGAACAGGATGTCTAAATGCAGCTGTGATGCCATACACCAGTTCCAAGTTAAAATCATGACATCTCTGCTCTTCCTCATAACACATGCAATCTGAGGAAAAGTCTTCCCTGCCAGAAAAGCTGCCTAGTAACTGTCTAATCTACAAAACCCTTGCTATTTGTTAGTGAAGCTCTTCTGTTCAAGGGCCTAAACTTACTTCAATTCTCTCTCAGTTCCTGTTTTAAAAATAAGAACTTGGAAGTCAGTGGCTGTGCTGGAGAAGGTACCAGGCCATGACCAATGTCAGATAACCTGACTCTAAACCAATCGAGTCATTTCAGTTTAGGATGAGACAGTAATTTTCAGGTATACCTGTGGAGAGGATGACAAAGTGGCACAAATGCCAGCTGAGGACTCCGAACGAAGTGGTTTCCCAGCCTGGATGGCTTCAGGATCAGTAGTTTGTCCATGTCCTTTGGATATTGGCTGGGAGATGTTTGGTGGTTCCAGGGACCCAAACATGCTCTTCCACTCTTCATTTACATTTGAATCTTGCTTTACATGTTTTCTAGCTGTAAGCAGTTTGGAGGAAGGGAGGAGATGGAAAGAGAAGGAAAAAAAAACACCCAGCATTATCGTGTCAACATTCCCTCAGGCTGATCCTTACTCTAAGACTCCATGGAAGTCCAAGGTTTACATGGCAGATTGTTATTTATATACAGAGAAAACCCTGCTGGTAGGTTGTTGAGGTCAGCTGAGAGAGATTTATGGGGAAGACAAAATAAAGCACTTGCTACCTCTGTTCACACCTTCTCAATCCTACAGTTGACTCCTGCAATAAATCATTTCACTATAGGGAAAGTTTGCATCTAGCAGGCAGCAGGGTTAGACTCCACCACAGGATAAATTTTTCTTCTAGAATCATAGAAGGGTTTGGGCAGGAAGAGACCTTCAAAGGTCATCTAGTCCAATCAGCCTGCAATGAGCAGGGACATCAGCGATAAATTTTTAACAGCACAGTATGCAAATCATTACTAGTGTCATATACAATCAGTTTTCCATCACAACTGCAACATCACCTGCAGATTCAAGAACGTTATCTCTGTAAAGAGGAAATTTATTTCTTTTCAGCATTCCTTCAAAGTCACTTAGAACTGTAAAATGTAGAAAGAAAAATAAAAACATGGGACAAATTAAATTTGGACAAAGTCAGTGAAGAAAAGTTAAAGGTGTGAAGAAAACTCAAAGGCGTGAAGACATTGAAGGTGACAGTTTGGGGTTAAACACATCAGTTGAACACAGAACATTTGCAGGCAAGCATCCTAATTCTGGAAATAAGATGGCAAGAGCTATATGGTTTGCAGGTATTTCTGTATTTTTTTATTGAAAAACACAGAATCTATGACTGATGTAACAGAGGAGGGACTTAAAAGCTTCAGAGAGCAAGGAGGAAACCCAAACTGTCTGGAAAAGAAGAATTTTGAGGATACAGAGAAATGGAATAGCTGGCAGCAAAGCTGAACCAGGAAATATAAGAGGGTTTTTGAGCAGGCAAAAAAGTAAAATGGGAGTGGATAAGCTTAAGAACCCTAAGACCAAAAAGCAGGTACTTGAAGGGTGAGCAAAGGTTGGCAACTCCTCACAGCAGCCTGATGAGTTTCTAGTTTTCTCCAGGCTACCTCAAGAAAACATCCAGGATTTTCACAGTTAAAGAGCTCAGCATTTCTTGAGGAAACAGAGAGCAGACAGCTAGCCCTTCAACATTTACACTGTTGCCATGAGTCACAGGAGTCCTGGTTGTCACAACCAGCTGAACAACCAGCACATATTACTATTGCAAATACAGTCAAAATAATTTAAAATATTCTCAGGGGGAAAAAAAAAGCCCCATCTTTCAGTGATTCAGAGAACACTCCATGACCTCACATTTCAAACAGCAGCAATAGTTTTCTTACTGCAAACCCAGTGGGGAGGGTGATAGCCATGAATGCTGAATTACTGAGAACACCCTGAAAGAAAGGCAAACTTCATCTACAGAGACCATGAAATATACTAACCACGTTTGTCATCAGGCTCCTGCTTTGTTTTAACAAGATCCACTTGTCTCCCAGTTATTCCCAGAGCTGACAAGTCAATCACCCCTTTCTGACTGCTGTCATGCAGGTGGCTCTGATCCACTATATTGGCTTTAGCTTTATTTGATTTTAACATGAAGTCTTTCAGTGCTAACAGTTTGTCTTCTTCCTCCTCAGTCATCCCCTACAGAATAAAAGAAAAGGTAATATTATTAACTTTTGAGCAATAACATGCATCAAGGCATGAAGATTTAAGAAGCAGTAAAATTAATGACTGGCTTAGAAGTGGTAGGAGAGAGAGCACATCTCCAGAATTCAAAGCATCAGTCCATTGCTCATACAAGACATAAGGAAAGCTGCTTTAGTGTAAGAATATCTTTTGTCCTAAGGAACAGTGCTAGGAATAGAGAAAAGGCAGAATAGCATTTAATGTTGGATCACTGTCTGGTGCAATCTGCTTTACTGCCACCTAAACCATGCTCACAGCCCCACAAGTCAGAGAAAAAACCCACACTCAGCTACAGTCCTTTCTCTACCCAGTTCTCACCACTCTCTGTGGGTGATTCTTTATGTTCCCCTCTTCACGCATAAGCCTCAAGACTTTTCAGCTCCATTTGCTTTTGGCTCTGCATGTCTAGCTCTTAGACAAATGCATACTCCTCTATCCAGCACAATGCACAGCACATGCTCTGTAATGCTGCCACATCACAGATGTGGCAGAAATTTGAGATACACCACCATTTTTTAAGACTTCAGTTGTATTTGCACTGTATCTGGCAGATCATTTAGAAATCTTTAACTTCTGAACTCCTTATTCCCCAAATCAATGCAGTTAATGCCTTGCAGGATCAGAACCTCAGGCTGGGAGGCCCTCACAGCAGTATCTGCAAGGTCAGGGTTGGTACAGAGCCCAAAAGTCTCAAGCCTGGCTTTCAAAGTACAAATGAAACCCAATTACCTGTGAAAGAAGCTTCTTCAACAGCTGTGCAATGGCAGGGTCCTCGGGGGACGGGCAGTCCCGGAGAGCTCCAGTCCTCTTCTTCTGGCGCATGTGGAGGTGTCGGAAGAGGCTTGTGATATCCTTTGATCTTAAGACATAATCAAATATGGAACGGCTGACAGGCTCTTTAAGTACACTTAGCAGCACTATTTCTTTATCTACCTGCAATTCAAACAGACAGATCGCTCAACATGGTGATACTCACACAAACATGAGGAAATCTAGTGGCAAACGCTGTCATGTCTACAGTGTTTGCCTTTTTTTTTTCTCCTATCTTGAAAGTCAGTAACTGGACAACTGCAAATGTTACTGTATAAAACAATGTCTTCCTCTGAATGCATGTTCTAAAACCCAGTTTCCAGTTCAGACCTGGAGAGATGCTTTCAAGCTTACAGTAAGAAAAACATCACGTAGGACTTCAAAATTATTGTACATCATTATAGCAATAATCAGATTCAACTCATCTCCTGTCTTGAAAATTAGATGTGCGTTGGTCGTAGCAGATTTTCTCCACTCTATTTCCCTCATTCCTATAACAGGCTTCTCATACCTTACTGTCTGCATGAAAAACAACTTCAGAATGAGTCCAGAGCGAGGCCTTTATCACAATCCAACTATGTTACCCCCTGCTTGCTTACTGTATTGTGTGATGCACAGCAAAGAGAAGATTTATATACTAAAAGGAAACAGGAAGTGAACAAGACAAATTTATCAATCCATGCCTAAAACTCAGCACAAGGTGACTAAGGGCATGTAAACAAGAAAAAAATGTTATTTTAGTGAAGTTATCACCTGCAAGGTTTACAAGAAAATGTTAAACACAGGATGTATTTCTCAGTGTAAGTAATGAAACTATTTCTTACCTATTTAAACACTTGAGAAATGCATTCTACAGGTTCCAAAGTTATATACAAAGATATGATCATATCACCAGCATCATGCAGGTCATTCCTAGGCATGTGCAGTTATGAAATTACTTAATTCAGGTTGAATACCCTGCCTTTACCCTTGGCAAAGCAATGAAACACAGGAGTGGTGCTGCTGCTGAAACCACAGGCACAGTAACTGCTCCCTAAAAGACTGTTCATGTTTTCAGAGGGTCAGGCCCAGTCAAATGAGTTAGTGGGGCAGGGCTGGAATACTCAGCCTGGTAGATGAAAGCACAGAATATAAATCCACTAGTTTCACAGTCAGCTTTTCACACCTCCCAGACTCTACAAACCAGCATAGTATTGCAAGTTTGCTTGCAAACAGGCAGAAAAGGCTTGAATCAAAGATGTATTTCTTGATTTTAGGCTTAGTAAAATGTTCTGCATTTTTCTACAAATTTGAGACAACAGTTCTTCAAACATGGAAAGCAATGGCCATTCTGTAATATGCCAGCAGAGATCAAATATCTCTATCACCTCTAACCTTAAATGAAAAAAAAAAGTCATCTAATATTCCTATAGCCAGGACAAACTGAAGAATCGTGACTAGTCAAGATTTATTCCCATGAATATTATTTGAAGTATTACCTGTATTATTGGTTGTGTGATAAAAGGATGGAGGTATGGCATTAGCTTGCAGTAGACATCAGCAATATTCAAATACTGTGCTACCACAGTGATAAATCCCACTGCACCATAACATATCCAAAGATTAGGATGACACAGGAATGGTGCTGAAAGAAAAATAGGCTGTTAAAATAGATCATTCATATAGGAGACAGATCATCCTGCATATGGCAGCCTGCAATGTTGTTTCCTTACATTAGAATTACTCCCAAACTGAGCCTTCTCTCCTGCAGAGTATCAAGGTTAAAACACTCATACTGAGGAAATTATTTCATGGATTTGATGGTGCTCAGCTTTCTTGCTGTTGCCAAAATGCATATTTTCCCTATTTGTTCATTTCAGTCCCTAATTGTCAACGACAGATTTGTAATGGAGACTAATCCAAAAATAAATCTCAACCATATTCTAAACAATTACAATCCTAATACCAGTGATTTAGTTTTTTATGTTTAAAGAAATTCTTTATTCCTTCCTTCTTCTCCTATCTTCCTTGAAGAGTCACTACTTATATTCTAAGATTATCAGACTCAGAAGTCCTTCTCAGTTATGTGGGTTTTAAGAAGTTGTAATCGAGGGACTGCATCGAGTCATGAAATATAATCACAGATCATCTGCCTCAAATTCTGAGTGCATTTGAAAAGCCATAACATTAAGAAGCAGACCACATCTCAAAAGATCAGTTGGTATTTTCTTTTCCATAAGTAGCTGGTACATCTTGGGCACATTAAACTGATAAGCCTGATGAGGAAGGAGAGACCAACTCTGTGTTAGAAATAGGATGAGAAAGAATCATGGCTGTTTGAATTTCCTCATCCTCAAGGGCTGATGGGTAAGGGTTTGCAAGTTATGTGCCTGATGGACTACCAGAAATAACCAGGATTTTTTCTTTACAGCAGGCATGTAGAACAAGGAAAGATCTTAAAGCAGAAAATTTTTGGACTAAGCGTTGTTTGCTGCTGTCCCATTATAAAATCAGAGAAGATGCTTCCAGTTTGTTTGACTGAAGTTATTATTTTAGAGGTCTGAGCACTAACATGGTCTAACTAGCAGTAGTTCCTTAACACAATTTTGTGTAGAGTCTAAAACAGTACTGTAGGTTTGCACTCTGGACAGCTGAGCTGATGGTGAAGCTCTGTGTAGTACTACGACTTTTTCTGAACCAGGAAAACAAGGTATTCACCAGTATTCCAACTTACCAATATCACAGGCAAACTCATAAATATGGGGCTTTTGCAAGAGCCCCAGCTGGCACATACAAGTAAGAGCATTGAGGGCTTTATAAATGACAAATTCTTCAGCGTCACTGAGACCTTGCTGAAGCAGAGGTTTGAGTATTGATGAGCTTTGCCAGCCAACGTAAGCAGCAACACCTGAAACACAAAGAGAACACATGACAATCCAAAGTAGATTGATAAACACCAGAAAATTGAATGTCTTCCCATCAAACTTGAGATTAAACATAAAATAACTTTATCACTTCTAATTTAATAAGGAAATAATCAATATACTTGTTCACATATTAATGCTGGACTTTGTTGCTAAAAGGAAGAGAAGCAGAAGGGAGAAACAGCACAGGCAAGAGAAATCCCCTCAGTGCCACCATTACAGAAGGGCATCTGTCCACAGCCAGAGGCAGCAGTTCCTGCACATACTTAAATATGAGTCAGAGAGTTCAGTTTTAAAGATGTGCAAGAGCTTTAAGTAAAACAAAATATAAATTCAGAACTTCATCTGAATTCTTCTGTGGAGATTTTGAACCGATACTGGGAGATGAGTTAAAAATATAGGTCGTCTTGACTTTTACACTTAATTGCCTCTCATCTCTCTCTATGTCTTTTGCAAGAATCCAGGACATTCTGACCTGTGCTTTGGCTACTCCATTGCTCCTTCTAAACAGTTTCTGACAAGTTATCAACATCATCTCTTGGAAGGGTCTGCCAGCACTGCATTTTGTGGCTTCCAGCCATACTGGAACGTGTATGTACCACAATGACCCTGCTGGAAGTTTGATCATGGCTGTTTTTCTTGTCATGCCCCTGAAGTACCATTTCTGTCCCCAGGTACTGCAATAGCAAAGTTTCCTTGACCCACAGTTCCTGAGCGCTGACTCTCAGCAAGTCACGTGGAGTAATTTCCAACAGACATGATGCATTAGATATACCTAGCAGCTGATGTCATCACTGGTAAGACATTCCAAATTGCTATTAAGTTTTCTGAAGTGACAGGAAAAAAAAGTTTTCCAGTTATTAACTTTAGCCTATACCAACACACAGTTTTCATCATATGAACAGATCTACTGAAGTTAATGGGAACATGCACACATGTGAAGTGATACATCTCCTAGAAAGCTTGCAGAAAGCTTAGTATTTGCTTGCCATAACTCATGGCAAGTTTTTTTTTTTTAAGTTAGTGGTTTCAGCAAAGCCTCTAACAAAAAAAAGAGCATTTAAAGTTTATTTTTATGTTAATCTACCCTAGGCTTAAATGCATCAGTCTCATTTGCATTTTTTGGACTAAAAGAAATATACATTTGTATCTACATTGTTTCACCTTCACTGCCTAAAAAATTTTACAGCCAATAATTCATCTTAGTCTTTTCCCATAAATTCTAGGAATATATATAAGAAAGGATTTTTACATGACTTATTTTTGCATATCCTGGAAACTGTTAATTTATTTTCTCTCTACTCTGGCTGAAATCAAACACTTACCAACTATGCTGTCAAAAAAAGCTCCTCGAAGATGCCAGTCATTCTTATCATTTAAGAAAGTGATCATATGAGACAGAAGAACATCATTGGCTTTCTGACGTCCGAAAAAGACACACAGACGTGTTATTCCATTTTCCATCAGTGTTTGTTTCACAATATTCTCTGGGTCACTTAGCAGTGTCACAACTTTCTGCTGGACCATTTCATGCAAGGCTTGCAGCTCTGCAAGGGACAACAGGATGAGCTTTGGGGCTGGGGAGAAGCAGTGGGTGCACGTGTGGTACCTGCTGCCGAAGGAGGCAGTGCCGGCGCGTCCCGAGGAACACCCGACTCAGGAAGATGGGCAGCACAACAGAACCTCAGCAATTCCAACGAGGCCTTACTGAATATTCAGGCTAAGCATGAGGTGGTGACAAGGCCAAAGAGCAGAGAAACGTGAGACATTCTTAACCAGATCAATTTGTTTGAAACTACTTGTAACTCCAACTAAAATGATCCAGCTTGTTTTACATATATGTAGGTGACATGCAGATGTGAAGAAGCATCAGAATGAGTCAGAACCAGTGTTACAACAATGAACAAAATGCTTCAAGGCAATTCTGGTTTGATGTTTGACTATCAGTTTCAAAATTTGTGAACTAACAACAGATCAAAAGATGCTGATGAAAAATTTGAGGATGCCCTTGCCTATGGCTTCTACTCTATGAAGCAACTAAAGAAACATTTCTATTAAATGGAAATAACAGAACTGTTAATGCCCTGGCTATTACTGAAAGCTGTACAAGACAGGTTCTCAAACAACTGACACAGAAATTTCAGCTACTGCTGCCCCAGTTTTGCAGGGGTGATTACCATTTGCCTGCAGTCAGAAGACCAGCTAATTTGCTTTTTATCATGACTCTGTCTGTCAGTCACATGGAAGTTGCCTTCTGGGTTCAAATTTCTCATGCTTGCTTTCTAAAAGGGTAAAAAGAATAGAACTACTCAAGCTTCTTTCTTCCTTGTGTTACTTCTTTCATCTCCAAGCTATTTCAAGGAACAGAGGACAGTATTTCTTAGAAATACAGCCCACATGCCTACAATCCTCTCTCACTCATCAGCAATTCTGAGCACCCCATGCCTTATGTGAAGGAACTTAAAGAGGATTTATGTTTGGTTTTAGTACATTTGCTGTTGTTTTATCTTAAAGTATCTTCCTGCAACTAGTTAGAGATAATTGCCTTTTTCCAAATGGAGTACATGCAGGATGTTTACCAGCTATGATTAGTCACAGATTGACCTAACTCAGCCCAGAACAGAAATGACAGCTTTTAACCACAAACTCTTCCCAGCTTAGAAAACTTGCCCAGCATTCTTCTGGGAATCTATGCATCACTAAAAGGCACTGGAGATAGCACACAGGTCACTTATTACCCTCTGTCTTTCCAAAAGGAAAGAAAATCCATCCTTAGGATTTTAACTTATTCTTTGTGTTAGTTACAATACAAAGTTTTGTTACTGCCAAATGGCATCCACACATTCAGATTTTTCAGGCAAAAAGACAGACAAGAATTGCCAGGCATAGGAACAGAAAAGGAAGAACAACTGTAAAATGCAGTACTATGACTATGCCATAATTTGACACATTTTCCAAAGCCAACACTGCCTGCCACTTCAACGGCAGCAGCATTTGGAACACAGCTGTGTTTTTGCAGCTGACTTGTTTATGATACCATGAGTGAAGATGGATATGCAACCAGGCAGCCAGCATCACAGTCAAACACCTTAAGGACTTTGGGAGAAGAAAGATATGCTCATTTATATACTTCTTGGTTTTTCACAGCAGTCAGAACAGAGCTGTCTGTCTCTGCATGAAGCTGCAACACATGCTCTGATACTGGTCGAGGCAAAGCATTCCTCCCATTTAACAGGAAGGCCAGGCTTTGAGAGATGAGATATATCAGTGCTAACTAAGAGTTTTGGCCCATGACGTGCTATCATAAGCAGGGAAGGTAAGTAGAAGTGACATTACCTGTGTCATAGTTATCACTAGGGTGAGATGTTTCATCTGTTTCTTCACCATTTGGTTCATTTTCCATATTCAGATTTTTCAGCTGGACTAACTCCAGAAATCTCAGAGCTGTTTCTGCCAACAATGCTATGTTTTCTGTAAAGGAAAACATTTTGGTTAAGAGTTGTTCTACTTTATCAGTCTGTATCAGTCTGATGATGGGAGGTTATAGCCACTGACAGTACCAGTCATGATGGGTAAATGAGACTGAAATTAGACAACATGCTGTCACCAACACACTTTTGTTGACCCCCAGCAAAGCTACCAACTACATCAATCACACAGTACTTTTATCATGTAAACAAGTGGAAAAATTCTAACGATATTAAATGTAATAAACACTGATTTAATTCTTCTAGAACTAGCTCACAATCTGGCTGAGATTGATGACAAAGTAACTTTACAGAGCTTCAAGGCCAAATACCCTGAATTAACTAACACTACCAGGCCATAGACTGAAACAAAACACGGATAAACCACCACACCAGCATATGTATCCGAGGAAGTAACAACGTTACCCCAGGATCCACTTTCAGAATACTTGCCACGGTATCTATCCACACCATTTGCACTGTTTTGCACCGTTTCAAAGCTGCTGAAGCAACTCATCCTGTATTATCTGGGCCAGGGCACTGCTGGCACAGGAACGATAATGCTGAGGTAGAAGTCCCACCTAAGCAGCCATTCTGAGTGTCATCCAAGACAACAGCAGTGTGCCAATGGAGCCTGTCCACAGCCAGATCAAATCCTCCAAGTCACCAGTCTGACCACTTCCAACACAAGCACTACAGCAGCAGAAGTTAACTCAGCTAGACTACCTTTAAATACATCAATGTATTTTCTCCACTTGAAATTTAAATTGATCAAGGTGACCAAAAGCAATTGGTTCTATTCATTAAAATACTCTCCAGTATTAGTTTTATCAGTTTACTAAGTAAATGGAAGACATTTTCCACAGAAATCTACATTTCTAACTAAAAAAAAAGCAACACCAAAACAACACACCTGAAAAGATGGTGGCCATAGCAAACAAGGGTGTATGGCAAATAGTAAATATTGGCATGACTACAAAGCTTCTTCCTGAGCCATGCAGAACTCATACCTCAATAACATATGAAGAAAACATCTGGTATGGTATAATCAAGTCCATTACACAGCAAACAATGTAATTTCAGCCCCTGAATATCAAATTCATTTTGTGGGAAAACAACTCTGAAGCACAGCATCACACTGGTGCTTTCAGATAGTTTCAGATTTATTCAGTTCAACCAGGCCACTTGAGGTAAACAATCTGAGCTAAAGAAATGTCAGTTCAGAAAAATGAATCGAAGCAGCAAAGGGTGGGCGCTCTCAGAAACTCTGTTCACATAATTAGCTACTTAAAGACCACTCGTACAAGTACTTTTCTTCATTACACTCTTGCCTGTCCAGAGCATTAATCCAAGACTGCATCCCTGAGCATGAGGCTTTAAACTCTGACTTCTCACCTTAGCTGTGGTAAGGGCTGTATGCTGCATCCAGTCCCCAGCCCAAAGCATGCGCACACATGCTGCAAGTTGCTTTTACATGCAAAACTACAGAGAAAATGAGATATTAATTTTCTTAAAAGTTAATTCATCTATCAGAGAGTAAACTGAAAATGTAATAGTTTACTTTGGGTACAGAACTACACTGGAAACCTACCTGTTCATGTAAGTCAACTAATTAAGCTGCCACCCCAGTGCCAGTTACCTTAAGTCAATACAGTTATCTTTACCTGCAGTCATTTCTGAGACTTCTGGGGAGATTTACTGGCATAGAAACAGCAAGCTAGATGACGGTTTTGAACAGAGGAGAAAACAGTTCAGGCAACGTATAAAAGCCCGAGATTTGGAGTTTTGACTGGATGTCCTCTTACCGGCATATGCAAGTCTGACAATGGTGGCTTCATCCTGGGCCAGATGTGCAATTCCGGGCAGAATGTACTCTGGGTAAATGTTAATATCATTGCGTGGCACCTCTTTGACGAGAGCAAGAACTTTAGTTAATGTCCTCACAGATTCTGCCCTCACCCTGGGCACAGAGTCGTTGCTGAAATGTAACAGATAAGGAGTAATACGATCCAGAAGAATCTCTACACTTAATCTTGGTGCTAAATGAAGGATCAGTTCCAAAGCAGCCAGTTTTGAATCACAGTATTTGAGAGTCTGTAAACAGGAAGTTATCACAGACACCAGAATAACCAGCCCATTCTCTTTTGTCTCCCCCTCAGCTTTTTCTGTGTGATCGTGCCCACACAGATTGTGGATGATGTTGTCCAGATCTTTTCGTATGACCAATATACGCTCATCTGCCGACACAAACGTTTCCTTGGCAAACTGGGCCATGTAAGGCTGAAGGAAAGTGTAAAATATTTCAGGAAATGCATTGTTACGTTGCTGTTTCAAATAATCTTCAGCTGCTAAACGTTTATCTGGCTCACGATGGATCATCTGAGTGACCTTGAGAAAAGCAGAAGTGGGAGGGAGCAGGAGAGAAAGATTAAAGGTTTAGACATTTGCAGTAGAAAAAAAACCCCAAAGCCCAAACCCAACAATATGCAATCTGCTACTGTGAAATAAACTGCAAACAGATCACACAGATGGTTCAAGTGCTGTAGCCCACCCTTACCAGCTCTCTGATACTGCGGTCTTCAATTTTGTTCAGGACTTGATCAGGGGAAAAGAGGCCATTTCTGTAAGCCAAAAGCTGAGATAAATCAAACAAAGGCACACCTTCTGTGAAGAGCTCTGCTATTACACAGCCTGGGGAACAAAAGAAAAAAAAGTCAAAGATGTCAGAACATTATAAACAGACACTTTAACTTCGCTTTCTACATGTGGAATAAATGACTCTCTGCTCCAATGAAAATAAGGCAAATGAGTTGCCAAATTAATTTGCAGAAAGGTAACATCTCAAGTTCCAAAACCTGGCTTTTACACTTGATCCCTGAAATACGTCCCAAGTAATGGATCACAAACATGACAACAGCACAGCAGTTTGCAATTAGGAAACATGAGGCAGTGACTTCAGCCACCTGCCAGCTGGAAAATACATCACCAGAAAAGGAACTCACATCATTGTCATGTGGAAAAAGAGTGCTGGTAAGTCAGCACGGATTGGGCAGTAGGTCAAAACTAAGCAGCCCTTTTAGAGAAGGCAAAGAAATAACCTCTGCTTCCACAGCTGATGCTGGGAGACAGCATATATTCACTCACACGTGACTGCCACACACAGACCCTCCATGCTGTGTCCATGACATAAGTCCTCATCAAAGAACCCAGTCCTGCAGTTTGCTCCCAATGGTCTGCTTTATCACTGGAGTGTCCTGGAAGTTTGGCCATAACAGCAGCTTGTAAAATGAAGTAACTATGTCCTTTAAATTAATATTTTCAGTCACTTTAAGGGAAGAAAAACAAAGGCCAAACTTCCAGCTTCCAAACTGCTCAAGACAAGCCCAAGCCTCAAGGCAGACTCCCCCAGACAAACCCTAACAAGTATTTGCAACTGGAACTTTGACAGGAGCTTGCTCCAACTTCCTGCCTGTGAAGAAAACGAAATGAGATGAGGCTTCTAAAACCAATATTGCCAAATTGCCCCAAAAGCAGTCCCCAAGCAACTGGACCACTGACTGATTCCTCCTCTTAGGTCCCATGAGGCATACGCTTCTCAGGCATGAGAAGATGATGGTCTGAGCCTTGCAGAACCATCTCCTTTCCAGAGCAGAGATGAGCCATAATAGAATAGCTTGTGATTTCCCTCATCAAATAATGGTGATGCATTTAAATTATGTGGCTTACTGTATGGTGTCTGTACCTTTCTGTGAACAAACAAGGCTTGGGGTTTGATCTTATGCTTAAAATAGACAAGTTCTTTGACATGCTGTTCTCTAAGCCCACTGTAAACAAAACCAAAGCAAACCAAAAAACCACCAAAAAAATCAACTTTTCTGCACTGCATTACACAGTCAAAAACAACACACTGGTTTCTCCTGGTAGGTCCAAGTACCTGCAGAAAATATATCCATTGCACGTTTTAACTCCCCTCTCGTTCGCTGATTGCTGTTTGCCAAGTCCACCAAAGGAGTTGAAGGGTCCCGCATGTTTTCCAGCTCGGTCGCAAACATGCTGCCATCGACAAAGCGCTCGGGAGCGATGTAACACGTCCTCCGCCGCGATGTGTCGAAGAAATAATTGAAGTCCGCGGGATTGTCTTCCGGGAGATAAGTCGGTTTGAAACTGGCAAAGTCAGTCAGAAGGACCCAGTTCCAGCTGGTGACCATGATGTTCTCTGTTTTGATGTCCCCGTGGCGGACTCCGGATTTGTGCGCCTGGTCCACCGCAGTGAGGATCTGGAAGGCGATCCACCTTTTCTCGATGTTGTTCAGGAATGGCCTGGTACTAATTCGGTCATAAAGGTTGTCCCGTACGTACTGTCTGAAGAGCATGGCAGCCTTCTCGGACAGGGTGGCCTTCTGGAAGGGGAGGCAGTTCTGCGCCGAGTGTAACCTTATCTTCAGCTCCTCCAGCTCCTGCTTGTAGCTCGTCAGCGGCAAGGTGGGATCCTGGATGGCGAACACCTTCACGACCACCAGCCCCTCCCGGTGCTTGGCTCGGGCCACCTTGAAGAAGCGGGTGCTGCCCAGGCTCTTGTCATACTCGAAGTCGTGGATGTCCGAGAAGTAGCTGTCCACCGAGAGGATCTGCGAGGGGGCGATGCCAGCCAGCTGGTTCCCCATGGCGGCACCTGGGGGCAAACACAGCGCGGGGGTCTGTCCTCTGTCCGCCGCAGCCCCGGGCCCGCTCCCCCGCCCGCCCGGTCGGGTCCCGCAGCACTCCCGGCCCGCAGAGCCGGACCCGCGGCCCGCAGGCGGCGGATGGAGCGGGGCGGGCTGGGGCGGCGGAACCGGCACGGCGGACGGGGGCGGTGCCCTGAGCTCACATCCTGCCGGGCCCGGCGCTGCCGCCCGGCTCAGGCTCCGCCCTGCCCTGGTTACACCTTCTGGGAGGGTTCCTCGGCGTGCGCTTGCTCCGCGCCCAGCAGGGGTGCGTTCAGGCCGTTTCGAAGCAGCTTTCCGCTGTTTGTCTGGCCGTGCGGAAGCAGAGCCGTGCGCGGTGCCGTCCCCGCCGCTGTGCGCCCCGAACAGCACCTGCCTCAGCACCAGCGGCCCTGCTGCTCCCGTGCCTGGCGCTGGGGCCGGCGGGCAGGAGGCTCTGCTGGGTGATTTCACTGCTAGGTCTGTCCTGAAAGGGTTTGGTGTATCTGGGATCCGAGAAAAGGACTTTTCATTGCAAAGTGAGAATGAAACAAACCCTTTATCCATATTGTGTGGTCTGCAAGCACTTGAGAGCAAGGAGGAGCCCAGGGCAGAGTTTGCTCATCCTTCCCTTTGCCTTTTCCCTTTGCCATGTTCTGTTGTTGCTACCTATATAAAACATACTGCTACAGATATGATGTACGCTCAAAACTTGCCCTAACACACGATTTCCACCAGCCATGTGCATGTATGTATGGCCAGACTTGTCGAACGCAGATTTGGGCAGGGCTCTCCCCACGTGCCCTTCCAGCCTGCACAGTGGATGTTTTAGGTGAGGCACAGCG
>JAWWEV010000083.1:41912302-42002193 GCA_035583235.1 Hafferia zeledoni
CATTTGGCTATTGGGATGTTCTCACACTGGATCCCTCCTGCACTGCTCCCAGGGAACTGCCCAGCAGCCAGGACAGCTGGGAAGGCTGTGGCTGGACCAGGAGTGTGGGTTTCCCATCCATACAGAGCAGAAGTATAGAGAGGGGGAAAGCACCAGGGCTGATGTGACAGTGCTGGGAGAAGCTTGTAGTGGAATTGATGCTTCCACCAGGAAACCGTTGGACTCTCCAGAGGGACTTGTTTTATTATCTGAACCCAAGACTAGATTTCTCTCATCATCTCCTGGCTAAAAGTAAAATACATAAAACAGGCTGAAATTGCAAGTGTGGGTATATAAAACAAGTAACCCCAGTACTCTGATCAGCCATTGCTTGGTGTTCCTTTCAGTTGAAAAAAAAAAAGAAGTGGATTTTCTTCCAATTTTTCCTCAGAAAACCTGTTAACAGCTATCATTGCTTTTTGGAAGAAGGGCTGAAAAATTTGGCATCTGAACACCATCACCTTATGGCATGTACCTGTGCAAAAACTTACCCTCACACTTCACAAAAGCAGAATCCATGGATGGAATAGTTGTAGCACTTTGAAGTGCTATTTAGGCTGTCAATTCTCTTTCCATAAATGTTTTTAAATCAGGGATTTAAATTAAGCACTCCCATTAATCACTCTCAAACTAATCAGTGAATTGATTCCAAATCTGGCAGTCAGTCAGTGTTGATACAAGATTTGCTGCACGTATACTCACAAATTTTGTTTGCACAGTATTTTACTGCAAATATAAAAAGGCAAATGCAGTTGTCAATTATGAATGAAATTGAATCAGGATAAACTGAAGTACATAACTGGTGTATATACACTCAGCAGCCTGTCAGTGTGGGCAAAATTACCTTAACAGAGTTAACATCTTATTTGATAGATCTTCTTGTAAGTAATAAATGACCTTTTCTTTCTGCAAACAACGTGAACCGTGTTCATAATTTGAGATTTTTACATTATTCATAGCTTGGCAAAGAGTTCAGAGACTCAGATGAAGAAAATGTTTAGGAGATCCTATATAGTTTATATTAAGATTCCATGCTGATCTTTTGTATGTATACCTTCCTATTTTACTAGCAAATTTACATAATTTTGTATTAGTCAGGAAGGTCATGGTCTTCTACTTCTTTGGGGCATTCCCATACTGTAGGTAGTCAAAAATATGATTTGAGTAACAAGAATCATAGGATGGTTTGGGCTGGAGGGACATTTAAAGGTTGTCTAGTCCAACCCTCTGCCGTGGACAAGGACACTTTCCACCAAACCAGGTTGCTCAGAGCCACATCCAGCCTGTCCTTGAGCATTTCCAATGATGGGGTGTCCACAGCTGCTCTGGGCTGCTCCAGCACCTCACCACCCTCATCATTAAAAGTGCCTTCCTTGTATCCAATCTACATCTTCCCTCTTCCAGTTAAAACCTATTGTCTGTGTCCCATTGCTACAGGAAGGCTGGAATCTTTTTTGCTCAAGCCATGGCTGCAGTTTGCTATGTACTTCAGAAAGTAAGACATTTCCAGCAGTGTTCTTACACTTTTACAGCTTCTGGAGCTGATGTGCCAAGGAGGAAAAGTTTTTCCTGGGAGCAGTCTGGCTCAGTGTGGGTCCTAGAGAAGCCATGGTGAAACAAGGGGAGAAAGACAAAAGGTGTGAAGAGCACACAGCCAGCTCCAAAAAGACAAAATAATCCTATTCCCCCTCTGAAGACAGCAACAAACAGAGATCTGTCTTTGTAGCTAAAGCTGGTTACTTTCCAGCCTTGACATGCTTCAGAAAAAATATTTCTATGATGTAGCCAACAATAACAGGCTGTTATCTGATGAAGACAGTGGTACCTTAAAAGCCTCACTGAGTGATGCAGAGCTTGGCCTGTATGTTTACTCCAAAAAATGCCAAATGACAGGATGTCCCTGTGTAGGCAGGAAATTCCATGTCCTCATTGGAAGCATTTAGTGGCCAAACAGAGGAAAACAAAAAATCTACCATGAAAGAGGAAAAGAACTCTGAGGTTCAAGAAGCACAGAACTAAGTCTTGATAATGTGCCCCTTTCTCCCAGTCCTTTTTGCTATCTGAAATACACCTTCACAACTTAGAAACTTTGCTGATCATTTTTTTCCTGCATAAACCCCCACTACTGTGTTCTGTTGTGTTCTTTGTTGTCCTGGGCTGGCCAAGAGTATGTAGCATGGAGTGTACAGCGCAGATCCCTGCGTACAGTGGGGACCCACAGCATTGCTGAGGCAGGGCAGAAAGCTTGGCAGGGAAGGGTTTGTCTCTGTGCCTTGTTCTTGGTGCTGCAGTGAGCATGGAGAGGGTGGGCAAGGAAGTGGGGCACAATGGCAGAGCAGAGGGTTATTGCACAATGTCCACCTCATCTTTGGTTGTAACAGCAGGAACCCTCTCTCCTCACCCTTCCAGTACAAGATCCAGGGTCCTGAGTGCCCTGGAGCAGGTGCAGGTGTTTCAAGAAAGGTGAAGACCATCCTGGTTTTCCACACCCTAAAAATCTCCACAGGTTTAGCTTTAGGTCTTGAAATCACATGGGGGCTTCTGAAAGTAAAGCTGCTCATTAACTATGCATTAATTCCTTTCTAGAAGTAATTTATTCTTCTTACTATTTTTTTCTTCTCTCAAATAGACATTCTTCCTCTGGTTTTTGTGTCAGATAACCTGCAGGGCTAAATGGAAATTGGGTTTGTGCCCTTATTTCTAGAGTGATTTGTATTGGTGGTGTATCACTGGAAAAAGCAGCCATCCTAGCTGCTAGGCAATTTTAATAAGGATTTAGTCACTTGTCCCTTATTTATTGTGGATTTCTTTTCTTAGTTTCATATTTTATTTTTCTTAATCTAAACATCCAGTTTATAAAGTTATAATTATTTACTGTAAACAAAACATAGATTTCTTCCAATAGTGATTTGTAATAGTTACATAAAATTTAAAAGGAAGAAAAGCAGCCTGATATACTAAGGAATGTATAATATCTGCAGGATATCTTTTTAATTGCTCTAACCTGTACTTTCAACACATAGGCTTTGTTTTTCTCACTCAGAGACCTGCAGGAACATCACACCTGCACATTTGATTACCTAAAGCTAAGTGAATCTGAACACTAATTCAGTAGAACCCTCGGAACTGGCGGACTGCCAGCTCAGTTAAACAGCTATCCTGACAAGGAGAGACAAAAATGCCTCTGAAAAGACTTGCCATGGCATAAAGTAGCCACCAAAGTAAAACTATGCAATAAGGAGATTGTTCACAGCATTTCATTTGTCTTTGGTATTTATTTCCTTATTATTACTAGAATCTCTGTTTGTGAGGGAAGTTTGGCATTTCACACAGATCTAAGAGCTTGTAATACATAATTCCCTGTGTCACTGAATGAATGTGTCCCAGTTAAGCAGTTTCACTGTCATTAAGTATAATTGTGCTAAATTAGCATCCATGGACATGTTCTGTTTTTTTTCTATACAAACACAATCCTGACAGGAAGAAAAAAACAAACAACAAAACCAAAAAAACCCCAAACAAACCCAGAAACCTGAGCAATAGCTAAGAGAAGAAATTTGTAGTTGCTTTTCAGAAGAGCAGGCAGGGAAGTGGCTTCACACCAGCATCTTGTGGGACAGGGAAGATAACTTCTCCTAGCTAAGTCAGCAAAGTGGTTATGGTCTCTGGGCATTACCATTTGGTACAGGTTTTTCTCTAAAAGAGCTGTGTGACCATTGCACACGGGGGTTGGCAGAATCCTGATTTTCAGAATGCTTGTCTCTCTTGCTGAGTGGAAATTATCTGTAATGCTGGTGTTCCTCTGGCTTCCTGTGAGCACTGAGCACAAGAACAGTTTGCCACAAAATTCTTCAAACGATCCTCTTAAGAATTAATGTTGGGAGAAGGCTTTTTCCTTCTTGAGCTGTTATGCTTAACATCCAATTAGCCCTTGGTGTCAAGGCTAACATGATAACAGTAGGCCAGGCATTTCTCAGGAGAGGTAAGGAATAATTTAAAACCATCATTAGGAGTTGCAAGGTCTTGAAAATAGAAATTATTTTCACTTTATCTATAACTTTAGATAATTGTGCTACAATATTCCTTCCAATTTAGGTCTCATTTCTGGAGTTACAAAGTAAAATAACAAGCTGACATCTGTACTCTATCATATGCTTGATTACCCATATGCAGAAAGGGGTAAAGAACAATTTCAGATAACCAAGTGGTTTGATGCTTGAGGGAATTTCCAATATAATTACTCAGCATCTCAGGACATTGATCTGTTGGCTTAAGGAGGTTTTTTGGCTAATTGAGGCTCACTAACTAAGGTTACATAGAATGTGGAGCAAACTTTAGTTTGGCATTGAGGTCTTGCACTGAAGGGTGTTTCAGAGAATTATTTGAAAAAATGTTTTTCATATCTAATAATTAGCCTCTTAATTATCCTTAATTACTAGCCATTTGATTGTACTTCTTCTCATGTCCAGTAAGCTAAACTGACAGAAAATTATCTTCCTTTATATAAAAGGGAGAGTAAGAGTTGGCCCTTACTGATGTACAGACAAACTTTGAGTAAAAAAATCTTTGATTCCATTAAAGTATTATTAATTCATATTCACATGCACAAATCAAACAAATATGTATTTTGAAACTATCCTGATATAATCTATCTTTTACAGTGTGCTTCAGTCAAAGCACCAGGACTGTGTTAGATGGGAAGGAAAAATGAATTCCAGGAGGAATCTCCTCTGATCATGCCTCTTCCCAGCCTCCAGTCATTCAAATCCAGATACCTGCAACCAAGAACTTCACAGCTAATTTTAACAATTAAGGAAAAAGAGTGATGGACTTTCTCAGGTAACCAGGCAAGATGAGCTGAATGCTCTGGAGGGGAAGGTTTTATAGCACAGTGTTGCCTCCCAGACATGAACATTTATGCTACTTTTATTGTGTTTTTAGAGATAAAATACTACTGTATGGCAAACTGCTTTTTCACCAGCAGCACCTACTCCTACATCCCACACCCTCATTCTCACTTCTTGGCAACTCTTGTGCAACAGCACAACAATCCCTATACTGGCCTGATGTACCAGGTGGGACACCTTGGCTAGTGCTTAAGACTAGAAAGCAGATTTTGTAACATTTTGCTTCCTATTTCCATGTGCTAGTAACAGGAGCACATGATCCCTAATTCCTGAGGTTCAGCATCACTCCTTCTCTTGTGCCAAGCCTTTTCTCAACAGGCTTGGCTGACTTTGCAACTGCAAGAGTCATTTTTCTGTGATATCTATAGACAGGGGCTCAAATAGTACTGTCAAATCACTCCTCAGATCTTGAGTAAGGAAGGATCTGCAAATGTGAAAGGCCAGTGTAATATCTTATAATGCCACAGTACCATGTCATGCCAGTTCCTGGGCACTTGTAACATCCCAGTACCACAGCATTTCTGCAGACTTCCAGGGCAGGTTTGAGTAAGTCATTAAAATTATCTTAGGAGCTCATGGTTTTCAAAATTTCCTTCTTTTATGTTCAGTTTTTAATCATTCCTTGTTTAATTCTCTTTGGAAATTAATGCTCATTTCCAGAAAATGAATGAAAGAATTTGGGTTATACATGGGTTTTGTATTCTTATTTTCATTTTCTTAATAAATTGCAGGGTGAATGAATAACAGAGGGCACATTTTGACCAACAGATTACTGTCAACTCAACTGGCCCATGTGCCACTCAGGTAAGTTTTGTAATTTCCACCCCTGAAAATCTGTTTATAGAGCAAACAAGCACTGTGAGGAATAACATACACAAAATTTAGGACGGAGCAATAGTCTATGTTGATGTTTCTCTGACATTACTAGTTGAAGAACAAGCCAAGATTTAAGCAAAGAAAGATTTATCTTACTTGGTTTTGTCATAATTTTCTTATATAACAAAGCAACATGTGGGTTGAAATGGGTTATTCATGCTTTCATTTTTATACTGTCATTTTTAATTTGTTTGCTTCTATTTGGCTGTATATTTTGCAATATTTGGGGATTTTAAATTGTTCAGTAAATGTGCTGTCTGAGATCTGATAAGCCAGTGGTGAGAAGCTGTTGAGAAGCATCAACCAGATAACTTCTATGGGTCCTTTCTGTTCATTTGCTTTACAACTCTTTGCTATGTTGTTGTTTTCCAGTAGTTGTTCCTTGGCACCTGACTTGCACCATTCACGTCAGAGTAGTAAGAATGAGGATGCAAACTCTTCCCCTGCATTCCCCTGCTCTGTTTGCACACACTGTCAAGGCACCAGGGCAAACAGAAATGTTTACTGTTGCTGTTTGCAGCTCCTTCATCCACATTTCATTATTTCAATGACCTTTCATGTAGTAGCTGTGTGCAATGTTTGTAAAAACATTTGCAAATTTTGAAGCAAGGGACTTGTCTATACATTCTCATTTGCTTCTACCTGTTTTATTTCTGATGAAAGGTCCTGATTGACAAATTAAGTGTAATCTCTTCAAAAACCAGCCTAGATAGATGCTGCCTTACAGCTAATGTTTTGTGAGGTGTTTGTGAACTTCGAGTCAGTATGAATGTCAGCATGGGAAATTTATTTAATCTTTCTGCACAGCTGTTTTTATCAACTTTCTCTACTACCATTAACAAACAGCTGATAAAGCTCTCAGGGGAACTTGCCACAACATATACTGAGATTGGTTTGCCCAACCTGTCCCTTCTCTTGCCTCGTGGAAGGTTAATGCTTTCCATTGGTCAGAGAGTTAGAGAAGACGGACTAATTAAGGAGCAGTTACACAAGTGGTAAGAGGTCTGAACTTAGCCCACCATGTCATATGAAATGAGGAGACAACTCATTTCACTGGAAACAAGATCTCTCTTTTAATGATGGGATGAATTTTATGTTTTCTTAATTTATGTCAATAGATCAGCTGCTTCAGATGGAAATTCTGACTCACAACCAATGGGGCTGCAGAAGTGAGGGCAAAGCACTTCCCACCCATCTTCAATCTCCAAAGGCAGGCTGTAACTGGATAAATACTATTCCTGACTAATGCTTTAAAAAGACTGGGCTGACAACCTTCTCTCAGTAAAACTGATAAGGGCATTTCCATTATTTCAGTACAATCAGAATTTCATGCTGAAAAGGGAGGAATGTCATTTGAGAGTGACTTCCTTGATGGCAGAGACCATGATTTACCTAGAAAGTTATTTTTCTAGTGCCTGGGAATTTCTCTTTTTCATTTAAGCCAAAACTACTCTGTTGACAATATTTATTCATGAGACATTGCTCTGTAGAATAGTCTTTGGTGTGTTTGCCTGACAGAAGTGACTCAGTAGGACAACTGCCTTTGGGTAAACAATGTTTAGGGTAAAATGTTGGAATTGTTCTTTGGCTGAAAGCATGTATTGCTGATTGTTGTTCGTTCTGGCCATTTTTGAACTTAAAAGATTCTGAGGAGGGCTTCAATTCTGGAAATATCTGTGCTTTTGAGTGAAAAAAAGATAGTATTGTGCACGACCTTTTGTATCCCTGTTTTGTGACCTTGGAAATTATATCACAAAATTGACAATTGTTTTACTGTGAGTTTATGGCCATGTTCATAAATGACATCCTACAGAGTCCCAGTGTAAACCCTCAGAAGCCAGGCATGATTTCATTGAAGGTACTCTGGGTTTATGTAGAATCATGAAATTGTTTAGGTTGGAAAAGACCTTTAAGATCATGGAGTGCAACCATTGTAGACAAGTGTGGGAGTCAGGCGGGTGTGGTTGATGGAGCAGCACGGAGGGAGTGAGAGTGCACAGTGAGGGAGGGAGGGGGGTAAAATTCACAACTGCTTCTGTCCTGTGGGCTTGGAAAGGAGTTGCACAGGGTTCTCAAAGGAGAGCAAAGCTGACCTGAGGATCATGCCCCTAAAATTTGCTGTTGGCTTTTCCTCTGCAGTTTGAAACCCAAGCCAGACAGAAAAAGATTCTTGTCAGGGCAAATTCACTGGAAAGTCTCCTCTGATATCTTCAGTTCAAACTTTTGTGTTATTTTGTAGTTCAGTGTAGTAGTTACAGAATCACAGGATATTCTGAGTTGAAAGGGACCCTCAAGGATCTTCAAGTCCAGCTCTTAAGTGAATGGCCCATTCAGGGACTGAACCCAGAACCTTGGCATTATTAGCACCAGGCTCCAGCCAACTGAGCTAGTCTCAGGGTCATACACAGGATTTTTAATAGAGGCTGTAGAAAGTAAAGACTTTTATTTACAGCCAACATAGAACATGTGCAGTGCTCTTGTAAAATGCCTCTTTTGCCTTCTAGTGTCCCTTCAGCTTTTAGTGGAGAGGATCACAGCTGAATCTAAGAATGGAAGTAAGGCTTGGTGTTCCTGCTTTTCTCAGAAAACACATGTGATAAACACTCCTTATGTTACCTGTACATCTACCTCTATGCTACTTTTATATTCCCTGTATGTACGTGATTATCACTGGGCAAAATACATGAGGTAATTCTGCAGCTCAGTTACTTTTAATAGCTAAAAATTAGAAACTAGGGCGGTGGGCAGAAAATGTTTTTATACATGGCTGTTGTATCATCATTATGGAATGAAGCAGTGGTGAAAAAAATCCACTTTACAGAACACCAGTGTGTTCATCATAGTGGCCGTGATGAGACTGAGTGGGTACTGGGACTTGAAGAGCCTCTTACCCTTGCGTGAGATCTGGCCTGTATTTCCAGCTGCCTGAGATTCATGTCTCGTGAGAAGACAGCTCCTTGCAAATGCATCAATAAATTATGCACTAATACTCTACCTTAGACCAAAAAACCTGGATATAAATGCTGCTTTCCTTTTTCCCAACAGTGCTTGTTTCTATCCACCACAGTCTACTCCTATCTCACACCATACACTTATTTCCATAAATGGGCACTCTGCACACTCATTTCATCAAGGGTATGAAATAACCCGGTAATGTTGAATCAAATTCAGTAAAAATAAATGCAGATGTTTCCTACGTGCAGCTTTCCCAGGTGGTTAATTGACAGTTTAGACAAATGTTGTTTTCTTGCACTTGTAGTAATTTTTTGTGATTTGTGTTGTAATACATTTATTTACGGAATCTAACATTGCATTGACAGCAGGGAGTACAGTGTGGTTTTTGAAAAGCCAGCCTGCAGATTGTTATTTAAAGCAGAGTCAAAGGCTTATGAAGGAGATAGGCACTTAGCTCCCATGAGGTGATAAGGGAAATTGCACTGAGACAACAGAGCAGGAGGTGAGCGTCCTACGCTTTGGAATGGAGAGATATGAGAAGCAAAATGGAACAGGAGTAAATCTCAGGGTAATGGCATCACGTTATTTCATGGAATGCTACAGAAAAACAAATGGAAGGAGAACAGTAATATTAGTCTTACACATGCACTATAAGCATCTATAGAATGATTGTGTGACCCATGTGCTGAAGATGAGGTTTAAATAGAAAAACTGGGGAAGAGAGGGGTGAGATGCCCTGTTAACTCCAGTAGTGACACCACTAACTCCACTAGAAACCTTATTTTGAAATGATCTCCTAAAAGCATGAAATGTAACCCTTAATTCTCCCACTCAAACACCACAGCAGCTCAAGTTGATTGTTCTGTGTGGAGGAAGCCCTTGCCTTGCAAGGAAAACCCTGAAATGGAGGCATGAGGAAAATGGAGGCTTCCTTTTTCACCAGTGTTTTAAAGACAGCAGAGCAACCCAGCATCAGCTTTCTGCATCAGTTGGGGACGTGGGTATCTTCTCTTACAAGACAAGCCACTGTTGGGAAGCAGAAACAGCCTGAAGTTGCTTGGAGCAACTTGGGATAGGCTGGAAATGTGCTCTATGTGGCACTTCAATCTGGGCCCTATGGCACACATGCCCAGCTGGCTTTGCCAACAAGCTCTCATGAGCACTGTTTGAAAACCACTCGCTCCATGGAACCCGTGTAACACCAAGAAAAAATATTCAGGGATTGAGCAAGCTTTCTTGCACTTCAGAAGGCAATGTGACTAAGGTAAAACAGCACGGTATCCTAATCCCCAGTGTGCACATTCCCATTGCAGACATGGGGAAAACTCCCCATGTTTGACACCAGTAGTGGATGATATAATTTTGCTGATGTTCTGATCTGCCCCAATTCTTCAACATTACTTCTCAAATTTTCCTCATAATCCACAGAGTTAACGAGCATTTCCCAGTTATATGGTGCACTGCATATCCCAAATACAGTGACTGTATGGTAATTTTCTTTTCTGGTTGGCAAATTGTGTACTATTTCTCCACCATGACAACTTCACTGAGCCTGGAGACGGTGTTTGTGTGTATTTGGTGCATTGTATCGACCATAACGGGCAGGAAGCCAAGAGAAGGCGTTCTCCATAGAAACACAGGGATACAGCAGGAACACCGAGTCTTCTCTTGGTGATAAATGGCACTGACACTGTGATTGCTCTGCTCTTGTAGTGTCTGGAGGTGTCTCTATGCAATAATTCTTTTATTAACATGCCCTTTACTTTCCTTTTTAATCTGCTCAACATTTTGGCTGCCAGATTTTACAAAAGTGAAACACATTGTATCATTTCTTCCCAAGAGTCCTTTCCCTAGTATCTCTAAGCCTGAAATTTTATATTTGCAGTGAATCAAATCATTCAAAGCAGCCGATACTTCTACAGCTATGCTGGATCAAGGTCTGTTCTCAGTTACCCATAAGAATTCAGCAGTAATTTAGCCACATATATTTACAGATTTTTGATTTTTAGTGTGATTCATAAAGGAATTTGTCAGACCGAGCAAAGTTAAGAAGGGGAGCTCATTGCTACAGAATACTTTGGACAGCAGCATTTTACAGGAGCTCTCCGAGAAATTAGAGAAATTCATGCACAAAAGAATTAATCTGGGCTGTCACACCTAAAGACAGTACTACTGGTGCAGGAAATCCTTGACCTTCAGATCGCTGGAAGCTGGTGAAGTACCTCAGGGAAGTGATGTTGTGTGTCTGCTCTGCTCTTAGTTCTCTGCTGTGTCTCAATGGACACCTGCTCTGACTGGGTATGGCTGCTCTTGTGAATCCCTTCAGGCAAATGGTGAGACCTGCAAAGAGAACCCCAGAACTGTAACTTGTGATACAAGAACAAAACAATACTCCTTCTGTTTGGCAGAAATGGGTGAGAACAGTCTCTCACCTCATGTCAGGGCCCTGAGGGTACCCCCTACCCCTCCTAGGGGTTTGACTTCCTGGGCTCAGGGCCAGTCTAGTGCTCTGTGACACAGCTGGTGGTCTTAGGGAGAGAGCCGGGAGGGCTCAGTGAGGTCCTTTCTCATCTCCCACTTGTGCAGGATCTGGTTTTAAGCTCAGGCTCTGCTTCCTTGAGTCCCATCCAGTCTACCCTGCAGCTGCATCCCAGCCATGCCCATGCTTGGCTGTGGGTTCTGCTGATGCACACACTGCCCCTACCCCATGAATTAGCTTCCCAGCCTGACCCCAGACCTGCCTCATCACCCCTGGACTTGCTGTGCCTGGCTGCCCCCTTCCAGCCTGTCCTGCTCCCTCCCTGGGGAAGGTGGGATGGACCCTGCCTGGCTGGCGAGGCCCTCCCATGGCTCAAAGCTTCCTACCTCTGCCTTTATAGCTCACTCTTTGCTGTGCTACACCAATGTCTGTAGCCCACTCTGTGATCCAGTCACCACTGAACATGAAGTAGGTGATGAAAGGTTGGTGTTTTGTTCACCTCTGGTTTTGTGCACCTTTAGCTGTGGGGCACAGGCTATCACATCCCACTGCCCACTACATTGCCTGCTGCTTTTTGCCATGTGAATCGAGCACACGTGGTCCAACACTGGGAGGAAACAGTAAGAGGCCTGGTAGTAACAAGGTTGATCATGCAGTGCTGTGCATCTTATAATTCAGTTACATCTTCACAGAAATTCTCTTACAAGAATTTATAAGGTCGAAGGTTACCATGCCAAGGTTAAAGGATGTGGCTGCTCAATGATCTTCAGCAGTAATTGTAAAGTGACTCAGACACGTTTTGCCTGGGGTTTGTAGAAGAAGTTTGCCAGTGGATTCTTTTGACTTAAAAAGGGCAAAGATAATAGAATGGCCTGGGCTGAAACATGGCTTATGGCTCACATGTGGTCATAAGCCAGGATAATAAAGATTGCTGCAGCTGCCAACAGGTTGTGTATCAACACAGACAGCGCTCAGAGAAGTTAATAACACTGCATACTCTGCAACTGGAATCTGTTCATCTAATTTGCCTCATGAGACAGAAAATCAGTGGCAGGTTTTCTCTTCCTGCCTTCCTTCCTTTAGAATTCAGTGGCAAAGGAAGCCGAAGTTGTATTATTATTTCTGTGCACAAAACACATAATTCAGGTTTCATCACCCTTTCCTGTCAACAAGTTTCAGTGCTATTGGGGAATGATCATTTCAATGTTACCTTCCCCCTCTGCTAGAATTGAACCAGGCTGAAGAGGAGAAAGTACATATAGGAAATAATTTTGACAAATTGCTTCTCTTGGTAAAGCATCAACTTATATTAACAAAGCTTTTAAATGTTTAGTATTGAATCTGCTCTGTAGTTTGGTTCACTTTCATTTTTATTTTAATAAAAAATCCATTTGTTCATCTCTTCAATATGTCACTCTTCTGTTTGACCCTCTTTATAACTGTGCTCAAAAATTTGGAGCACTTTTCCTGTCTGCTCAGATTTCCGCTGGGCCTACCCTCAGAACCTCACTCTGTTTCTCTCTGGCTGATTAATTTATGTTTCATCCCTTTCCTTTTTCTGAAGAGCAAGTTGGGGGATTTTCTTTGTGAGTCATTACATGTGGATTCATTTGTATTTTTGCTATTTCTATTTCCCTTTTGCGTCTATATCCTGCCCTTGTGTTTTAGGTCAAAGGCATTATACATGCATTAACAATCCTTTCCCTGCCTGCCAGGATAACTGCTTCTAAAAGTCTGGTTTCTAATTCCCAAAAGTTGATGAGGGACCTATGGCCTGAAGCATACAGTTTGATATCCCAGCCTGTACCCTTTCTAATGAATATTTCCATTATATACTTGCTTGTCCAAGCTTCTTTTAAATCTGAGTAACATTTGATCTCTGAGATGACCTGCAGGAAAAAAAAAATCCATATTTTAATCACTTCCTATTTTATTCAATAGAAAATCTATTTAAAAAAAGAGTTCCTTCCTGTGTTTCAGATATGCTATGGTTTGGTTCTTCCCCTGTGCAGGATAAAAGCAAATAAGAGCTCAGCCTTTCTTTGCTGTACCTTGTTCTTCCATAGTGTCTCTTCTTTCCCTCTGTGTCTGACTCCTGCTGGCTCCAAACAGTTTGCACCTTTTCAGTCCTTCTTCATATAAAAGCTTCTGTAGGACTATTCATGACCATTGTCTGCCTGATGTCTCTGCATGGCTGCAGGTGTGTTTTGTGAGATGATGGCACACCTGGCTAAGGGTGCTCTTGGTTAGACACATCCGTAGTTTCTACAATGGGAAATAATACTGCCTCCTGTCATTCTCTAGGCATACATTTTGATCATCTGTGCATAATGTGAGCAATAGCTTCTGCTTGAGGTCTTTCAAGTGGCTGTATATTCTCAGCACTAGAGATCCAGGCTATCCAAAACTGACAGATAATTCAATCCTAAAATAATTTTTGGAGTGTGTACAAGGCAGAAAGAACAGATTGACATGCAGCTACCAGGAAGAGAGTCCTTTGATATATAAACAGATGAAGTCTAAATCAGACATAATTTTTCGGAATCCATTTTCTGAATGTCTTTTTACTTTCAAATGCCATTCTTCAAGTCAGACGTTTGCCAATTTACAACATGAAATTCAGAGCCTGTTGGGCAAGCTTTTATTCTAAACTATCATGCTGATTCTTACTTTTAGTTGTATGTAGGTTTCCAACACATTCTTATTTTAATCTGATCACTAGATAAATGAACTGCCCTGAGAGAGAGATCTTTCAAAAACAGAATCTCTTACAAAGTAAGATATGGAGTTTTTTTCAGTAGATGCTAAGCAGCTGAACTATTAATTGCACCTGGAGTTTCAGGTGCTCTGCACCTGGTCCTTACTCTCCAGCAGCTTTCAAATGACATACAAGTTTTCAACCAGATTCTTTATACCTTGTCATTGGCAGGATTCACGTTCTTCACTGTAAGATAAGACACATTTCATACAGTCACACTATCTCCTCTCCTTGCTTACTTACTTCACCTGCCTCAAGTCTGAGACATTCACCAAGCCAAAAAGGAAAAATCCAGAATTACCCAGCACTACTCTCCTTAAATTACAGGCTAGGCTAGGTCTCTTTAAGTGAGAGGAAGGGGACCCAGGGTGAACTTTTATAAAGCCAGTATTGCAATCCCTTTCCTCCCTTCTGTGGTGTGCAGTAGTCACACCGAGGGAAATGTTCCCAGGGGAACATTTGAAAGGGCCTTGGAAAAGGAAAATGAGAAGATGGGGAAAAAGGTTAGTTACTTTTGGTTCTCTGCTGTTGAATAATCTTGAGAATAGTAGCTACATTTAGAAAGAAAAAGTCATAAGAAAACACAGCAAAGTAAATTGTGCAACAAGTTTGAATTGCTGGAAAGGTGCTACTTTCATTTTAGTGAAGAGTCCCCTTAATTTCAAGAAGAAAGTTGTATACCCAATCTGGCAGAATGCCTGTTGAATTTCCAGTTATCTTTTCCTAGTCTTATGAGAGAAATATTTGGAAAGCTAATGCTAAGTGCTTAAAGGTGAATTGCTGGAATCAGACTCAGGTTGAGAAAGATTTTCCTCTGTTTAGGTGTGAAGGAGAAGATGGTATCTCTGAAGCAAACAGCACTTCTGGCTTTTATTATAGCTTTTCTGCTAACATTTTTGGAAAAAAATATTTCTACAGTCTCTTATGGGGCTCCTAGTAAGAATGTGTCTTGTATCCCTAAGTAGATCTGCTTGTAGTCCTTGATGTCCAGTATGCAATTTCTGTAAAGCTTTTTCTTGGATGAGAGAGGGTGTTGTCAATAATCCAACACAGAGTGCCTCTGATTATGCCTTAATTAAGTGTGCCTGTTTAGGACCTGGACTGCAGTGTAAGTGTTCTCCACCTTTCAAACCTCTCAAGAAAGAAATTTTGCTTAGGGCTCTTCTGAGTAAGAGATGGAAAGCATTCAGATGAGTCCTCTTCAGAGCTGGAAGATTTGTGTGTCAGAAAAAAGAAAAACTAGTGAGAAAAGGTCCCCTTCATTGCAATACTTCCTCCATCCTTCCAGCATTTTCTGCTAGCTGGGAACTTAGTAGGCTCTTGGACAGGCTGCCTCATTTCCTGTGTTTGAAGGCAAACTTGAGGAGAGTCACTGCACAGCAACTCTATAGGAAGATGAATTGTGCTGGACAGATGAGACCATGGGGTGTAATGAGTTGAACCTGGGATGAGTTAGAGGTGAGAACAAGCTGAGCTGCCTGCCAGGTTCACAAGCAGTGAATTTCAGTCTGGCCTTTTTAGCCCTACTGCTCCATCAAGCACCCTAAAATTAACCCACAGTCCATCAGTACAGTGAAGAAGATATTTTCATGCTCCCTCATGACATATGTGAATAATTAGCTGAACTTTTTTCCAGGCAAAGTTAATAGACTGCAGTGTATCATGTGTTTAGCAGATAAATAAAACACAGTAGACTTCTGTTGTCTAAATCTATCATGGCTTCTTGTTGCTATGTGTGGGAAGAATTGGGTAGCAAAAAAGCCTTTCTCTCCTTCCTAATCCTGTAATGTGAATACAGAATTGCCTGGGCTACAATGTGAGGATAATTAACAATGAAACACCAGTGGTGAGGGAGCTATCAGATGGGATATCTCCAAATCAGTATTGGGCCTGGTATTAATTAATGGAAGCAGTAATTAAGGTTTCTATTAAACAATCTGGAAGATAAAATGAAGCACGCATTGATCAAATTTGTAGAGGCCAGGCTGAGGGTACAGAATGATTGATCGAGAATGATTAGAGCAAGAGGCAAATTTTCAAAAGGGTGAGATTTTAATTTAGATAAATTTAAACAATGCACTAGAGGGTGACACTTTATAAAATGGAAGGCTGCTGATTAGAGCTCATTAACACAGAGAACTTAGGAGAGTGGGTAACAAATGGGACCCAAATCCCAATACCATGGAGCTTTAAAAAGACAAATTGCTTCCCTGGCTGTACAGAGAGTAAAAGGGAGGTCATTTGTAGGATAGTGGCCATAAGAATAGCTATTCTGTGTTTCTAGTGTGGCAGTACAGATGCAAAGCTTCCATCTGTTATCCATGTGAAATAAACTCTTTAGCTGTGACCTCAGGGTTGGGTGGTAAGGGAATAAAGTTTCTGAGTGATGCTGAGTTGATAGATGTGTATACAGCCTCTGAGAGGCACATGAGCACAGCGTGCTCCACTGACAGCCCCCTCTTGGCCATGTGATCAGACACGCTCCATATGATCCATTTTTGCTGACTCTGATGTGTTCCTTTACTTGGCACGATGCAACAGGAGGAAGCTGCTTTGGCTGTGGAAAATGTAGCAGGACATAAGTGTAGAAGTCTCAGCCTCTCTCTACCATCTTATTGACCTGTTCCTTCCAGTTAAAATACTGAATAAACATTATCTTCTGACTGGGGGCTGGGGAAAGCTGGTGAACATGAGTAATGTGCCCGAGGAAAGAAATTCTGAGAAACAGATGCTGCTTTTTCAGCCTTATTTTACAGCTTGGGTCACCTTTTTCTAAGAGTGACTTCTAGACTGAAGCCCTGGCAAAGCAGAGGTACCATTGCAGGCAGTTGCTTCTCATGACTTTGTGTTCTTGGGAAATAAGAGGTCTCTAGGAAGAAAAGGGGGAGCAAACTACTTCATCCATGTGTGGGAGAGGTTGGAAAAAAATCTCAAGGGGTTACAGACCAGTTATCTGGTCCAACAGTTCCAAGTAAGGTATTTGCAACAAAACTTGTAGTATATGTTTTTATTTTATACTTGTGTAAATGACTTTATACAAGAGTACTGTATTATGTTCAAGAAACATCTATGGAAACTCAGGTAAATTTTCTTGTGGTAAAATTAAATATTATATTTTGGCACTGCACCAACAATGAATCAACACATTTGGGAATCAATTTACTGGTGACATTTCTTTAACCATATCTTATTTCTCTAAAGTGCACTTATTTTTACACAGAATCGATAATACCATTTGCATATTCTTAGGGTTTTTTATAGTAATAGCTTGTAATTTCACAGAATTGTAGAACAGCTGAGGTTGGAAGGGGCTCCTTGGAAATCATCTAGTACAATACCCATGCTCCAAACAAAGTCAGAAAGAGCAGACTGCTCAGGACTGACTGCAAGGCTTTGAATATCTCCAAAGCTGAAGCCTCCACAACCTTTTTAGCAGCAGGTTTCAGTGCTTCATCACTATGACAGTGCTGTAATAAATAAATATTGAATGGAACTTTCTGTACTTTGGTTTCTGCTCATCTCCTCCTGTCCTGTCACAGGGCACTGCTGAGAAGTCTTGTTCCCTCTTCTTCATTTCAGCCCCTCAGGTATCTACACATTAAGAAGGTCCCCTTGAGCCTTCTCTGTCTCAGACTGAACAATCCCAGCAGTCAATTCCTCCTGCCATAACAGATATTCCAGGCCCTTAATTATCTTTGGGGCTCTTTTCTGCACTTGGTTCAGTATACTCATGTCTTTATTGCACTAGGGAACTTGGAACTGGACATGGAAGTAAGATTGAATCATTAAAATCTTAGAAAATTTGAATCAGTGATGCATATTGAAGATAGAGTTTGCATCATTCAAAATAAAACAACAAAAAAAAAGGAACTGGATCAAGTTTCAACTAGAATTGAACTAATAAATCCTGCTCACAAGAACAGAAAATTAGATTAGCTGAAAATCTTAGACTAACAGCTCTGCTGGGGTTATTTTTATTTATCAAAGCAAAAAGGCAGGGGCAGATGAGGGAAGAAGCAAATTCTCATTCTGACAGTACACAAACCCAAACCACAATACTCACTGCATACATCTAGGAGATGCTTCAAGGACCCAAATGCCATGGCGTCCTTGGGATAAAGAAGTCCTGGCTCAAGGAACTTTGCAGTGAAAGGTTTTAGAAGACAAAGGTCTCTGGAGAAGACTGAACAGCTCACAGTGCACAAGAATTACACGTTGCTCCTGTCCTGCTGACAGCAGCTTGTAGTGAGTAGCAGGACAAAGTCTGTTTGTTGATTAGCTCCTTATTATATGTGTTTTCAGGGTGGGGGCACATGTGGCACATGCATCTATAGAGCTGTACACATACACCTATGTAGATGCATATGTACCTCTATTTTTTTCACTTGTTGAAAAGAGAATTATTTACCTCTTTTACAACAGGGTCTGGATGCTGTTTGTGGATTTTGGCTGCTAGTGATGTATTCCATTACTGTTGTTAAACATGTTTATAATACAGGGCAGAGGGTTGTCAAAGTGCTGTGTGGGACATGCTCAATTCACCTTGACTGATACCACAAGCATTGGTTGAACAAATAGGTTAGTGCTATTCCTGTTGGTGCTGGATAGCTGCCATATCAGAGCTGAGGATTTTAGTCTCTGTTGTTTGCTGTTTTCTGAGCACATAATGGATCATTATTTTAGTATAAATTTGGTTGGTTCCTAGGTAAAGCCAAGATGTTTAAATTTCTTTCATTTTCTTTCATACGTATCATGGCATGAGAAGTTTCTTTAACAGAAACACAGGGCACAACAAGAAGAGACTGTTCTTTCAGGTGTCAGAATGCATGTTTGGGAATTTTGTCACATTATTTTACACCAGAGAAAGGAGTGCTTTTCACTAAACCCCTTAAACTAAAACATTCTGGCAGCTGACATGGTATGTTGAAGGCTTGTCTTTGCTTTCCTTGGCTTGTTACTGCCTTTCTTCTGTGGGGGTGGAGAGAGGGAGAACGTTAGTGAAGTGCACCACTGATAGTGCAAGTTTTTCCTAGTTAAGAAATCTTTATCTCTGTTTCAACAGAGAATTTTAGGAGCCAATCAAGAAAATGTAGATACAGGCCTTCTGATATAGGCCCAGGCCTATGCAGCAAACAGATGATGGTCCTCCTACACTTCTGAGGCTCCAGCCATCTGGATCACTGCAGATGTCTCCCCTTGGGCTCGCTCAGTACCCATATGCAGCACAGAAGAGGTGGGTGTATGAGTGCCTGCTGGAGCACCCATGTTAGGCCAGCCTCAAACAAGCCTAGGGACAAGTGGTCCATGCCTCTGGAAGAGCTTGGTCATGCACTGCAGAACTCTGCAAAGGAGCATCTTCAGCCTGGTGGGTGGGATTTTGCAGTGAATGGCATAAGCCTCAACACTGTGATTTTAGGTAAAAGTCTGAGGTTTTACAAAACAAACACATCCCAGTATTTGTTCATTTTAAAGGAATCATTGCAGCAAAGTGGAGCTCAGTGTTTTCCCCTGCTTGACTCTTCTGTGCCTGTGCCTTGTGTTATTGGTTTTACTATTCTTGTCCTTCTGCTTATGGTGATCCTGGCTTTGCACAGCAATTAAAATTCTCATGCTCTGATGTGTCATTGGTCTTCATAGCACTCCCCTGGCTTCACACTAACAAGTGTACTTGGCAGTTTCCAGTGCTGACAACTCCAGTTTTCTTCCTCTGCTGCTCAGGTGGTCAGAGACACACAAGTGCCAACAAAATTTATAAAGCACAGGAGCAGCATCTCTGAGTCAGCAGGGCTTTGAACCAGAGTGAGGGCAGGAGAGGCATTGTGCTGAGAGCCCAGAACTGGCTGGCATCCCTCGATGGGAAGTGAAACAGGAAGATCACCTTGTAAGCAGGCCTGCTGCCATCCAAACAGATGGGCTGAAGTATAAGCAGCCAAACAGTCGTTTAGGAACACAAAAAGGATTTGTTGAAGGCACATTTCCAAGCATGAAATGTCAGAATGGTTGCCTGTGTCAAGCCTCCAAACCTGAAGGGAAGGATATGTGCGAGTAGTGCAGGATGAGCTACTGCTGAAAACAAACATGCAGTTCTGTCTTGGATCCTTTCCTGAATCCATTGAAAGATGTTTTTCGTAGCTGTGAGACCTAGAAAGGATGAGTGGGAGAAGAGTCCTGCAAAGCAGTGTTCTTTCCCTACCATGTGGATCACTTTCCACAAACTGTGCTGACAAGGTGAAGAAATTATTTCTTTTGCCTCCCGCCAATGTTGATGTGCAGGAGGCACATGACATTGCTCTGGCTGGTTAGTCTTTAGCAGCTGTATTTAATAGCTTCAGAACAAATGCTGTAGTATTAGCCAAGATCTAAATCATAGAATTGCAGAATGGCCTGGGTTGGAAGGAACCTTAAAATAATTTATTATATGTAGAAAAATACCTTATTAACTAATTAAAATTCTTCAAGTTAATCTCCAACGGCTGTGGAGTTTTAGTGAGGACTGAATTCCTTCACTGTAATAAGAACCCAACTCTGGTACTTTTCTGCTTAAAAGATCGACAACAACAAAAGGGAGGGGGAGACACCAACCCAAACCTCTGTAACTCTGAAACTCAAGAATTTAGGATGATAATGGATTGAAATGTGCTTTGCTGCTTTTCCACCCACTGCAAAAGCCAGACAAATACTTACTACTTGTCTGCTAATCAGAGGTGCAAAGTAGAGAAGAGCTCATAAAGACAAATGTGATGAATTGAAAGGAATTGAGTTTTCAGGTAAGATTGAAGAAGGCAAAGCTCCAGTTGCAAGCTAAGCTTTATCTGAGCTTGCATTGTTATGCCCTGGAAGTGGTGCCTTGCAGTTCCAGTTTAGAAAGTGGAGAATGAAAGAAAGCATTAATCTGGCTGAAATCCACATAACAGGATTGTGTGCGAAACAAAAGTGAAATCAGACAGCGCAGTCGGTGAAATACAGCTTGAGGAGGAGGGGGGAATATGCTAGAAACAGCAGTTTTCTAACCTCTTACTGCAGCTGAACAAGCTTTGAGAGGCATTAGGAGGGGTAGAAAAAATCAGGACCCAGTTACTGTTATTTGATTTTTGCAGCAGAATGCTCTTACCAGAAGTAGAGCTGTTAGAGCCACTGCCAGGGAAATGATTTGCATTTGGTGGAACTGCCCCTCAGTTCTTCCAGCTCGCACTGCCCTTGTGGCACTTCAACACTAGTCATTTGTTGTAGGCTCTGCATTTGATGTTTTGATTTTCAACAGTTGCTCTGCAGAAAAGGATTGTGCAACAGTCGAGGACTACCAGTCTTTGGGAAGAGGCAGAAAACATGTATTCAGACTTCAATTTCCAGACAGGGAAGCAGTAAGAGAAATTGCCTAAATTATGGATAATCTGCTGCATAAGTCTGTCTTCTCCTATATTGTAAAGCTTCCTATCCATGCAATTTGGAAACTTGTATCGACAGTGAAGGACAAGAGGATTCAAGAAAAGGTAAAAGCAAATTTAAAACCCCCTTTAATTGTAACCCTGTGGGCTATATCTTAAAGGGAGAGGATCAGAAGTTTAGCTACACTGTTTTCTAAATGTCAGTATCTGTGAGTAATGGCTCTGTTTAAGATTTTATGAGAGCACTGTGAATTAGAGAAAAATTTGCTCTGAGAACAAATAATTTTTGATTCTGGGGAAACTACTGGACACTTAAAGCAATTGGGGTTTGAGACTGTGAGGCTTTAAGTAGTCATTACCTGTCTGCTGAGGATCACAGACCCCCATATTTCATTGCTGTCATGAGCTGTTTTCGGTGTAATTCCAGTTCATCTTGAATCACTCATCTCCATACTACCTGGATGAAAAAATTGTTAAACTTCCTTTTATTTTTGATAGTCTTGAATCTGCTTGTTATGCCAAAGGTGATATATTTGAGAAAATTAATTCCTAAATAGGTATGCAAAATAAACCAGCCTTTCCCTCTTTTAACTCTTCTCTTAGGCATAAACCTTATGCTGTGTTGTTCTCTGCAGTTCTGTGAGGGCTTTATCTTTACTAAGGATATTCCTTTCTGTGGGGTCAGGTGTGGGGTCTGGTCGGTATTTGGGCCCTTTGTCGTGTAAACTGTGTAAATAAAAGGCTGCACCCTTGGCAGTCGGGTTGTAACCTATTTTCTTAAATGTTTTGTAGATCGTGATTTTTTGCCTTAAATGCAAAATGAACCTCCTTAGGAGAACTGAATTGTAATCTGAAGCTGTTGCAGTTTCCAGAGGAAATGGAAGCTGTTTGGCATGGGTGGGGGGAGAAGGGGTGAGCCCGGAACGAATCTGTCTCTGATGAGTTACTGTTCTTTTTCACCCAGTATATGCTCGATATTAAGCTCTGTGATGAGCATTCAGAAGTCTGTACCAAGAGCTGAAATGCTGCTTTCCTTTGAAACAGTTAAACTTCCTTGTTCTTTTTGTGTGCTAGATGATGTTGAATAGCATACTTCTCCAAAGGAGAGGTCACCAGGCAAAGAAAGACACATTCCTTTGCCATGATACATTTTGGGGGGGAAAAAAGTTCCAGTGCTGTAACTGGCGGGGGGTGGGAGGGAAATCTGCTTTTCCTGTTTTGATACAGTAATGTTCATTATGTTCTTTCTTGCTCTTAATGTTTTTACAATGGCTAACAGCTCAAGCACTACATGCTTAAAGAAACATCGTTCTCGTTCTGCCTGGGTTTGTCAGATGTTGGCAGGGCCGATACCACATAGGAACACTTGCTGCTTTGACTCTACAAACACGGAGGGGTGGGAAGTGCAGCTCTGCTCAGGAGGTTGCCCTGCATGGTGTTGAGAATAAGCTCTTTGTTTCTGAGGATCACATTCTTTTCTTTAGCAGGGTAAGCCCTTGGGATTGTTTGCTTAATACTGACTCCATGTCTTTTAATAAATGTTATGAGTAGATAACTGCTTTTTCTTTGAGGGTTTTGGTTGTTGTTTTCTCGATATTCACCCCTTTAGAGATCCCAACAGGCATTAAATTAAAGGTCCAGAGAGCTGATGGGCTCATGCTAACTGTGCTGTTGTCATGTTCTGTTCTGATAGCTTTTCTCTGGTGTGTGTGGTGATTCTTGTCCAGTCACAGAGGCAGAAATGGTGAGTGAAGGATGCACACAATGCTAGTTGGCTGATAACTTTTGAGTCATTCAAGGTTTGTCCTGATAGCTGAACTTCAGAGCATGCACAGACCAGTTACAACTTGAACATTCATTGGTGGAATCGAATGGTTTAGAGAACAACCTGTAACTTGATGGTAAATTTAATCATTCTGTTTGCATAAGGATGTGAATATCTTAGTAGTAGTGCAATATACTTCTGGCTCTGCTGCTTCTACTGCTGGAGGAAAACCATTTAATCAAAACAAGCATTGATGAGGTCATTAGCATGTTAGTCCCGAGACACAAAGCTTTATCAATATAAAGTGAACAGAATGTGGTGCTGCTATTCATTCTCTTTACGTCGATATTGTGCACTGAATGTAATGAGGCTTGTTGAAGAACTGCCATTCACTCTGATGTTCCAGAAAAGTTATGCATCCTAGGAGACTTGTTCTCTGATCAAACATTTTAAATGGAGTACAACATTAGAATAAGTGTAATGGCTTCAATCTGAGGTTAGCTTTGCATGCTCACTTTAATGAGTTGCATTTTCCTCTGGAAACCAGACAACTAAAAAATCCTGTTTACTAGTTGCTTAGAAACTGACCATCAGTAAGAACATTAGACATCAAATATTTCAGTGAAAACTGAAGCTGTGAAATAAATGCATATTGTTCAGAAAAAGTAGATTCTGGAAATTATCACAGATTCTTATGAAGTCCAAGAGATAAACAGATTATGAGGACATGCACATAGATAAGAACATCCAGACTTATACTGAGAAGGATAAACTTACTTGCTTCAGGTATACAGAAGGGTTTAGGGAGACTGTTTCAATACTGGCAGTGTATTGAATGTTTCCTTTCTTGGATCACCTTCTGCAATCATTCCTTGTTGAACATATCCAGCCAAGGAGCATGGACTTCAGGGAGTATTGGTACAATCCAATAATGGAATTATTTGTGATCTTTGAGATTTTTATTTTTAACTCAAACTTCAAAGTTTTAAAGCACACGAATCAGAAAGCTTTACAATAGGCTTTATAGAAATGGTAGGAAAATGTGCTTTGTGGCTTCATGGTAGAGTTTCTTTGAGAATAAGTGACATTTTAACAGCATAGTTGAGTTGAGGAGATAATTCTGGTTAAATGAGGCTTTTATCTAGACTCTATAGCTATTTCTTATGGGAAATTATATTTTTGAAGAGTAAATCTTACATAATTCTATACATTGAATTTTTCCATTAAAATGATTATGATTAGGCTCTTGGAAGGTACAAGGTATTTTATATTAATTCAGCCTGAATAAGGAAATGAAACATGCCACTTATTTTCTTGTCAAACGTCAAAGGTCTATTATTTCAACGTGTTTAAGAGGCCTCTCTGCTTAGATAAAATACAATAGAAAGCATGTATGTGGCTTATTTAATTGTGTGTCTGCTGGCAGGGTTATCTCCTTTCCTTGAAGTAATTTTTCAGTTCATTTGGCAAAGCAAGAAGTAGGTTTTTTTGCCTTTGTTGCTAGTTAGAGTGTGCCTCATTAGCATTCGAGGAAATTACTTTTCAAGAGTATTGTAATGTTACCTCTTTCCAAAACATGCCCATAAAACTTAGACTTCCTGTTGAAAATTCCATTTGGATACAGATAAAATTTTTTTCTATAAGAGACCACAGGATGCTTTTTTCCTTCACAATCAGCTTCCAAATGGCATGCAACTAATGGGAAAGGAAATGGAGGAGCTATTGTTTTGTGCTGAGAAACCACCAGCTTTCCCTCTGAATCCTAGCAGTAAATTTTAGACATTTCATAAAGCCTTTCCTGCCAATACTTCTTTAGAATTATTTCTGAGTTACACACCAGCCACAAGGTGAATGCTGAAATAATTTCTCTGGCTAACAGTTCATGCATAGGAGTGATACCATCAATGAGGTTCTGTACATGAGAATTAACAGATGGGGTTTGATCCTTCAGAGAAACCACCAAATGAGCTCCAGGAGTCCAGAACTGGGACAGCACAGAATGATTTGTACATTGTGTTTGGCACTGAGAATATCTATGTCTTTAGCAATTAACACAGCTACTTTGGCAGAACCCTTTCTAGCCTCTTTTCTGAAGGAAGAGAGCTGTATCTGTCCCTCTCCCCCAGTAACTGCAGAACTCGTGGATAGAAGAGTCTCAGAGATGTGAAACACCCACACACTTAATGAAAATAAGGCTGGTTGGTAAGAGGGGAGGCATCCTATTAAAACCGCCTTTAAGAGCAGCATTTCATCAAAAAGATCATGCAGGGGAGAACAATCATGAGTACTTCATACACTGGAAAACCTCCTGTCAGTGTTGGCACTTCTCAGGTATTGAAAAGAAAAAATCCCACCCCCTACCCTGAAAAACATATTTGAGAAAAACCTTGCCTGGTGCATCTGGTAGTGGTTGATTCCCTGTGGCAGCTCCCTCAGTTAACAAGTCAGTCAAGCAGAGGACACCAGACTGCTGGAGACCAGACAGGATATTCCCCTAAATGGCATGAAAGAGCCATTAAAACATTTTTGTCTTTCTCAAGTTCACTATTCTCATTTCGGTCACTGCTTTCTAAATTAATTTGATTAGAGTGGGATAATAGCATCTATGCTGAGTTGCACTAAGCTGTCTTTCCTTCAAATCACTGTCCTAACTGTGATGGGCAGCGTTTGTAGGTCCCTCTAAGGACTACAGGAACAGAGTGCACATCCTCTTGTGAGGATGTTCTCCTAACAGAGCTTATCAGATGCTTGCTTGTTTAGTGCATTGTTCTCGTGCCTTATCTTTTGTTTTCCTCAAAAGCAGCAACTCTGTCCAGTTTAGCAGGCAAAGTCTTATCTCAGAGTAACTGAGGAATTAGCACTGTCTTTGAGGAAGAGAGTGCTCACAAAGGATGGGTCTTTAATCAAGGAGAAAAAATGTCACAGGCTGCATGCAAATAGGATATAAGGTACACATTTCTATCTATATTTAACAATTGGAATAATTAATCTATGGTCAGCCCATATTCTGAAATTGTGGTTAGAGGTGCTTATAAAAGGCTTTATACAGGTGAAATAGAGGTTACAGTCTCTGTGCACAGTTTACAGATAGAAGTTCTGTGTTACATATACAGTCATCCTGGAATAAAGAAATAATTCCTTACAGTTTTAAAATCTACTTTAGATGAATCAAAATGGCACTGTTGAACTTTGTAAATGTAGTCACTGTATACCAAGCAACAGTGTAACTGATTCTGACATATGTTTGACACACAGTTCCTAACATTATAGGACTACAGGCATTTTAAAGTAAAAATTCCATACCCTCAAGTGACAATCCAAGACTTTTGCAAGAATTAATTCCTCCAAGTGGGAAAGACTTTGGACATCTAGTTAGGCTGGAGATGAGAAACTGAGGATGTAGCCAAAGGATCTGAACAGGACATTTCTTTATCCAGTAAGAGATCTCTCAGCTATTGCTGAACAGCTGGCACTTGGCCTCTGCTCTGAGCTCAGCAGTAGCTCCCTCTGCACACAAGGTAACCTCCAGCTGGAAGTGATGCTCTCAGTCTATATAGGAGAGATGAGATCTGTGACTGCTGGTGTTATAGCACTAATAATGCCTGTCTTATGGCTGTGGAAGTTCAACTGCTACTATTTGGTTAAAAAAAGAAAAAAAAAGAATGGGGCACCCTGGCTTTGTTTTGCTTCTCTTAAGATTTCTGTATCTAAAGATGCATTTGGTGTAGGTGCCTCACGTTTCCAGGATAAGTGCTCTGTGAAATGTGTGGGTATTACAGATGACACTGTACTTCTCTACCAGGACATTGAAGAAATCTGTATAGCTATTAATGAAAAATTCATTATAATATCTTTATCATGTCAAGTTAAGTTTGTTTATCAATAGTGGCATTTTTACTTTTTGGTGTGTAAAAACTATGTATATGTTGAATTTGAGATGTCGTTTTGAAAATGCTGCTTGCTTTGAATGACTAAGGCACTGTGATTTTTGTGGTTCAACAGAGGCCTGACTCATTTCTCTAATGAAACATTTCCCCTAATTTCTCTGCTTTGTGTTCTGAAGCATAAAAAGCTCAGAGTGCTGTGCGCTGTGCATCCCTGGGTTGGTGAATGTCCAGAATCTGAAATACTTTGTGACTCTCTCAGGATGATGGATATTATGTTGTTTAATATTTTATGCTCAAGACCATTGTATCAAAATAATTACTGTGTTCTAACAGTTCCTCACAGTTCACAAATTCATTTGGAAAACTGAATCTTCTGATACAGTTGGGTAGATCAGGTATCCTCTTTGTCAAATTAGCTTCTTCTACGGTCATTTGGATCAATACTTCAGACTGCATTAGAACAAATCCCCATTTGGTCTGATTTGCCTTTATGCTAGACTTTCTCCTGTAGTTGTATAGAAATTCCTGTCAGGATTATGTGAAGTTTTGCAAGGGTGTGTAGATTCTTCTTTTTTTCCCCCTAAGGAGAATTTCTACTTGAGTTATGATCAGTGGTATCAAAGCTTCAGACAAGCTTCTTTGTTGAATGAACATCTTACATTTCAACCATAGGCTGAGTCTGCAGTGCTTTGTGTGGGACATGACTAGACAGTTTTTCAAGCAGATGCCATGTCCATCTGTACAGACACATTCTAACAAGAGCAGGTGTTGGTGTTGTCACAAGAAAGCAGCAACTAATCCAAGCCACTTGAAGGAAGCACTGTGCTGAACAAGGATCCCAATCTTTAGGCACTGAGCTTCTGCCTTTCTGACAAAAGGAAGAAGGAGCTGTGGTCCCTTAGCATCCTGAAGGACTATGTAGCTGCTTATGGACTGTGGCAGCTCCTGACTAATGGTTTATACTATTCAAAGTCTTAAAACATATTAATCTAAATGGTCAATGCTTATTTATTTTTGGAGTCTGAGAAGATCTGCTGAAGGACTCTTACAGCACTGACCTTTAAAATAGGATTGTATTACAATTAAAATATGATTGTATTACATTTCCTGAAACACTGTTTTTCATTTAGGCACTTTTTGTGACACAGGGATCATTTCAATTGGATATGGTCAGTTTGGAGGGAGCTGTGAGCAGCCTGGTTTAGTGTAAGGTGTCCCTGCCCATGATCTTTGAGGTTCCTTCCAACCCAAACTATTCTATGATTCTGCACTTAGGCAAGACTTGAGTTATTCTTCACTGGCCATCACTTAGGCGAGATGGAATGGTTGCTGCTGACAGCTCTTGGTGGGAGGGCAGTGGGGCAGGGTGGCTGCCACTGCCCAAAGCTGGTGAGATGACAGACCTTAACAGAACAGACTGTGCAGTAGAAACCTTATTCTCTCTTTATCCTGAAGCTCAACTTCTACAGCATTATTTGAATAACTGGTAGAAGAGTGTATGTAAACACAAGTATGTCAAGGATTGAAAGCCAAGAGAAGATTTGAAAACTAAGAAATATTCCATTCCTGAAGCTTTATTTGTGTACAGATGAAATGAGTTACTTTTAACTAAAAAATACTCTCTGTACTATTCCACTGTTTCTTCTCTTGTTCATATAAGTCTTCCATATACAAATGGATTAGATTTAATTTATGGAACCTTCATTTTAGCATTTCTACTGTAAGACAAGGAACCTAAGAAAATTTAGGTAGCATTTAAAGTTCTGAGACAGTCAAACAAAACAGATGCTTGATTCCTGTTTTCTTAATTGAATTTCTTCAACTGTGCCCTGTCAAAGTAGCTTATTGCACCCTCAGAGGTACTGAACACATGCTACAGTTAAGAGATACTGGGCTCATGTGCACTCTGTAACATGTATTTATTTACATTTCTCCCCAGGAAATTAGACAGAAATATAGCAGCCCTATTTTTTACCATATCTTAAAAATAATTAGAGCAGAAACTGCTCTAGAGACATTAAAAAAGGCTAGGTGAAAATGCCTTTGAATGTTAGACACTCTGGGACTGTCAATCCCAACAACTACAAAAAATTATTTAGCCTTTCAAATTCTTGTTTTCAAAGAATTTTCATTTAGCCTGTCTATTTAAGTTTTGAGGTTCACACTTTCCAGATTTTCTCTGCAACTGAAAGGATTAGAGACCTTTTTCAGCATAGGGAAACGTCTTTGCTACAATGGCAAGGTTCCTTGAACCAGCATGTAATATCAAACAATGTGATATTAAAGCCCAGGAACTACAAATGCAGTAAACACAGGAGTGTTATAGGAATCAGGGTTTGGGTGTAGCCTTTCTCTGGCATTCATGCCTTGTCAAGCCTTTTGATGATATTTGCTTTGCATCCACAGGAAGTTTGTTGCAGGCTACTACAGCCTAAACTCAGCCCTTCGGACAAAGGGGAGAGCCTGAATTAGCAACATCAATCTTAGTAATAGTGGTTGCCTTTCATAGTAACATGTGGTATTTTCAATGAGGGTCAGCATAAAAAATATTCGTAACCACCTTAGAACTCAGAAGTGCTGGCATTGCTGTCAGAAACTTCTAAACCTGAACAAATTCCATGTAGTTGCTCCTTCAGAGGCACCATGTTTGAGCAGGGCTGATCTCACATGAAGGGCAGCACGTCCTGCCACAGCTATTTTAAAAAGTTGAATGGGATCACTGTCACCAATGACTCGGCTGCTTCATAATCATAGAAGTGTACAAAAAAAAAACCCACCAGAGAAGTGCTTGTGAATCTTTGTTAAATATACCTTCACAGACTATTCTGAGTTGGAAGGGACCCACAAGGATCATCGACTCCAACTCCTAAGTCAATGGCCCACACAGGGGATTGAACCCATGACCTTGGCATTATTACAACCAAGTTTTAACCAACTGAGCTTTTGTATACATGCAATAAGCCTGAAACTCATTAGAAAATATTTACTAAAAAGTTCCCATTGAGATCAGAAGCCATTGTGTAAAGGGATGCAAAAATGAAGTCACTTGCTCTTTTCTTCAATGTAGATGTACTGCTCTAAGTGGCTTGGGGTGGGGGGCAATGATGGTTTTCCTTTTGTCACAAACTGCAAAAGAAAATGCTATTTTAGAGGTTTTGGCAAGTCTAAAAATGGATGTCATTTTTCCTCACCAGTTTCTCTGCTACAGTTCTGCATTCTTTATTCTTTGACCCTGGAAGCAGGATCTTGATTAGACTCTGTAGGATGTAATAGCTTAATTGCTGCAAAGCTTAATTTATTCAAACCTAGTTCTCTCTCTTTAGATATCTCAGTGAGGCTATGGTTTAGGATAAAACAGATTTTATAAACAGGAAAAACTGAAACACTGAGGTTAGTTTATTCTAAATCCTTTGTAATCTGTCCTTGGAAGGGAAAAACAGCATCAGACCGTATATACATGTTGAAGATGTAAGGCTGTAAACAACCAAAGATCAACTTTTCAAAAAGAGAAAACAATATTAGTGAAAATTATGGGAGACATGAAAGACAAATTCTTGAAAGCACCCAGCTTACTGAAGTCTGTGTCTACCGAAGAAAATGCTCCAGGAGTCCTGCTCTGCATCTTCAAGGGAAGCAAAGTCAAGGTTTTTGTTCACAATGCCCACACACATAAGTAACTTCTAATTAATCCATGTTGCTCCTATAATGTCAGAGACTTCCAGTGATAGTTTTGGTTTGGGTTTTTTTTCACTTGGATGAATGATTTTCTATAGTTGAACAAGTGATGAATAAGACACATTTACAGCTTGGTATCTTTTTATTTCAGCATAAGTCATAGATATATGACTAGATAAATATATTATTTGATATGACATAATGATAGATAAACTAATGATAGATATAAACAGATTTATGATTAAGTAAATCATAGATATTATAGGAATCATAAAAATATAAAATGCACAATATATTTGATGTAATGTGATAAGATACTCTTAGGAGATCATATTTAATACATCTTAAGATATTATAATCTTCTGACCTTAAATGTATTATATGAAATATTAAAGACAGAGGATAGAAATCACACCTCTCATTAGATATCAAAATATTCTGGTCAGTCTTTAAATAGTATATAAGAACTCTAGGGTTATAATTTACTTTAAGCTGAACTTCAAATAGGAAACAAGATTTTCATGGTTTTATTGCTACCAATTTCTGTAGTCTATAAATAGAGTTGTATCCTCAGAACTCCTCAATAGATCTGGATTAGCTTGGAGGCCCTCAAAGACAGAATGGGTACTGCCTAATATTTTTACTGAATGAGGAACTTTTTTTTCTTCCCTCTGAATAGGCAGTTAGCATGCTGAATTCGTACTGAATGTCCCCACTAGCCAGATGGTGGGGAGGAGGCACTACGGTATGAGTTTCAACTCTCTTTAAATTAAATCCTCCTCTGGTACTTCTTGGCTTGTTGCAGATGCACAGGATGCTGCTGACATTATTTGCTGAATTACTGGGAGACAGAGCGGGCACCTCAGGGCTCTTTCAACCTTCCCATTGTGACAGGCTGGGAGAATATACCCTTCCATTTCATATGATACAGCTGTAGGGTTTGTGCCCCCTATATCCACCCCTGTCATGTTCAGCTGGGGCTGCATCCAACCTTTAGTGATGCATGGTACTTGAATATGTGAGCTATTATTGAATGTAAGAGTTAGGCTAAAGGTGGTCATGTTGCTGGAAAATGTTTTAGCACCTATTTCCAAGGCAGGCAGGAGCCTTCTCTGAAACAGACGCTTGTTTTTCAATTCCCGTGTGCTGAAGTTTGATATTCATCAGCAGAGGTTTGGAGAGCCCTTGTTCCCAGCTCAAATTTGTCCTAACACAAGCTTGTGTAGTTGGGTAGGGACCCAGGTCAGAACAACCTTGTTAAATTTGGGTATTTTTGCTAAGTGTACTTTACAAAGTTTCTGAGTGTTACAAAAGTTGTGTGCGGAGTTTTTACTCCTCCCCTTGCACCCTTATTGTGGACTTTGACTAAGAATGCATCTGAATACAAATTTAGTCTTTCAATGCACCAGTTGGGCCCATCTTAGGGTTAGGGGTCCTTTCTGTCAGAGCTCATAGCTGCATGCTACATTAAGTGCTTTTATCAGTAACCTCTACTAGCTTTAAAAATATGACCTCAGACCACTTTTTTAAAAACATAACAGAGGAAAAAATTCACTATAAACTTGGCATCCATTTACATATACTTTGTAGTAATTCTGGCTCTTCTGTGAAACAGAAGTTTGTAATGAATTTCTCCCAACCTGAAAAGCTGCCACATGCTTTCTCTTGATAAAAATTTTTGGCTCTGAGTATGAATAAAATTTCACAGCCCAACATATTATGCTTAAGTGTGTTATCAAACAAATTATCTTATTCTTGCCAGAAGCTGAAATCTTATAACTACGTAAACATCTGCTTATTAACTGCAAGCTCCTTACTGAGTATTTCCTTCCCACTGGTTTACTCTCACCAATAGTCCTGAAAAAGAATTTCCAAGAGAGACTTGGCAAGATTACTTGTCTGTAATATATGCAGCATTCCTGAAATTCTTGGCACATTAGCCTTGAATCAATTAAAACAAAAGTACTTTGCTATTGCAGTTTTGGGGTTTTTCTTTTTAACTGTTGATTCCACTTGTTGTTTTCCACTTCATTGTGGAAAAGTCTTTATTCTCCACCACAGATATCTTGCTATAATGTAACTGAAATAGTTTAAATGGGGTGTCTCCTTTGCTATTTAATGAATTGCAGTAATCCTTCAGCAAAGCATAAACCTTTACTGGGAACAGTTTCCCACCTTCTGCTACAGTCAGGCCACAACATGACTGAAGCTGGAGCTGGCGATGCAGAGGAGTGGCATCTTTGTCCTGTAGCAGACATCCTAACAAGGCATTTTGCCCTCCTCAGCTAAGACTTCCCATAGTAACTTGCTTCCCAGCATATTCCAATTACAGAGCACAACTTCTTTGGCCATGTTTCTTGGCTGTCTATTACAGGCAACATGAAACTGGATCTTTACTTCACAGAGTGTCTCTGGAAACGTGAAGCCCACAGTAGACAGGACAGAGGCATTTGTGAGAGCTTCCACTTCAGCAGTGAAGCTTTCAGCTTTGAAAATAGTCACTGAGGGGAAAACAAACAGCTGATGAGTTCTGTATGTCCTAAAGAAAGGGAGGGGAAACCTCTCCAGAAACTGTGCAACTGATATTTTTAACTATATAGAGCAGCTGAAGGAAGAGAATGGCCAGTGAGTACTGAGTATGTGGGAGAGACAGAAGGTATCAAGAAGAAAAGTGTAGAAGATGAAATGCAGGCTTGAGATGGCGGTTGAGTGTCATGGACAGATCAAATCTGATTCTCTCGAATGCTCTGAGAGTGTATAGCCACAACAGTTCAAACTGATTTAAGGTTGAACCTCCCTTAGTTCTGCCACTGCTCCACAGTACACTAGTTCTGGGAGTTCAGCAATAATGCTGTTTTTGAGACAGGCTTTCTTCCCGGCTGATCAGTCCCCCTGAGCTGGGATACCAGAGCTGACGGTGTCAGGGCTGGTGCAGAACTGAGTGCCAGCATAAGGACATCACCAAAGCCTGATTTTATATCAGCTTAAACTGCTGTGGTGCTGCACCCCTTCTCTGAATGCAGACTGTTAGTAGGGATGCTGCTTCGGGATGGAGTGAGAGGGTTAAATTTAAATGTTTTAAAAATCAGTGAAATATAATTTGACTGCCATAAACCAAAGTTCCTTAATTAGCATAATTGCACAGTGTCAAGACAGGGCTGAGCTAAGGTAATTTGAAAATGTAGCTATGTTTCTTACATCTTAACATGCTCAGAATTATAAAATGAAATGAGTACTTATTTCCTCCAGGAAAACAGTATCGTTTTTATTCTTTTAAACTTGAACTGATTTTATATATACACACACACACATGTATAAAAACATTCAAACTTTAGGTGGAATTGCCATGGCTTTTCCACTGGAGAATTCTATTTGGAGATGAGGTGATTACTTCTGTCAGCTATCAACTGAAGATCATGGATGGAAAGGATGTGGGGGAGGAGATATGCAACACAGGCTTTACAAATGATGGGCCATTTAAAGCATGTAAATGAGAAGCTTCAGTATCAGCTCTCCCCTGTCCTGACTCCAATCATACAAGTACTCCGTACAGGATGATAAAAGCACTGGTGAGTTTTTGAATTCCAGATGAAAGAGAACAAATAATGAGATTAAATCAAATGAAAGTCTGTCTTACCAGAAACTAATTTTTTTCTCTTCTGTAAAAGCTAAATTATGCTCAGTGTATTGAGGGTGGCTTGAATTATACCTAAAGCAAAGTAAGCAAATAGTGGAGAAGCCTGTTTTGACAGAAGGGTCACAAATTAACCTTTTCTATCCCAAACTGAAGTGCTGTAGAAAGCTCAGTCCATATTAAAATGCTATCAACGTTATGATTCAGAAAAATATCTCTCATAATGTATAAATAAATTCTTCTGAGTTTAACAAAATTTGTAGTAGATTTCAACAACCTTTAAACAAATGTGTCTTTAAAAGGATACTTTAAAGGAATCTGGAGCTCTCTTCAGAGCAACAAGTACTTCAAGGGCTGTTAAGGTACAAAAAGTGACTTGAACAGAGTTCTGTGTAACAGATCTTCAGTGTGAACCACACAGTCACAGGTATTCTTGTTATGTTTAAAATACATTTTACTGGTTCTGCTAGTGCTGTAGCACAAGGGAGTCATTGAGATGAAGCTGAATTGATTGAGATTCTGAAGGCTAAACCAAACCTGAAGTTCAGCTTGCATATAAACATGCTGCAGCTTAAGGCCTATCTGTTTAATGCCATTAGACTGAATTCTCGCTTCTTTCCCTCCAACTGATTGATGGTCCTATCTAGATTGTAATGTATTTATTACTTTTAAATTTCTCAAGCTTTCCAGGGGCCCAGGATTAATTCTTCTGAAGAAATAGAAAAGCAGCTAAAAGCAGCCTTTTGGGCTGCCTCTAGATTTATACAGAAGCTAAGTTTGTTTTTTTACAGCTGCCTATTAAAAAAAAAGCAAACAACAAAACAAAACAAACAAGTAAACAAAGCCCCCCAAATGAATTCCTTTCATCAAACCACTACTTTTCAGCCCTGAAGGTCCACGAGAGCAGAGAAGGGCACTGAAAGCAGCAGTACCTATTCATGCACCCCATACCTGCTCCACACTCTTGGCTGTGCCAGAATAACCACTGGTGGCTTAGAGAAGTGTGTGCCCACTGATCTGCTGGGTTATTCCAGACTTGAATCAGTTCCCACATGGACTGAGGTGTATGTGAGTTGGGAGTTGTTGCTCTGAGACAATCCAGAGGCTGCCCACTGCTGACAGCCACTCACAGAAGGCAGAGTCAGACTTGGCCACCACCAGGAGGTAAATTATGAGGCTTCTGTGGGCAGAAGGATGGGGAGGGGATGGGATGGTGGTGGGGTGGAAGGAATTCCTTTTTGTTGGTGTGGAACACTGAGATGTGCTGTGGCATTTAAACCTGACACCACACCAAGAGAAGGAGAAAGGCTGGGGTGGGGAGGTTGCTTAAGTTGGCATTGAATGCTCTGCTCTCCTGAATGCAAAGCTCTTTCCAGAAGGTTCACTTGTTTATATGAAGTGTTTTCAGAGAACATAAGAGAAAATTTCCCCCTAAATCTATCAGTATTGCATATCCTTCCAAGTGCTATTTTTTAAAAAAGAGACTCTAACTGAAGTTTAAGGACTGTTTGGCCTTTCCTCGTTGAATTAGTGTATGTTTTTCTGATTTGTATATGCATTTTCATTGGAATTATCCTGTTGGGACTAGACGTGTTTGCTCATTGGATATTCAGAGGAGCATTTGATTGCAAGACTTTTTTCAAGATTAAAAAATGTAAACCAAATATTTTAATTTGTGAGTACAACTGGCTACAACAGGTTACTGTAAGCAAAGCTTTTTTTAAATTTCAGACTTATCTTTGCAATCATATTCTAGTAATGTGCTCTGGTTTGCCAAATAATGCTTTTGCCACAGACTTTAATGAGGTTTCCTGAAGATATTAAGGCTGTTCTAATACTCTTGTGGATCAAGCTCACATTAAGGACAGGATTTTCAAAGAAACAATATTTCGCAGCAGACGGAAATAAAATACTTTGAGCATTGTTTATTAAACAGCCACTGTTTGCAGGTGTAGAGTATGGCAGAAACAGTAATATAATTTTTGAGGATGGATATAGTCCTGCTGTAGTGCTGGGGAGGCGCTTCCCAGCTGCCTGGCAGTGTCACAGGCATGCCAGACTGGCAGATGGATGCTAATGGAAAGAGATTAAGCCCCAGAGATGAAGCTTTTTAGTTGTTGCTATAGAGTAGGACTTGCTTTTGACTTTCTTCTCCTCTTCTGAGATGTCTGCAGGATGTATGCAGGCTTTGTCAGAGATCTTTAGGTCTCCATTGTGAACAAGCTCAGTGTTCAGGAATTGCAAATCTTCTCCCCAAAACTCTTCACAGGGTAGAGAAGTCCAAACATGTGGGTGGTGTAAACAGTATTAGGACCTACAGGCTTTATTTATTTCTTCATGAAAATATTTACCTAATTTTTCATATTTAGTAGTAACATATGATATTGAAAGCAAGAGCTACTGCAACTAGAGTAACTAAATATTTTTCTTAATGACTTGTGTATCAGTTTTGTGTTGAAATTGTGACATTATAACTAGTGCCATCAGTGTCTCAGCATGGTTCTTTGCCTTACACACAAGTTCACAGAAGCATTACCTTGGAGAAGAGTCACTGCTGCAATGACAGTGCTGCCTACTTGTAGTGGGACACTTCAGGGAGTAACCATGGAGATATTCAAGTAACATGGCAACTGTACGGGACAGGTCAGAAATTATGCTGTAGGTATCCTCAAACAATTAACCTGCCTGTTGTCCTCTCAGTTTCCTGAATGCAAATACCTCGAGCCTGCACTTTGTCAGCACTTCTAACTCTTCTTTACCTCTCAAAATATATTGACAAATCTGTATTGTATTAGCACTCAAAGTTATCTTCAAGAGAGTCAAAAGAAGCAAGGATGCTCTTTAACTTCTCCATGTTTAGCTGAGGAATTGAAAAAGCATACTATTATGGGTTGTGAGGTTTAACTGAAATGTTAAAAATTCAGTCCTGGTAGATGCTGCTTATGAACTGACAAAGACTGAGTTTGATTTCTTCTTGTGCAGAAGGAAAACAAAACCAAGGTGACAGGTTGTTAATCCCGAGGTGTCAATGCAAGTGCGTTTCTAGGACCCTGTTGTCATGCTCCTTTAGAAATGGGGTGTAAAACCTACAATTAGCATGTCTTCAATGGATTTTGACCTTGAAAATTGAAAGGAATTTTGTTCTTACTAGTGCTGTGCATCATACCTTAAATTAGAATTTAGTGGAGGTTACTTATATTTAAAAACTTCCCCAGCCCTAGAGCTCAGCACTGGAACTCGAGTTTCAAATATTCCCTTGGCATCTAGATAAGCATAACTGAATTGGTAAAGCAGGTTTTCCCCCCCCCCCGTAGAATTCAACTACTGATTAGGGCTGGTGGTTCATGACTGGCAGCTAAAACCTGGGTTTAAAACCAGTTCCCTGAACTGGTTGAGATTTTGTATTGAGTAGATTTTTTGGTTTTGGCTAACATTTATAAGAGTGTTATAATTTGGTAGTGCAAAACCAACCGGACTACCAGCCTAGTCTGGCTGTATTGTAACTCTTAATAGTGGCTACTTAAGGGTTTACGCTGAGACAGAGGAGATGCAGACTGGATGTCAGAAAAAGATTTTTCGCTGTTAGGCTGGTCAGGCACGGGAATGGGTGGTGGAGTCGCCATCTCTGGATGCCTTTGGGAAGCATCTGGACCTGCTGGGTGTGATGATTTGATGGTTTGGGGATTACAGCGGCAGTGCTGGGCGGCCGGTGATCCTACAGGTCTCCTCCAGCCTCGCTGGTTCTCGTTCTATTCCGTGTGCGAGGCACTGGTTTTCATGGGAGGGCAGCACTGAGCGGGCGGGTGTGCCGGGATGGTTTTCCCAGGCCAGGAAGGGCCCGGGTTTGGCTCCCGCGGCTGGAGCTGGGCCCGGCGGGGCGAGGGCACAACCCGGCCCGGGCCCCGCGCCGGCCGCTCAACGCCGCCTCCCTCGCGGTCCCTGCGGCCTCCGCCCGGCCAGAACGCGAGGCGGGCACCGGGCGGCGCCTCCGCGGCTCCCCGCAGGGGGACCGCGTTGAAACGCGTTTATTTTCGGCCGCCGCGTCCTGAGGGGCTGCCCGGGTCGTGGGCGAAGCCGCTCCGCCATAGGGGCAGCACGGAGCGGTGCGAGCTGGAGCGGCCGCGGCCCCGGTGTGTGTGTGAGTGTGTGGGCTCCGCCCGCCCTTCCGCCGCCGCGCCCCGCCCCGTCCGCCGCCGCTGCCGGGAAGCGAAGGGAAGGGAGCGGAGCGGAGCGGGATGCGGCCGCGCCAGCCCGCGGCCCCGAGGTGAGCGGCGCGGCCGGGCGGGGCCGGCAGGCGCTGCCGCTTCGCCCCTCTGCGCTCGCCGCCACTCGCCGCCTCCCCCGCCGCCTCTGCCCGGGGCCGCTGCGGCGCGGGCGGGGCCGGGGNNNNGGGGCTGCGGGGCTGCGGGCGGGGGTGCCCCGGGAGCCGCCGCTCGCCCCGCCGCGCCCTGCCTGGCGCCGGGGGTGCAGCCGAGCGGGGAACGGGGGTTACCCGGGGTGAGGGGTTATTTTTAGTGCGGACGCCCCTCCCCGGGCGGGACGAGGCTGCTGGAGGCGCTGGAGGCGCTGGAGGCGGGGGGGCAGCGGCGGCGCTGCTGGAGTTGCGGGGGCTCATCCCCATCCCCATCCTCGGAGGTCTCGGGTGCCCTGCGGGCTCCCCGGGGGCTTGTGCTGCTCCGCGTCGGGCTGCCCACGGGGCTCGGCTCTGGTGGTTTATCGTCTTATTTTTTATCATTTTTTTCCTCTTCCAGCGTTGGTTTCTCTTGCAGATGTTGCTGCAGGTGGGGGCAAAGGGAGCGCTGTGATTGCCTGGGATTTGGGGGCATTTCTCTCTTCACCTTTCCGCTCCCGCTCCAGCGCTGCTGTTGCTAAAGACTTTTGTAACTATCGACTCAAGTACAATTTCGATGGAAAATGAAGGTAAAGGGCTCATCAGAGTCACTGACTTCATTGGAGCTAAGAGGATTTTTGCATGCAATTTGGTGACAACTCCTACTGGTGCGTGTGTCTGTTTTACCATTCCACGGTTTGCAGGGTTGCTCTTGTGTGTTAATCTTGTGGTAGGAATTTTGATCTGCATTTTGTAGTTTAACAATTGTAGGACCATTGCTTTTCTTTATTTGTGCTGCTGCTTGTTGAAATAATTATCAGAGAGCTTTTATTCTCTCTCGACAGATACTCGAAACATCTATTGTACATTTAGTGCTCTGTGTGCGTTATTGTGATCTGTGTGTCTGGAATAGAAATATTGTATTTAGATATGAGCCTCAGCATTAGTTGCTTGGTATTTGCTTAGATTGTGTGATTTTCTTAAATTTGTGTTTCCGGGTAAAACTGAGAAGTGTTGGTTGCATTTTGTGTTGAGTGTACTTATGTGTTCTCAAAAATGACTAAAATTTGTGCTATTGGACAGTATTTATTTTAAAAAGGGCAATGAAGTTTTGAGTTCTGCTACTTGAAAGATGTGGTATCATGTTTTAAGCTCCATGTCCTGAAAAAAGTTGGTCTATTATGCATTTTCCTTGTTGCCTAGTTTGGAAATTACTTAAATAGGGATTTATTTGGTTTTTTTTTCATGTTGGCCTTCATGCTTTGGGAACCTGGCAAACTCCTTTGGACTGTGACTTTGAGCTTCACTGACTTTTTTATATTTTTGGTTTTTTAAAATTTTTGTTTGTTTCCCTTTCTGTTTGATTCTGATTGTTGAAAATCTCTGAAATGTATTGGTTTTATTACTATCTATGTAAGAAAGCAACCACTGATTCCCACTCATGCTCCTTATGTCATCACTGTTCTTTGAATTATATGGGGTTTTTAGGTGGCTACTGGATTTCCTTTGCTGTAGGTATTTACATGAGATGTAGATGCTCCTTTTCCTCCCACCCTGGTGTTGAAAGAGAGAGAAGTGCTTTTTTGATAGCTTGACTTGAATGAAGAACTGAACTGAATTTGTGGGGTAGACTGAGTTGTTTTCTATGGTTGGATATTGCTCTGTTTGGAAATGTGGTTGTCTTGAATGACTGAGAAGTTGTAGTAATTATGAAGTGGGTTGCCATGTGGAGAACGATGTAGGTTGTTATCATCTGGCATTTCAGAACTTTCTTCTAATTTTAAAATCATGTTAGAACATTTTAAATTCTAGTACATGTCTTCCAACTGAATATTTGTAATAAAGAGGGTGGAACTTACTAGGAAGAAGGGATTTTGGAGTGTGGGGAGCAAAGTTGGTCTTTGTTTCTGGAGGCTGCAGAGCCGATCGAAGTGGTGTCAGCGCCTCTGCGTTTCATCCCTGTGTTGGAGGTTAAAGGGTTCTGAATGGGCAGCGCTGTGGGAGGGGGAAGGCAGCTGTCTGGGATTTGTGTGCCAAAGCAGAGACTTCCAAAGCCTCATCATTCACTTACCAAATCAATAGTGTATCACAGATGTAGTTTGTAGTCAAGTTGCATGTCATAGTATGGCCTGTTCTAATTCTTCCAAATGCTGGTAGCACAAAGATGGTGTTTCTTATGGAATAAATAAATTATGCATAAACACTAGTAATATTAGTAGGATAGAAATAATAAAATAAAAGGTTTATCTTGGGGAAAATACTTTAAAAGATGATCAGATGCATATTTCAGAGACAGCAATAAAGGCTAAGGGCTTTCAAAGCAGGGTAGGCTTCTGGGATTAGGACAAATTAATGTATGATAAGAAGAGTGCACTGGTTCTCCACTCCTTCTGCTTCCCCCCCCATCCCATAATTAATTGAGTTTCCAGACAGGTACATATATTTACAGCTGGGTACTGTCTGCTTTGGTGTTCTTGATATTTTTAAACCCTTCTTTTTCTATCCATGTGCCATTTTGAGGCACTGGACACCAGCAACTTTCATACTGGGACTTTTCAGCATCTTGAGAGGATCCTTAATGTATTTACTCCTGGCGACAGTTGAATCATCTTTGTAATCTTGTAGAACAAAGATTACAGTTAGAATATTTTTAAACTGTTTTTTCAATGAGTTTGTTTGGAAGTTCTCTTCAGGTTTGGATATTGAGCAAGAAATGGCAGACATTTTTTCTTTTCCTATATTTGGATGAATGTTACAGATTGGGAAGTGATAAGGTGGTTAGGAAAACTAATGTTTTCCTGTGTTAATTCAGTACTCCTAAGCTGCATTGTAGTTTACTGTGAGCTAATTAATGTTTTGTCGTGAGACTTTGTGGTTCCCGTTTCTTACGTTGGGTTGATTGAACTTCCTCAAAAATTCATGGTCCTAATGGTGATGGGGAAGAGAGAATTTTCCATCATAGGAAGAATTCTGCTTAATCATGGAATTTAGAAGAATGATGTTTGTGTTTCTGTTCAGAAAGATGGAATTCTGTGACTTCTTTCCGTAAGAGGTGCTTTCTCCTGAAGTGTAGGCAGTCAGGAGAACCTGGGCAGACAGAACATAACTGAGTGCAAACTAAGCTTTGTCATTTTTGGATCTCTCCATTGATGCCTCTGGGCCATTTGAAGTAGTTTTCTATAGTGTAGTCTGCAAGTTTGTCCTTTCTTTTATGAGCATCTTTTGGATGGTGCTTTAGGCTGTTCTAATGAGCGTTGTCTCATAGTAGGCTGCCTTTTAGTAGAGAAATAACAAGTACAGTTTAGATTTCGTAGACTTTGAGCTTCTTTGAGGTCAGACTCTGATTACAAACACAAGTCATTAAATAGGAGTACTGTTGTGTTATCAAGGCCTTATGTAGTATTTATTTTCATATCGTTAAGTGCCCAACAGAAGAGGTCAGAGTAACATTTTTTCACCTGTAAATCAAAAAGATTTTCCCAAAGCAATGTAGAAGGTTAGTACAAAAACTCAGGCAAGAATTGCTGCATGTTATAAACACATCATGTGGTGATTCAGAAATCCTCCTTAATCCTCATTGTTTCGAGTCCTAGTTAATTTTAGCTAATCTTCAAAGATGACTGTTAACTTCAGGCTACAGTCTGTCTACATCCTGTAGTAATTTCAGGATAATTTTGGTGATTGGATCAATAGGGAGATACAAGTAAAGAATTTTTTATTTCTTTGAAAAATAGCTCTTCATACAATCCTGAGATGAGAAATGAATATTTCTTAGTTGTAATGTGCTTGAAGTGCCGTTGAATTTTCTAATGAGTTTCATGGGTGGGTTTTGGTGGTTTTTGGTTGGTTTTTTTTTTTTTTTAAATGATGAAAATGGGCTTAGTTGCTAAACCACCAGATTGAGGATCAGTGAGTAGATTTTGGTTTTTGGGGTCAGTGAGTCAGCACCCTGGACTGGCTCATCATGGATTAGGCAGCCGTGCTAATGAAGGGGTGGAGTGTATGGGCTTGTGGCTGAGAGCAGGGGCGAGGGATGCCTGAGGCAGCAGGGACTTGAAAACAATTAACTAGTTCCTGAGTGGCATCATCAGTAGTTCATTAAGTAATATCCTAAATAATCAGAATGAAATTTATGATGGAAAATGATAGAAATTCTGAAATGGACTTGGTGCTGTCACAGCAGTTCAAGTTCCTTTTGGCATGTAGGTCATTTCTTAACAGATTAATAGGTGAAACAAGAATTTTGATATTCAGTGATTAGTTTTTTACTATCTGCAGCTTGCAGAAAACTAGAAACCAGTATTTAACACCTTGGTAAAAATCACATTTCTTCTGTTTAACTTGGAGGCTAAGGTAAGAGAAGAGATTTTTTTGTTTTGTAAAGTGGAATCTTCAATAAAGGCCAGTTCTAGTAGATATCTTAGAAATCTTCCTGCATGTTAACAGTGGTTTGATAACTTAAATAACTGCTAAGTTAATGTAGCTCAGTCTTTTATTAGAAATACATGTTTACTCTTTAAATGAACAGTCAGTGTCATCTTTGAATCTGGTTTGATGGAGCATTAGATAATTTTAGCCTTCTCTTTTCCCCCTTTTTCCTATGCAGGTAGTTTGGCAGTGCTAATCTGCAATAACCTAGAAGTGATTTAATGAGGTGTCTGCTTGAGTTGGTTGCAGAGCGTGTTGGTTATTTTGCTGGCTTTGTAACTCCTTTGGGTGGAGAGTCAGTGGCACAGTCTCTTGGTCAGTCAGGAGAAACAGTGGTGTAAGGAAAATGCAGACAATTCTTAGGGCAGTTAATGTAATAAAAGATAAATATATTTGCTTGCTTTTTTTGAGAAGAGTGACAAAGGAGCTGTGGTCTTGGGATGCTGCTCTAAGACTGAATAAAGAGTTGTTTTACTGCTGGAAAGGTTCTGCTCTGAGCCTGTTCCTGCTGCCGGGTTGTGTTGACTCTCCTGGGTGTTGAGTTTCTCTGCCTTGCAGCCCTGGCAGAGGTTCAGCCCAGCCCTTCCTTCCTCCCACCCTGTCGGGCAGCTCTGTTGAGTTAGAAAGTTGAATGGGCTCATGAAGTGTCCATTTAATGTTGGAAATGGTGGGAGGCAGAGGAGAGACCTTCTCCTTTTAGCACAAACAGACTGTTAGCTTGGCTCAGTTCCTTAGGTAACCGTGACTTCCATTCAGTATCAATTCATCCACAGACCAGGGTGGAATTTTGCAAGAGTGGAGTAAGTTAATAAATAGATTTTTTGGTTGCAACGCCTTTTGATTTGGTCAAAGAGTTCAGGTGGTACCTAATGGACACTTGGTGATTAATGACATTTGCACTGTGGTTTGTAGAAGCTGGAAGGAATGATGAAGTTACAGAGCAGAGGAGAGAGGGAAAATAAAATAATCAAGGTATAAATTTGGGACAACCATCTGTGTCTAGTAATTTGTTTTGTAAACATTCTACTCTAAACAATTGGAAGGGGTAAAATAGGTAATGAGTTAGCAGATGCAGCCTACAGAGTCTTTTACAGAGGCTTTTAAAATATTTTTAAGTTATAAATTTTCTGCAGCACTTTTCCCCCTCTTGTGTAAATCACTAAAAAAACCCCTTGGTGAATACAATGTTGCTGCTTTCTTGATACTAATAATAAGAATGCTTATTACCATAAGTAATTATGCAGTGAGTTATGTTTGCATTTAAATTGACACTGATACTGGCTTGGTCCTGAGAACTGTTGTAAACTGTAAGTTCAGTATTTTTTTAATTAGAAATTTATTTTGTCTTATTATGAAGTAACTGCATATCTGCCAAGGATATAATCAACTATGGGGTCCTGGAGCTTCATTATTTTAAACAAACACTGAGAAAATATTTCTGTTGGTGTCTGTGCTTAACAGAATTGTTTGGCAGCTAAATTCTGCATGTCATGGGTCCATTAGTGGTGTATCACAGGGGGATAATGTGATTTATTAGTGTTTGCTGTCCAGGTGCCATCCTGGATTCTGAGCAGCTCAGCACTTCAGAGTGCTATGAGATACAAGCAGGCTGTTGGAGAGGAGCCATGTGATCTTATTTCTAAGCTTAAATGTTCTCTTCTAGCAAGTTAGCAACTCTTTGGCAAGATAGATGACTGATATTTAGACCCAGAGTCTTTTGGCCTTTAGCTTCTAAAGGGCTTCATGTGAATCAGGATTTAAGCTCAGCCATGTGCCGTTTGGAGTCAAATGAGGTGCTCTCTTCCTCAGGCAATGAATTTCTGAACTGACCCAGTGCTATTATACATAAACTTTGCTTTCATTGAGGCACTGCTATTGATTTGATAATTTTAGTGTGTCCTTAGGATTTTGTATCTTTTTGTTCTTCTGATCGATAAGTAATAACAAATGTATGAAATGTTCAAGCAGACTTTTGCAGTGTTCAGGGAGCTTTTTTGAACAGGAAGACTGAAAACTGAATATTTTGGCCGACCAACTACAGATGGGTCTGATGTGTTTGTCAAAGCCTTCTTGGTAATGATGATGCCACCTCAAGGCTTTCAGCAACGAGGCTTTAACCTCATCATAGTACATCCTGCAGAGTATGCAGTAATGCACTAAATGGTACATCTTTTGTAGCAATTGAATACCAAATTTGAGTGTCTGGCATTCTTAAGTATTCTACATTATTCTACTGTATTCTGCATTAAATGAGCTAAAGGAAGATAAAGTGGGTTTGGAGGTTTAGCTGATTTTTTTTTTTTCCAATTACTCCTACAGTCCACAGCACTGCAGTCTGGTTAAGGTACCATTATTTGTGTGAAATGTTTTGTCTAGCTGGAGAGCAGGCAGTTGTCATTCACAAGGTTTGCAAGATAACCACATGATATATGCTATGACTCCAGAAAATTGCCCATCTTTTCTGTTGTGCTGGCAGCCTCAGCTGAACTAGATGTCCTACTTTCTGTATTTTAAATTGAAGAAGACATGGTGAAACTTCCTGGAGGAGTAAAATGTACTTCACATTGTGGAGACATGTTTTCCTGAGAGTGTTCTTTTTAGAAGTTATTTTTAGGACTTGAAAATTGTTCTTGAGCTTTATAGACTATCATAGAGTTAATAAATTGCATGTTAAATGGAGCATCTTAGTCTTTATTACCCTGCCTGAAGTAGATAGGGCTGTGGATAGGTTGCTTAAATATTTTACAACTTCTAAGATTGGGCAAACGCTGAGATTTAAAATGGTCAATGTCAGTATTGGAAGTCTGTTTCTCAGCTGATCAGAAGTGCTGGAATGCTGTGTATGAAGGAGGACAGTTCTGTATAATGGCTGTTTCTTGGCCATAGTGAAAGTCCTAAGCACTGCTGAAATGGTACTTGGATACAAGGCAGGTTTTTTCCAGGCTTAAAGGGCAGCTTAGCAGGCTCTTCTCATAATTTGAGTATTTATATTTCTTTGGTTAATGGGTGGTGTCTGTGTCAGATTGGATATTGCCCCTTTTCTGTAAAGTCTTACAAAATAGCACACAAAGTTAAGGTGCTGAAACTGTGTGACCTCTCAGGTTGGAAATTATTCTGCGAGGACAACTCATTAGTATTTCTCTTTCTTTCTGGCTTTTTTTAAGTCTGAACTCTTCTGTGTGCACTTCCTTTGATGTGGGGGCTCTTGCTAAAGTATTTTAACTAAAGTGCTGTTGAATAGGAGCAAATTCATTTTGAATATTAAAATATAGGGATGCTGCAGTCGTTTCTCCCAGAGTGAAAAATCATCACTCTTTTCCAAGGGAGTCCATTCAAACAAAGGCAGTAGACAGGGACTTCAAAGCCCTCAAAAAGTATTTATTTTCCTGAGCAAACAGTGCCTGGTAGAAAACAAGAGGCTCATTACAACATTTTAAGGGGCAGGAAGGGACAACGCTTTGCAGTGACAAGTAAAATACTTCTTTTGCAAATTGGTCATGGGTGTTCATTTTGGATGAGTGTTGGCAGTTCTTGCTCAGAGAAAGCAGCATTATTTCCTACAGAGGTATGTGCCAGAGAGGAGTGCTCTCTGAGTGTATTCTTTTGGATAATCCACATATGGAGGGGGTAATGTTGAACATTAGGACAATGAGGCAGGTGAAGGATCTGGAGCACGTGTCCTGTGAGGAAGGGGTGACAGAGCTGGAGTTGTTTAGCCTTGAGGAGGCTCAGGGTGGCCTTATTGCTCTCTACAACCACCTGAAAGGAGGTTGTAGCCAGGTGGGGGTTGGGCTCTTTTCCCAGGCAGGCAGTGACAGGACTGGAGGACACAGTCATCTTAAGCTGCACCAAGGGAGGTTTGGGTTGGACATTAGGAAGCATTTCTTCAGAGAAGCAGTGATTGGAATGCCCAGGGAGATTGTGGAGTCACTGCCCCTGGAGGTGCTTAAGGACAGACTGAATGTCTTAGTGCCATGGTCTAGTTGACATGGTGTTCAGTCATAGTTGGACTTAATCCCAGAGGTCTTTTCCAACCCAGCTGATTCTGTGATATCAAATGTGTGTTTGAAGATCCTTGATGTGATGTGGGCTGTCTGCTTTAGCAGAACAACACATTTGTATCATGTGCTCAGTATATTTTGTAAGTTACACTTAGCAAGATGTAGAAATTGAAATGCACAGTTCAGTTGCAATGCCAATGGGATTCCCATTTCCAGTCTCTGGATATCAGCACCATTGTGATGCTGAGCGTCTCCCTTTCCAAAAAGGATCATATGGGTTGAAACCTTGGAGATTTTGTCAGGGGTTCTGTGCATATGTTGACTGAGCAACATAAGGCAGACCAGCATGGGGGAGATGCTAACTCAGACATGAGCATTCTTTTGATAAAATCAGGGAGAGGCATTCACACCACCAGTTGGTCCACTTGACTGACTTAGTCGTTTATCCAAAGCAAAGGCCACCCTCCAGTCCCCACTGAGCTGAGGTGGTTACAGTCTGTGCAGCACCTGTGGTTAGTCACGCCCTGCGTTATTTCCTGAGCTTCATGGGCACTTCATCCTTGCCGAGCTCCTCTGAGCCTTCTGTTACAGGCATGTATTGGTCAGCCATGGAACTTGAGTATGTATCATGTCTAAATTTACAGGATTTTGAGGTTCATTTGAGAAATTGCTAGTTGAGAATCAGTCACAATTGGTCTTTGTGATGGGATCATGTATTAGGTATGCACAACTTTATCAGTGCACTCTGTAGAGGTGAAACCTTCTTCAATATTACTTACAATTTTATGCATATAGTTAAAATATAGATAACTTAGTTCAAAAGCCAAGAATAGGACATTAAAAATTGGAATTTAGTTAATCAGGGCAAGTTTGTAGCCTGTCTGCAGTTAAAGTTTATGAACTTGATTGCACTGGTTTTTATTTATTTTTATAAATCTCAATCTGCCACACTGCTGCTTCCACCTGCTTCTTCTGTGAGCATAACTGGTGAATTTCTGTGGAGATTTAACTCCTCTTAAAATCTGATTGAGTTTCACAGAGAAAATTGCATCATAGTCATAACCATGTTGACTATTGCTTGTCTCAGAGTGGTCTGAGAGCACTTTGTGTGCCCCTCTCTGCTTTAGCTCCACTTTTGAAGTCCTGCTGTGCCTCCAGGGTTTGCTTCTGGCTGTGCAGTTGGTCTGGGGCTCGCTGTAACTGAAGTGTGCTTGGTGTCTTTTGTTTGGCTTGGGGTTTTGCTGTGTCTTGTCATCACTTGGCCATTGTTCTGTGGCTGGGGCCTGTACTGAAGCTCCAGGAGCACCTTGTCTTCTAGACAAACCAGAGAGGGAAAGGTGGCATAAACATGTCGTGGAATGGGTGACACTGTGGAATCACAGCTGTGATGCTGAGCAATGATCTATTGAAATGGAGAGCTTGAACGTGGACTATGAGATGGTTAAAACTCTCCAAAACCTCTATCTACCATGTTCTAATGAGTAGAAGATTTGCACTGGATCTTCATATCTGATGGAACTGTCAGAAAAGAGGATTATTTCCATTCTGGGTTGAGTCTTTTCCTTAAAGAGTCCTTTCACAGCCAAGAGCCTGCCTAGCAGGAACTGTTTCCAAAGTCCATGTGCAGACAGATGGAGACTCAAACCTCTGTCCCTACTGACATCTGGTTGATGCCTAGCCCTGTGTGCTTTCAGGATTCCAGACAGTGCAGAGGAGGTAAATGCTTCGTATTTTATTATGTTACTGTGTGCACAGATGTCTACAGTAGCTGATCTGTCTGTTGTTGCCCCTCTGCACCTGCCATCCTGACTTCAAATTGTACTGAGTTGCAGAAGTGCTTTTTAGGGTCTGGGCTTTTTAAACATTTTAGTGTACATCACATATAGTTGGATCATACAGAAAATTCAGGAAATGGGAAGCTTGTAAGTGTTAGTCTGTTTTGTGTTCAGTGAAATTGAGTGAAATACCTTTTTATTATGTTGTTGAATGGTACTATTTTTTTCTTCAGTGTGGGGAAGGTAGATTAAAAAAGTGAAAGTTAATTCTTTTGATGGGTGAGGAAGTGCTGATTGTTTTGGGATCCCAATAAGACAGGCACAAACACTTGAAAGGAGGATTACTAATATCTCAGAAAAGGTGATAGGAAGGTATAAAATCATATATCCTTTCTGTTCCTGGGAATCCTGAGATCATAATATGGCTTTCAACAGTTCTCTGGTCAGGGCATGGCACGCTGTGGATCTTGTTTGGTCATTGTTCATTAGTGGTGTCACAGGGCTTTGCTCACAGTACAGGTTCATCCATCACTGACAGCAGTCGGGTCTGGAATGTGGCCTTTGAAGTGTCTCTTGAACAACATGCTCTAATATCCTTATCTCATTTATAAAACTGCAGTCCTGAGCAAGGTGCATGTTATAGTTCAAGTGTAAAAGACAGTGTACTGTGCATAAAATCAAGTGCACATTGGTTAGTTACACATTGATTCTGGGGACATTCGTTAATTTTGCTATTGATTAGACACAGCATGAGTCAGTAACAATCACGTGGTATCTGTGATAGTCCTGTACCTGAATGTGGGTCACTGGCTGCTCATACAGCCCGAATCCTGCAGGTGGATCATGGCAAACAAGGTGAAAGGCCTTTGTAGTGCTTGAGTTGGCTTGAAAGGGGTTCAGTTTTACAGGGACTGATGGGGCAGATTCAGGCAGGCTTAGCGAGCCATTCAGATGGATCCAAAGATCCAGAGGAAAGAATCTCAAAGAGAGAGTCAGAATTTCTCTCAGTCCCTTAACGTGAATGTCATTGTTGCATGAACATCTTAGGTTTCTTTACTGTTCTCTATAGTTTTGTTTCTTTACTACCTTTGTATTTTGCACTTTTAGGTCAGTTGAATAGCTTTATGTAACATTTACAGGGCTTTATAGTAGCTAATTAGCCAAAGTGTTTTGGTCACCAGTGTGTCTAAAAATAGATTTTGCTATGAGAGTGTTCTAAATTTTTTGTCTGCTCTCAGTGAACGTAGGTCCTGCCATTTGCATTCTTTGAGCAAGAAGATGTAAAAATTCCCCTTAAAAATGATTGTAAAGGTATCTGGATGTCAGTAAGCCCTGGGGATTGATAATGGATTTACCCTTCTAATCTGAGAAACACAATGGTAGAGGTGAGCTGGTGGTCATGGTAGGAAGAGGGTAGGCAGGCTCCTGTAGCATCTGAGGAAGAAGAAACAGTAACACATTACTGTTAACTAATTAACTGGATTTTTCTTCAGAGGAAGCAGAAGGGAACTCTGGATTTCTGGTAGTGTAAGGCCTCCAGATGAATTTGTATTAATTTCCATAAACATACTTTGGTCACAGTTCCATGGTTATATGATTGATGCATATTTCCTGGCCTAGAAATGATGGTGTGTACATTGGAAGTGGTCCAAGAAAAGCCCTTCCTGAGACAGCTCTTTATTTTGGTTAGTTACCACCCTGCTGCTTTGTTCCTGGGTAGAGTCAGCTGCAAGTGGGGAGTGGGAAACCACAGTTGTAGCTCCAGGAGCTGCAGTGCTCAGGTACTGCTGCCTGTCTGATATCTGGCATGGGCCAGGATCATTTCTCAGCCCACATTTTCTCTATTGATGTAAAAACTTGGCCTGCAATGAAGTACTGAACTATTTTAGGGCATCAGCTGATGAATGCTGGAAAATTAATTGCAGCATAGGATGGGAAGACATCTTGCTGTATGTGGGTTGTCTCCTTCAGTACAGAATGGTGTGGCTTTGGGAATGGCCTCTGTTGGAGACCTGCAAAGGTGTTGCAAAGCCCAGATCTGTGGTGTGCAGGTCTGAGCAGCACTGCAAAGGACTGGAGAGAGCACTTGCCAACAGTATTGAATAAGTAATTTTTCTCCTGCTTTTTGGAAATAATGCATGGTAAAGGCAGAACCGTTGGCTTGAGTACAGTTATTGTGGTCCAGCAGATAGCAAGCAGGACTGTTTGTTTGGACTAAAATCTGTTGGTGTAACCCACTTTATATTTTGTGAAGGGAACAGTGATTGGTTTCTCACTGGCTGAGCAATTGAATTTAATTTGTGGCAAAGTGTTAGATATTTTGAATTGTTCTTTTCTGAACTACAAGTGTAGTTTAATGTTCATAGATTGTAGAGGGTTTTTAGAAGTTAGATGAGGATCCATCCAGAGCTGTCATACAATATGTAATTTCACTCAGTTGAAAGGAGCTGGCTATAAAAAGATCTTCTGAACCTTTATCTTTCTGATGCTATACCAGATTTTCTCTGCAGATTTTTTTCACTGCATATAATACAATGTTCTTCATTAAAGTGGGAGATAATATGAATGAAACACAGTGAAAAGAATGGCTTTTTGAGTGTCTCAAAAAGCTTATCAAAGTAAGCTTTGTTGTAGCATGGTAGTTCTCCACTAACGAAGATTTATTTGGAAAAAAAATCCAATCTCTGAGAGTGCCTTAACATTTCTGTTTAAGGATATTTCAATTCTTAAAATATCCTTAAAAATCATGTTATTAAACTTCCTGAAGTCCTAATGGATGATATTAGGGAAATTATCAGTTATGTCCTTTTTTGGAGCTGCTGTTTGTATTTAGCAGTGAGGGTATTTGGTAAAGGGAAAAAGCTTTTTCTCAGCACTAAAATTTGTGATGGCTGTCAGTTCGTTTCTGCCTGCTCTCACTGGGAAAGGTTGGTTGCTCAGCATTTTTGTGGAGATTGTGGAGTCATCTTGCTCAAAGTCAGATGTTTGTGGGTTTGTTTTGGAACAACATTAGACTTAATGTTTGGGAGCTACAGAGAAAATCATGTGTGCAGGATGATGGGCATGTCACTAATGGTGGGTGCAGTGAGACAGGGAGCAGGAGGAGAAAATGTCACTCCAGCTTTTCATCTAATAAACAAGAATCAGAAACTCTGGGATTTCATTAAATATCAAAGCAGTGCTGAGCTGTGCAGTCAGTGTTGCTGTTGCACTCTTCTGCAGTTCACAACATTTTGCCTTCCTAAAATTACAGGAAAACATAACTTTTTATAGCATTGACTTGAAGCTTTTGTACTGTAGTCAAGTTTTATGACTTCACTTGCATCTGTGCTCTTGTTTGAGGTTTGCCTAATGGTGTTTTTGCTTTCTTTGTGTACAAGGAAATGTAAATAGGCCTTCTCCAAGAGCCTCCTACTTCACTAATGAGGAGAAAGTAGGAGCAGGGAGTGAAATTTATCTGGAGGGATTACTTTCTGACCAGATATTGATGATAATGAGCTAAAGGATTGTTAAAATATTTAACTGTTAGAACACATTGTTAGAGAAATTAAGTCTTCTGAGTTGCATGTCCAGTGTTTTCCTTTATTAGTGCAGATGGTAACTGCATGAAAATAAGCTGAATTGTAGATTATTTCTGTAAGTGCAATGTTTATAAAAAACTATCCTTTAATGGCATTAATACTGAATTGCTCTGGTGTACATCATTGGAAATGAAATGTTGGTGCTGTCCTTCCCTTCAGACTCTGGTTCTGTTTCCAGGTTGCACGTCTTCAGAAAATCCCTGATGGTGACAATGAGACAATGATTCCTGTACTGTCTTCAAAAAAAGCAAGTGAATTGCCAGTGGATGAAGTAGCAAGTATCCTACAAGTAAGTAATTTTTTCTTCTCTTAAGGATGTGCTGATCTTACCAAACAGAAGGTTTGATATTTCATAAGGACAGGTCTTGTATTTCAAAGTTGATACATTATCATGCATTTTGATATTGGCTATTGTCTGCTTCTAAAAGCAAGTTGATTTTTAAATTGTTACTTGAAATGCTCTAATCTCTTAATATTTGAAAAAAGAAAAAGCAAGCATTTGGAGAGTGAATGAGATTCAACTGGAAAATATTTGAATTTCTCTATGCTTTGAAGATTGCTATTTGTTAATAAAAATCCTTGAGTCAGTCTTGCTATAAAATTCTGTCCTGGCTCTTTTTTTTTTTTTTTTTTTTTTAATTACTTCCATTTCTTGAAGGAATCCTTAATGTCCCTAATTTAGTTTGGTAGCCTCCATTTTAAGCAGAGAATATTGAGAAAGCTGCCCACTGACAGATTTATGAACCGTGGGATCTGGGTTAATTTTCCTGATAGATGGTCTTTTTTTATCTTCTGTGTGCCTGAGTGCTCGGGGAGTACACCGTGATAAATGCTGGTCACTGACAGCTCCAGACTTTGAAGCTGTCACTGTCATTTGGCTGAGCAAGTGAACTCCTGACATGATCCTCAAGAGTCTGAAGGATGCCCACAGTTTGGTCTGTTGTGCAGCTTCCTGCAGGGAAGATGAGCAGTCATTTAGTGATGTGAAGCAACATCTGCTTCTGTAATTTTTAGGTGAATTTTGGTTGAATCTCTTTTATACTGCCAAGTGGAGTTTTAAAGTAGTATTCTGTTAGCTTTTACTGTCATACAAACATTCAGTACCAAGCTTGTTTTTCTGATGTGGCCTAAATTTTTATAAACTTAGGTTGTATATTTTGGTGTTGGAATTTATATTGAAGTCCAGCTTTTCAGTGTAATTGCTGACTGTTTTGTTCTTTGCATATTTTAATAGGCTAACCTTCAGAATGGCTTAAAAAACTGTGAAGTTTGCCATAGACGGGCATTCCATGGGTGGAATGAATTTGATATTAGTGAAGATGAACCACTGTGGAAAAAATATATATCCCAGGTGAAGATTTTTGTCCTTTCTGCTTTTTAGTTTTAATACTTTCCACTAGCTTTGCTTTTTGTTTTCATTTACATGGCTTTTGTGTGCATTGGCACATTTTGATAAGAGTGGGAAAAGTCCAGCAGAATGGGAATTTGCAATTTCTGTAACTCATATACAATATACATGTTGAAAAAGCTTTGATTAAGTGACTTGTTCTTGAGTGTATGTTCATAGCAAGCCAGAGGGTGCTGTTCAAGGATGCTGTTCATAAGTAGCCTGAGGGCCAGAAAAGCAGAATAAACTTCCCTGTAGTCAGATTTGGTCCTGAATTGTATTGAGATTGGAGAACAATGCATGTGACTGTTGGTAAATATTTAAATGGAATATGAAATATGAGTAACTTGATAGACAAAGGGACTTTTGAAAAGCAAAACAGCTGCCTTTGAACTGAGGGCAGAGGTGGGACCAGCCTTGATTCTGGTGTTAAGCAGAACTGGCAAGAGTTGTGTGAATTATTTTCCTATCAGTGTGTTATATCTCAGATACATATATACATACCTGAGATATATATCTATATCTGTATATATCTGAAAGTGTCTCTGCTTTCTCCTGCCTGCTCCTCCCACCCCTCAGCTACACAAGGTATTTATTTACAGAAGATTTTTCTAATGCATTTGTAACCCTGAACATTTTGGTCAGTGTTTCAGTGCAACCTTGAAGTAATGGATGGTTGACTTGGGAGTGAGTAAAAAGATATTCAGTGTTCTGCTGCTTATGGGAACATCATCCCATACCAGCTGTACTCTGGCTTTAGTGCTTTATTTTCCCATGTGTAGGGTCAGATGCATCAGAACACTTCTAAGGCTTATTTTCCAGGTCTGTTTTAGATGGGATTTATTAAGATACACATTTACTTTAAATGTGCTTATCAGATGTGCTGTTACCTCAAAGACATTTTGAATGTATTTCAAGCTTCTTTTTGTATGTTTAAATACAATTATAATAGATTATTATTTTTGCATTTAAAATGTAAGAAACATTCTTTTTTTCCTATTGCATATTGAGTACAGTCTATTCATAGTCTTTGATATTTAAAAGAAAATGCTTCAAGTAAGCATTTGAACTGTACAGAGTTAGATTTTCTTTGCACTGGTAGGTTATAAATATTTTAATAATGGAATAATATGTTTCAAAAATAGAACTGGTGTGCTTTGAGGGGTAGATAAAATGGCCTTTCTGTCAAGAGTGTGGCTGAATTACTGTTCTGTTTCCTTTCAGTTTAAAAACCCCCTCATTATGCTTCTCCTGGCATCTGCAGTCATCAGTGTTGTAATGCATCAGTTTGATGATGCCGTCAGTATCACTGTGGTAAGCAACCAAAATTCTGTCTTCTGGGGAGCACCTCAGAGTGTGTGACCACAGGTGTGCTCAGCATCCCGGGAATGCCACTGGGGGGTGGGATCACTTGGTTACACTTAATGAATTTGTTTTGTATCTGTTAGTTTGTGACTGGAGTTTGGGTTTTTTCTTTTTCTTGTTGATAGCAGCAATACACATCAAAAAACCTCAATGAATAGTTTTCTGACTGCTTCTTGCATCTTTTCTATTGGTTAAAATGTCTGTCTTTAGCCTTTTGTTCAAAGGAGCAATTTTTCCTGTATTCTATGTAATTTTAATCTTAAATTTACCTTTAACTTCAAATTGTAACCAACATAAGCCTTCTGTGAATTTACTTGAAAGATGTAATCTTTTAAAACATGAAAAAGAAAGAAGTGGAACCTGAACTCTCTGGAAATCACAGAAGAAAGACAGAAGCTGAAAAAATACATTTTTGTTGAATTTTGCAGTTAATCAGGTGCTAAACTAGTGAGCCAAATACAGTACTCATAAGCATTTGTCATTGTAATTGACACAGAGAAGAAAATTGTAATCCCTTTGACCTTTGGGGGTGATAAGTGGTAACTGAGTATATTGATTTCTGGCTGGATTTTTTGCTCTTGTCTTACCCCCTCACTTGCTGTGTTGTTTTACTTTTGTGTGTAATTCAAGGTAACTGGAGCTTTGCTCCTAACCCCTCTAATTTTTTATAAAGGATAGTTGTCTTTGGAAGGTAAACTATGTGGCTTCTTAAAGAAAAAACTTCCAATTTTGAGTTTGAATGTAGTGTTAGTTCGGAATAGTCTGTTGTGTTCCTAAGTTGGATGTAGGTAAATTACTGTATTATGAAATTTATTTAAGTATTGTTGCTGAAAGTTATTTCATTCTTTTTCCCTTGGTTAGTGCCCTTAAATCTATTTACTAACCCACTTGAGCAAGGCAGTCAGTGTAAGGGAGCAGTAATTTCTGTGTTCTATGTTACAGCCTGAGAAGAAATCTTTTAATGGCCTTGTGAACATTGGTAAACATGCCTTAAAATATGGAGGAAAAAGCATGATTGAGTTAAGGTTACCAGTTGTGGGGTTTTTCTAACTTCTGGCTAATAACCCTTACCATTTAGTGTTGTTGTTATTATTAATGCCCACTTGATCACTGAGTGAATGTTTGTTTTAGTTAATTTTCAGATGATAGTGCTACTTTTCTGTGACTATATATTTGTGTTCAGAGCCTTAGCAACACAACTAATTTGTTGCTAAAGATCAGTGACATGTATTACTTTTGGTGGCAATGCTGGCTTGAGCTGCTTTTGCCTTCCATTTATCTCTGCTGGTACAAAGGAATGGTAAAACTTTTTGTTCTGGACTGGGAACTGGTGAAGATTAAAAGAAAGTAAAGTGATTACATGCTTCTTTCCATTGATATGAGGCTAGGGATGCAAAGCTGTATCAGGCAGCATGATCTGCAGAATGTGGCATTGCCTCCAAAAGAAACACGTGTAGCTGTGGTTGAAATATTTCATGGAAAGGTGGAATATGTATGTAGTTGTTTCCTAATACTCAGTTGGTGAGGCTGATGTTAGTATCACAAATAAGGCAGATTTACTGGATTTATGTGGATTTAGTTAAGAGTTCAAGAGTTTTTCGTTTGCAAAATAGTATCATTGTGGTTATTTTTAGGAGTTGCTGTGTGTACTTTAAAGGCTTAGTGAATAGATGGTGTGTTCCACTTCTGTAAGAAATCAGTGTAACGACTCAGTTTGAGTAAGAACTCAGTTAAGGAAAGAAAACTCATGGAGAGTGTATTGAAGGAGAAGATGAGACTTACTCTACAATAAATTCATCATTATTTCCTGTTAGATTGAATTAATTTGTTCACTTGTACATCATATGCTTAGAACCCCCTATGATGTTTATGTTGAAGTCTTGGAACCTGAATTGTATTTGATATGGGGGACTATGAAGTCTTGATATTGAGGCCTTAGTAGTTCTCTTGGATTCTTCCTAATGAGCAATTCTTGTATCTTTTTTTGTTTTGGATCTCTGGCATCTTGCCTGTTTCGGGTGTGCCCAGTGTCCTGTCTCACTCCTTGGGTGTCTTGGGCAGAGTTTCTGAGATGCTCATCCTCCTTTTGTTCTTCTTGCTAGGACGTTTTATGATTCCAGACTGGTCCTTCAGCTTGCTCCCTCATATCTAATCTTCAACTGATTCTTAGTCTTTCTGTTACCTGGTTATTTGAATGAACTCACATCTGTGATGCCCTGTAGCAGTTCACACATCTTTGTTCTGTTCACAGAAGACACCAGTGAGCTTTTCTGTTTGTGCCATGGATCTTTCCACTGCTGTCTCTGGCTCACCATTTAGAAACAGGAAGCAGAGGAAGTTCTTTGAGTTTCCTATCCAGTTATTAATCTTATTTTTAGCAAAATCAGGTTATTGCATCCTTGACCATCACTGGAGCAGGTGTAAATAGAGAAAGGCATTGCTTTTGGAACAGCCCCCGGGGATACCCAGTGATTTTGAGCAAGAGAAAGTTTGTTTCCAAATCATCTTGTTAATATGTAGTAACAACTATGAGCAAAACCAAATATGACTGTTTACTTTCTTGTCATTTGTAATTGTTTTCTCTCACCTGGTTTTGTTCTCTTGCAGGCAATAGTCATTGTTGTTACAGTTGCCTTCGTTCAGGTAAGACAGCTGTTGTCCAGATGAGAGTATTGCTTTTATGAAACTCTTATATTAATAAGACTGAAGTACTTGTCTTGACACATTGTGCTGTGCATGATTGACTGATGTGCTTTCATCCAAGTCTTTGGCCTTTTCTGAAGTGCATGATTTGTCCTGCTTTAACCACATTGACTTCTGTGCATCTGTATCAGTGTTATATTCAGCCGTGAGAGTTCTTGTAAAGCAGCCCTTGGAATAAACAGTTAGAGGCACTTAAGTATTTAACTTCATGTAAACGATTTTGAAAATGAAGCTCTTGCTTCAATTTTCTGCAGAAATGGAAAAAAATATTGTCTAAGTAGTTTCCCAAGTCATAAAAAAGTTGTTTTTGTTCTGTAATTACACAATTTTAGTCAGGGTGTGCCTGAACCAAAATTGCTTTGTGCTTGTGCTTTGTGTCTTTAATTACCTGAATTGTGTACTCCATTTATTGAGCTAGAGATGAGTTGTGTTACCTTAGTTTTCCAGGGGCTAACAGCATGAACACAGTATTTTTGTACTAACTTGCTAAACTGTAGAATTCAGGAATGTGTCTAATCCCGAGTTTGGAAGCATTACTGCAAGTATTACAAATAACTGAAGATCATGAAGGAAAATGGATATAGGCAAATCTTTAAATTTTTCAGTGTTCGGACCATATTTGCTTTTTAAATTATCTAATAGAGAACTGTTGAAAGTCATCTCTTATCTGATTGTTTGCAATATTACTTGATACAACTTTACTCATAAAATAAATTTCAGTAGCTCTGTCTTACATTGTGTAACTTTTTCCTGTTTTAAAATTAATACCTGCTTTATTTTTTAAAAAATGTCTCTGCAGGAGTACAGATCAGAAAAATCTCTTGAAGAGCTTAGTAAACTTGTGCCTCCAGAATGCCATTGGTATGTAATTTTGTCCTTTTAGTCCTAAATTAAACTGTGTGAAGTTTATTCTGAAATGAGTAAATGAAGATGATTTTACTGAATTTACTTCCTTTGCATCAAGTTTTTATGCTGATATGTAACACACTTCCCTTTTTCTCATTTTAAAGATTATTTTATGAGCCTAAAAAACATACACCACATTGTTGCCTCTCTGAGCCCTTGAAATGATGTTACTGATGTGTAACCTCTAAGAAATAAGGAGCAAATCAGAAATACCTGCTGTAACCTGTAACATTGCAATGTTTAGTCAATGATGTGAATGCTTTTCTGACAAAACAGCGGAGAAGACTCTGACTGCTCTGCATGTTTTACCTGCAGTGTACGAGAAGGTCGGGTGGAACACACCCTGGCAAGGGATTTGGTCCCAGGGGACACCGTCTGCCTGTCGGTTGGGGACAGAGTCCCGGCTGACCTGCGCCTGTTTGAGGTACACACCTAAAATGGGGCTAACTCTTCATAACTTTCCTTCCTGTGGGTCAGAGGGGAAGGGAAGGAAGCTACTGAATACTGAAGTGCAGTAAGTGTTCTTGTCTGGGGCTCTCAGTATCTTGATGGGAAATTTGAAATAGTTACTTTCCAAATGTTATCATGAGTTCTTAACCAATGTATGTATTTTCTTCCTGTATTACATGAGAGGAAATAATTTTTCAATTTCATGTAGTAATCTTGAAAAATTTTTTTTTTGGCCTCAATGTTAAACATCTTGTAAAAATACTGCTTTCAGTCTGAATGCTAAGATATTTTGGCAACTGGTTGCAGATGGTTTCCAGTCTTTATTCACATTCAGTTCTAGGGTATAGTTCCAGTGTTCATTGATAATGGAATATTACAAACAAAATGTGAAAATGTGATGGTGTAGGTTTTTCTCTTTGACACTTTTTCATCAGTGTGTGTCATTATATCTCCTAGTTCACTCAATACTTAACTTGTGATATTAGCACTGCTGGAAGTGCTTGAGTTTAAGCAATGGCACTATAATAGTACTTGTATATTCTCTGAAAATGAAGTGTAATGTGTTCATCTTGCTTACTTTGATGGTTTGGATTGAATACTGTCACATTACTTTTCTGTCAGATGGGGCATCCTCACTTTGTCCTGTTATCTGGGCTGTATATCATGTTAAAGTATTTTCTGGATATGAAGATCTATATATCCTGTTTATCCACTGTTGATACTTCATTAATTAGTGTACATTTCATAGACAGAGTCTACATGAGCTACTTTCTGAGGCACATTTGTGTTGCTCTTGAGAAATTTGTCTGGATCGTGTTTTTAGCCCCCATAGTGTAGTTAGTTGAGTGGGTTTGGGTTTTGTGACTGCAAACACTTTCTGCTTCCCTTGGCATTGTGTAGTCTCTGCATTGTTATGAAGCTGCTGTTGCAGCAGCACCTGCTTTCTTGGTCATACCTGGTATTGTGCTATGATAGCAGCGTGCCTGGACCTCTTACCAAGGAAAGCAGAAATGGGATTAGGAGTTCCTCCTCTCTCTGCAGCCCAACAACACATGATTTTTTTTTTGCCATCCTTAACTACTCTTGCAGATCGTTTGAAAATAAGGGCCTGTCATTTTATTAGCGTCTTGTGGCTACTGGGCATTGCTGCAAGGTGGTGGGTTTTAAATTAGAGGATCATAGGGAGAGCATATTTTCAGAGAAAGATCTAGATTTCTTCTGCATATTCTGATTGCTCCTGTCCTAGAAAACAGTAGAAGTGATAACTAGGCATGAGTTACCTTGTGAAGTGATTTCTATATGTTTTTTTTTCACCTGTCTAATGTTACAGGGACAATTTTTTTTTTTCAAAATGTATTTGAAGACTTTTCCTGGCCTAAATTTTCTGTGTGTTAATGAGCAGTCCATCAAGTTTTATGATAGTCTTCTCTAAAAGCAGAGTGTTGCATCAAGAACTAAGATGCCTAGAACAGTGTAGACTTTAAACACAATTCCTTTTGGTAGTGGTGATAAATATTTCAGAGCTCATGGCTGTGTTTCAACAGTAGCAAAGTGGCATCTTCATCTTCCATCTGTGCCTCTTCCAAGTGAGAGCTTTATGGGAGCGCTTGTTGCTTTGTGGATCCTTAAAATGTGGTCAATACTGACATGGCTCCTTGCCATATGAATAAAATGGATTTAGTTTTAATGGTCAAAATTGTGAAACTTGTGTTTACACTATTTAACAAAATATATTCATGCTTTTTACCCATTTTGTTTTTAAAGGCTGTGGACCTTTCCATTGATGAATCCAGTCTCACAGGTGAGACAGCTCCTTGCTCTAAATCTACAGCTCCCCAGCCAGCAGCAACCAATGGAGACCTTACTTCCAGGAGCAATATTGCTTTCATGGGGACATTGGTCAGATGTGGAAAAGCAAAGGTAAAATCATGGTTGATAAAGAAGAATATTTTCCATGTTTCAACTATTTGAAGTCAGTTCTTATTTTTAAAGTTTACCTCTCAGTCACTGGTGTAATACTCTGCAGAGCTTTTCTTATTGGTGCTTTTTCAGGCACTGGTTGAGTAAGAAGACTAGAGCCAGGAGAGCCCAAATTTATAGGGAGCAGATGATGTGAAACTCCTCTTTGTAGGATGTGTTGATTTGCTTCTAGAGCTACATTCACAGGTTGGAAAATCTGTGACTGAAAATTCAGTTGTGTCTCAGTATTTGAGTTTTGGTACTGGTAGTTACTAAACTTCAGCAGAGCACAGAATAGAAATTTGTGTCACAGAGACAAAATGGTTTTTAGGAAAAATTCTCTGCTTGTGCTAAGAATAACTTCACAAACAAAGTTAGGAGTTGTAATGAGCTGAATGGCATTTGCCCACTATCTGAGTCAAGGCTGTCAATTTGAATTGACTTTTTTTTTGTTTAGGGAATAGTTATTGGAACTGGAGAAAACTCTGAATTTGGGGAGGTTTTCAAAATGATGCAAGCGGAAGAGGTAAGAGTAAATATTTAGAAGCAAAGACATGGCTTGTAAGTGTGTATTTCATTAAAATTGTGAATTTATTCCATGGGAACTTAGTTAAGCATTATTACATTGCTTCCAATATTTTTGTTTCCTCTAGTGAAGCAGATCTTAGCTCTTGAACATGAAAAAAGTAATTGAATGTAGTGCAACAAAATATCCATAGCTGACCGAAAGATATTAACTGTGAAAATAACATTCCAAACCTGTCTAAATATTTATATAGTTTTCTATTTGGCTAAATTGAATTTTCTACCGATGATTAAACAATTCCTTTTGAGATATAATTTGCCTTACAGGGCTCTAGTGCCTCTGTTTTGAAAATCAGTTCTCTTCTTGCTTTCAAGAGCTCTTTGGTCTTGGAAGAAGTGCAGTGGCTTTTAGTCAGCATATTGCTTTGGTTTTTAAATGAAATTTTTTATAAGACCTTTTGTATTAGATTTTTTCCCAGACCTCACAAACTCCCAAAAATATTTCTAATAGGTTTTTTTTTAATTCTATGAAAGAACAGTCTGTCTTCTCTAAGTATTGTGTTGAAACATAGGGTATAACTGCACCATATTCACTGTCTGTCTTGAATTTTGACTGTCAAGTAATACATGATACAATTAATTTGTTAACTGCTGCATGTTTGCCATTCATCAAGGCTCCAAAGACACCTCTGCAGAAGAGCATGGATCTCTTGGGAAAACAGCTTTCCTTGTATTCTTTTGGTATAATAGGTAAGATAATTTATGTAAATTAACTACAGATTATTATCTCATGGAAACTAGTGCATAGGCCTGGGAAATGGAAGGCTTGATCTCCTTTTAGAGAATATTTTATTGGTCACTTTGAATTCATGCCATCAGTCATCTGAAAACTACTACTGTGATGTAACTAATCACAAAGGTATTTACTTGCTTCTTCCTGCAAATGTACTTTGCTGACTTACTTTTTGTCCTCTAATTGCTTCCTTTGAAATGGCATTGTGTCTTGTATTCTGGTTGAAGGTGTGCACAGGTGGGTTCTCAACTCCTGCTATGATAGGGCAACTTGACTGGCAGATCCTTTCTTCACCTGTGCCATACTAGTGCAATCATGCTTTGAAAGTGAAAGAAATAGCAGATTTTTACAGGTAGCAGCACAATGATAAGCTTGGTTTTGGCTTTTTGACGTCTTTGTCTTGTCCCTATGAGGCTACAGTTTGGTTTTACACTCTTCCCTACATCTGTTTTCTTTATAGGAGTTATTATGCTGGTTGGCTGGTTGCAAGGAAAGCATATCCTTGATATGTTCACAATTGGTGTGAGGTAAGATTTCTGTTCTTAAATAGTGTAGATCATACATTCAGAAAATGTCTGAAAGTTAGTGATGTGTTTTATAATGTGCTTGCTTCATGTAAGTAATTCAAAATGAAAATAGGAAAGCAAATTCATACTTAATGATGCAGTGTGTTCCTGTCAGTCTCTTAAACTGTACATTTGTGTGGTGATTTCTGAGTGTCTTGGGGAACATCTGCAAACAGGCACTAGGAGTTGTACAGTTTGAATTTTCATTACTGAATAAATAAAGTAATTTAATAATAAACTGTGATTTTTATGTGGCGTATGACAAAACTAAGTAACTGCAAGCCTTGTGTCATGTAGTTCATTTTCTAGCATATTATGCAAACTTAATCCCATGGTGTTTGCTGAGAACAACTCTGAATTGAGATGGTTGTTAATAGTTACATGGACAGTACATAAGGCAGAAGTGTTTCTTTAAATGATATGATCAGACTCTGGATATTTACCCTCTTGTGGAGGTGGGAAAAAACCCCTCAGAAACTACATCTTTGAGCATTGCCTAATGAGTTATTGTGATTTTGTTTGCACTGTCATCAGGGGTTTTGTTTGTTTGTTTTTAAATGTGCCATTCCCTCACTTCAATTGCTGCCACATCACGGTCTGACAGAAGCAGTTGTGCAGCCGTTGTGGCATTTCCTATTTCTGGTTACTGCTGACTACACTTATTCTTCAAAGTCTGGGTTGCTTTGCACAGCCCTGGTTGGTATTTTGTGTAGTCAAAATAGATGTACAATCGATTTCTCCCTCTCCCCAACACTTCATACTTTTGCATAAGTGGTGAGTAGAAATGATCTAATTTGTTACAGTCTTCGGTGGGTATGTTTTAATGAGTGGTGTACAACCAGAATCCCCTGGCAGCTGCCTCTTTCCAGCGTTAGCCTCAGTCACCAGACAGCTACAAAAACATGTTCTGAACTGTAAATGTATCATTGCTGTGTAATCTTGTATAACATTCCAAACCAAGATTTGTGTGTTTACTTCCATTCCAGCTTGGCCGTGGCTGCAATCCCTGAAGGACTCCCCATTGTGGTGACAGTGACACTGGCCCTTGGGGTGATGAGAATGGTGAAGAAACGGGCTATAGTAAAGAAACTGCCCATTGTTGAAACTTTAGGTATGCCCAGACTAACCTAGAGATAGTATTCTGATAAAAAAGTTAGGAAATTAACAGAAATATTGGTAACTAATTATGAAAACAAAGCAGACATTCTTATTTTACTAGCAACGTGGTGGCATCTTTAAACATTGCTAAATTGAAAGATGTTACACAGTAGCAATTCAGGTAGATGTTTCTGTGGGCCTTCTAATTGCTTCTGTTTTTTAACTGAAAGGCAGAGTTAATAGCATGGCATGCTAGCAATATTCTAAACTGAGTGATTGGATAGATAGACTGTAAACTTGATTGCTGAAAGATGTTCTTAAGTAAGACTTGTGAAATTATTTTTAAACTAAAAATTTTTGGTGTAAATCTAGGGATGATATTGACAATATTAAAAAGATCTAGATTTGCATATTAGAAAAAGCTCTGTGACCATAATGCACCTTCAGGATGTTATGCTGCTTATATTAAAACTTGAAATCATTTAAAAACATTAAAGCTCCAAAACATTCTATGTGCAGGTTGAGTCATAAAACATGTAAAGCACAGAACATGGAAAAGAAATAGAAATACTAAGTTAAATAATTCTGCTGCATTTGAATTTCTTTTTGAATTTGAAGATTGGAAATATATTTTTTGCAGTGCCTTCAGCAGAGTTTCATTAGTGTTGCACCTTTTTTGTTGTTTTTGCAGTTCCTGCTGTCGTGTTCAGAAGCATCAGAATGCTACAACAATCTATCAGAATCTCCATTCCTGAGCTAAAAAGCCATAGTCAAATTTCACATTTTTGTAATCTTTTCAAGCTTATTAAGATTTGCAGGTTTATTAGTAAGTTACACTTGTGCAACACAAGTGTTGTGGCTACTGTTAGATAGATTATTTTTTACTAGAGGAGAATGCTGTAAAGCAGGGTCTTACTGTTTCTTCTTACCAGGAATCACAGTTGAGATTTCAGTAATGTAGTTTCAGGTAAAGCAGAATAAAATAAAGGAGAGGTAGTGAATGAAAGGATTTTGGATGAGTTGTGAATTTGGGATTTTAATTAGTTTTTTCCTATTTATTGGGCAAACTTGCAAAGAACCTTGTACAATTGTTCATTAGTAATTGAAAATTTTCTGTCTTTTGTTAAGTCTCACTTGTTTTTTTCACAGACAGCTGCAGTATTTCTAGAAATTTGCTTGTCTTGAGTACTTTTGCCTTTGTTAGTTACTGTCATTGTTCTAAACAAGCATTGTCTTATAAATGTAATTGGTTATTTCAGGTTGCTGCAACGTAATTTGTTCTGATAAAACTGGAACTCTGACAAAGAATGAAATGACTGTTACTCATATTTTCACTTCTGATGGGCAGCATGCTGAGGTATGTAGTGTGGTGTTTAGACTTGAATCTTCCTTTTTGCTTTGTCCTGTGTATCAGCTCAAACATTCTCGAATATACTGCAGGTAAAGCATCCATCAAGAAAGTGTAAATTTGTTGCACCAAACCCCTGTCCCTTAATTTCCAGCCCTCTCTGTTCTTCAGTTCATGTAGTATTGCAGCTTTTGAGCTGTGTTGTCCTAGACTTTTCTGGTTACAGAAGAATTGTTTGTATGATATGTTGAGTTGCTGTAGGTCACAATAAGAGACAGATGCTGAGATACAGCACAAAGGCAAGTTGAGAGATTGTGTTTTTCTTCAGTATGGAAAGTTGAGGGTATTTTGCTTTTTCAGGTGCATAAAAATAAAATGTACATCTTACAAACATTTAAAACGGGGATATCCAGCTTTTGGCTAAAAGACCTTTTATTGTGTAAACTCTTCATACTGAGTATGTACTGTCATTCTTGGGTTTTTTATAATGCATGGAGTTGGAAGTAGGAGTAGGCCATGAAACAGTATTTGTTGGAGTTGGGGAGTTGCTGAAGTAAATGCACAAAAGAGAAGCAAAAGCAGTGAGGTGTGGAACTGGGAGTGTTTTAAACAAGTTCTTGAATTCTAACTCCTTGATCAGGATTTGTTTCCATAGTACATTTAACTGACATTTTCTTTTGTAAGCATAAATACTGGCTTTTTTTTTTTAGTGTTTCCTTATGTATCTGATAGTTTTCTTATGTATCTGATAGTTACTTTTTTACTGTTAGAATTCCATAGGAATACTGTAACTGCTTTTCTTTCACTACTGCGACAGTTCTGTCTGAGTCAAATCAGCTCCTTTTCCCTAATGGAAAGAGAACTGGAATTGGCTCTGAAATACATTAGCTGTCAATGCTGTAGACTTGATGACCCTAGTGGGATGCCTGTTTTTTATGCACTAAAAATACAATTTTACTGGTTTTAACACCTTCCTAAGCTCTCAGCTGAGAGGTTGTTCAACTGATTTTTTTTTTTTTTCATTCCTACTGGAGGAAAGTAGGACTCTGTACTTCCATTCCCCTGCAGGGGATATGCATTATTAACAGGGTGAAGATGAATAGGAGGGAAAAATTAGAAAACAAAAGAAAGAAGGAAAAAGAAGGCATGCCTGATACTGTAAGGGAACAATATACACTACATTTATTTGTGCTAAGGAGTAAACTTGATACTTGTTAAAAGAATTAGTCTCTAATTGAACTCAGAGTGTTGGACCATTAGAAACTGAGCAAGAAGAATCCATGCACACTGAGCAAAATCAGTCATTATGAGTGACCTCTTAAAAATTTTCTGTAGTTTATATGAAAAAACTGATAACAACCTGGTGCCTTTGGCTGCTTGTTTTGCAGGTTACTGGCGTTGGTTATAACAGGTTTGGAGAAGTGATGCTTGATGGTGAGGTTATTCATGGTTATAACAACCCATCTATTAGCAAGATTGTTGAGGTAAGATCTTGGCACAGAGAGGTGAGTTTTAATTGATGATGTTGCACAGGAGCTTTGTGTGGCATTTACTTTGTGTTCTGTTTTCTCCCCTTTCCTCCCTCACCTTTTAGGCCGGCTGTGTGTGCAATGATGCTCTGATTAGAAACAACACGTTGATGGGGAAGCCAACAGAAGGGGCTTTGATTGCACTTGCTATGAAGGTGTGTACCTGATGGGGCTTTTTGCATTCATGGCAGGTGGGAAATGTGTAAAAATAAGCTTGGTTTTGTTTTTCTCATTTTCTTCTTCCTTGTGTCTCCTAGATTTGTTCTGCAGCTGTTCAACTCCTATGTTTGTTTGGTTTTAAATCTTGGGTGTTCTGAGAGATCATAAAAAAATATTTAGAACTGAAGTGAAATCTCTGTTTTGATCTTCTTGCAGACAGTACTGTCTTTTTTACCTGCCACAAACTAATTTACCTGTTGCATATTGATGGTGCTGTCTCTTTCCTAGTTCCCATCAGAAGCAGTGAGAAGTTGATAACTGATGTATTGGTGCCTGCAGCATTTATAGCTCCCTTCAAGTGCAGGGTGCAGCTAGTTTGAATTGTGGACACTGTGCTGAAGGGTTTGGGGTTTTTTCTTTTGGGAAGGAGGGGGGATGTTGTTTGGGTTTTTTTGTCTACTGCTGTGACACACCCATTACAGCTACTGAGACATGTATTGAGGCACTTGATTTATCACTTGATTTTTTTTTTTTTTTGTCTGTGATGGTGAATGAACTCAGAGCATTAAGAAATGCCTGTATGACAGTCTTTCCCAGTGTAACTGAGGCTTGAGTCGTATCTGTCTTCTTGCTGAGACTCATTCTAAGTCCCCAGTCTTTGACTGTAAAGGACGAGAGTGATGTTATATTGGCAAGAGTGTGTAGAAACAGCAGGGATCTTTCACGTCTGTTGCCGGAAAGGGAGGTAGTAATGGGGTTGTGAGGATCTGTATGTACTAAGAGTGGTTTATGGCATGCTGCTGTTTTGCATCTTCTTTAATTGGCATTTTCCCTTGGAGCTGATTAAGAGTAGAGTATGGAATGCAGTGAATTGCATCAAGGCTGGGGACAGAATAGCACTTGAAATGAAGTGCATTTTGTCTGGAGTCTTCCTGGTTAGTTTCAATTTAAATGCTTGGGTGATCCTGAACACCAAAAAAAACCCCACTAATTTCAGATTTGGATCATTTGAAAAATGAGTCCCCTCTCCAGACTTTTGCCACAGTCTTGTATTACAATTTTGTAGGCACTTCTAGCAGAGAAGTTATATAGAAGATATTAAAAAATTCATTAGAGTGATAGACATTTTTTGTCAAACCAAGAACTATGTTGCGAGCCTTTGCAAGACTTGTCTTTGGATCAGAGGTAGGAAATGGTGTTCAGTGGTCTGACTCATGCTGAAGCCTGAAAGGAGCTTCTAGGTGCCTTCAGTGCTAGTTTGTCAGAAGTCTGTCTAAACTAGAGAGGTGTACACAAAAGCAACTTTGGAGATGAAACTTGTTTCTAATGATGTGATGTTTGTTAACTAAGGTGTCTTGACAAATTGCATACCTGTTTGAAAAGGTCAGGTCCTGACACTTTTACTTTTGTTTTATACAGATGGGTTTAGATGGACTGCAAGAAGACTACATAAGGAAGGCTGAGTATCCCTTCAGCTCAGAGCAGAAATGGATGGCTGTTAAATGCATTCACAGAACACAGCAGGTAAACTTCAATCACTATTTCCCTGTGCACTGGCTCTGTACAACAGTTATCTACTGTGCTTAATATCCTGATTTTTCACTTCAAAAGTTCCAGCAGGCTGGCAGCAGTGAGCAGTCCTGGAAATAGGATTTGATAATAGGCACAGCTTTGGTTTCAAGTTCTGAAGTGGAGATAAGGAATCACAAGAAATTATTTCCATAAAATGCATACTGGGAATTAGTATTTTGAAAGCTGATCCTTTGAATATAGACCTGGCTATTTTTTCTTCCTTCTACCTCCTCAAACATGTAAAGTAATTCTGCCAATCTTCTACTGTTTCAGTGCTGCATAGTTACATAATGAATTAGGAACAAGAATATGCATTGGTATTCAATAGTAAATTTTTTTTGTTTGAAAACACAGCGGTTCTGGTTTTGATACAGACCTCATGTCTCCAGTGTTGACAAATTTTATGCATGTCAACAGTGTCCTGGATTATCAACAAACAATTATTTAATCTATTTGTCTATCTTCAGTGCTTTCACATGCATATTTGCCTTCATGTTTCATTTAGACCAATCTGAGTGTTTTTGTTACAAGTATTGACATCCTCACTGCCAGTCAGATAACTGGAGCCTTCTAGGCAATGTGTGCAACAGACTTGATACTGGATTTATGGAAAACTTCTAGTGCTTCTGACCAAAACCAGGCTTGCTGACAGTGTTCACGTATCACAGTGCAATCTTTGCTTTGGAAACAAAGCATTTGACTCCTTTTATCTGTATGGATTATATGGTTGATTATCCATGTCTATATAAAGACAGGTGAGCAGGAATTGGTACAAGATTTTAATCCATTTAAGGATTTACTGTGTCTGTATTTTGGAATAAGAAATTTTATAAGATTATTGAAAAATTGCTAACAGATTTAAAGGGAGCATAAATTATTTGAAGGCTGAGAAAATACAGTGGGTTTAGAAACTTAGAACTCTTATCACTTAATCCTATCATGAAAGATTGAAGTAACTTGACTACTGTGCATAAATACCTTCACAAGGAGAAAAATAGATACGTTAAAAAAGAACTTTTTAGTTCAGCTGGAGAGATGAGTGATCAGTGATTGGAAATTGAGCTGAGGCAGCAGTTCTTAATGGAAAGGGGAGGAAAGGAAGGAATGAGTTGATTTAGCGTTGAAGTTAAAATGTTGGAGGTAGGTGGTGGACTCTCAGTCCCTTGATATCAAGGCTAGATGGCTGTCTGGAAGATATTAGAGTTGTTAGACCTGGTGCAGGGTTGCAGTTGATGTTTATTTACCTGTGCAGCTGGTCCAGTAATGAACTAAAGGTCTTTCAGGTCTGATGTTGTGTGTAGGTTTATTTTCTGTCCTTCACAGGCCCTTTAGTCTATGAACTTTCACTCTCAGTGTCTGATGTGTCTAATATGTTACTGAAATGAGGTATTGATTGTTAGCTTGTCTGTTTTGGCTTCACTGCTCTTGAACACACACTGTGTAGAGATATTCAAAAGAACAGATTTTTATGTTTGCAAGTGTAAGTTTCGTTTACATCATGTTCTGAAGACTGAACAAAAGCACAGATATGCCATTCTTAATGTATCCATGTGTGTATGTACTTGTGTGTGTGTACTTACGAACACACATACGTGCACACAACAATTCTCTTTCCTTTCAGGACAAACCTGAAGTTTGCTTCATGAAAGGTGCTTATGAACAAGTCATTAGGTACTGTACATCGTATAACTGTAAGGGACAGACTCTACCTCTTGCTCAGCAACAGAGAGAGCAATATCAGCAAGAGAAAATGTCTATGGGCTCTGCAGGACTTCGAGGTAAGGGTGTTTCAGTGTCTCAAAATAACAAAATCTTTTAAATGGCACTGATTATTGTTTAAAAAAACCCCAACAAACAAGAGCAACCAAAACCACTGGGATCTTTTTTTCTTGTTCAGTAAGTGCCACTGGGTTGTTTAGTTTTTAGGCCTGTATAATAACATGATTTAACTTCAAAGGGTGAGAAAAGGCACTGTTGGTTCCTGTCATCTCTTGAATGTGACCATAAGGAATGGTACATTGCTATTTAATAGCTTCCATACCTTATTATAGATGTGGACTTCTTTTTAATGTGAATGTGTTTATTTCTTTATTACTTTGGCTCCTTCCACCTTTATGAGTTAGGCTAGCACAGCTGATTGCAGCTCAGAAGATGCCGTTAGAATTATCTTCTATATTAACAAGCTGTGTAGAATTTTAGATAGGACAGAAAATATTTTTCACAAAATGATTGACAGGGGTTGATTCGGGGCCAGGATTGTACATGACTGGCTTTCTTTGACCACTGTAAGGAGAAGTCTAGCCTGTTAGGTCCATACACAGCTTTTGAAAATTATTTATTTATTTAAAGTTAGGGGTATTTTGTCGTTCAGAAAATCCTAACATGCAAATTAGAAGCTGAGGGGATGTTCTTGGAGTGGTATCTCCTTGTGCTGTTTTGTTTGGACAGTCATTCTTCTTGTCTGTCAAACAAAAAGCCTAGGATAATGTTTGGAAAAAAGTGAACTTGCTTTTTCCTTGGCACTCTAGTGTCACTTAAATCTATTTGAATGAAGAATCATACTGTAAAAGAAATTCCAGAAAATATTCAGCATGTACTCAATAAATCTGTGTTTCTAAAAGGAAAAAAAAAAACCAAAAAACTGATCCTCCCTTTCATCCTCTCACATAAAAGAAACATACAGGAAATCACAAAGCTGGATGCTGCTCTCTTTACACACAGTGAAAGTACAAACACTTTAGCTGAGAGCAAATAGGAAAGTTGTCTTTAAAACCAGGAATATGGCTGTTTGGTAAGAAGACTACTCCAGAGGGCAGAAGACAGCAATACACATAAATAGGCTATTCTGAATGCACAACACATGCTGCTACCAAGGTTTAAAAAAAGAAAAATTGTAATTCCCACCCTTTGCGTTATGCTGGCCTACTGGTTGGAAACAATTGTTTTAAATGCTGATGTAAATGCTAATTTTAAATAATAGCTCTTTTTTTGTTTGTCTCTAACAGTTCTGGCCTTAGCCTCTGGCCCTGAGCTGGGCCAGCTGACTTTTTTGGGGCTTGTGGGGATAATCGATCCTCCACGGACTGGTGTCAAAGAGGCTGTTACCACACTCATCACGTCAGGAGTGGCCATAAAAATGGTGACTGGAGACTCACAGGAAACTGCAGTTGCCATCGGTATGAGCAGTCCAGTTCCATTCATTTTTTCACTTTTTTTCTGTTTGGTAATTGTTGTGGAGTGTGGGTATTCAGTCTTTAATGGCTCTGAGTTTTGTGTGTTAACATATGGCATAGGGGAATTATCAGGAAAAAATCAGACAAAAAACTCAGCACCCTGGCTAGTGGTACTTTGGTTTCTGCTTTAGCTGTAATTCATCTAATTTGGTTAATATGATGTTTGCTGTTTGAAGCCATGAATTTTCCTACGGTGTTTGTTATAACATATACCTGATTTCTGGTTCTGACACCCTCAACACCACTGTCCTTACCCTCAGCTTTGGCTGCCTGACAGTGGGGAGAAACTAAAACAGCCAGTGGCAAGGAGTACTGATGTTTGGCACTTCAGTGCTGCCCAATACAGTTCTGTTCATACAACTAAGTTTGAAGCTTAAGTACTATTAATAAATATTTGAACAAACTGCTTCTTTTTGCAATATAATACTTTAAATTAAAGTACAAGCATTTTAGCCAGAGCATGAATCCTTTACAAACAGGATGATGAAAAAACAGTTGAATGTGCACCTAAAAAGTAGATCCCCAAACTAGTAATACTTTCTCAAAGGGTTTTTAATTTGTTTCCCCCATGTTATTTTTCATTTTCTGTCTTGTTATTTTTGAACTGTGAATTCTTTGAGAGAACTGAGCTCTTGTGTTTGCCTGTATGACACCTGACAGAAGGACCCACAGATCTTTAGACCTAAAAGGACTAAGCAAATAAATACCTGATTAGAATAGACTTTGTAGTGTGTTTTTGTTACTCAAGAGTTCAGATAATTTACTACAATGTCCTGAATCAATAATATAGTAAGATGGTCTGCTCTAAACATTTCAAATCTGAACTGCTATGAAAATACTAGGATTAAAAAAATGTAACTGGGTAGTTAACATCTTAAAAGGATAAATTATTATAATATGTCTTTTTTATTACTTATTTGCAGCTAGTCGACTAGGATTGTATTCCAAAAATTCACAGGCAATCTCTGGAGAAGAGATAGATGATTTGGATATTCAGCAGCTTTCTCAAATAACACCAAAGGTTTGTTTTGATATACTACTTAATGAAATGCAGTAAAGGATACGTTTATATAATGAAAAATGCACTTTTTTTTCTGAGGAAAGCTAAAAAGTAGCTTCTGAGATACAAATAATATTGTTCTAGTAAGTGTCTTTTGGTCTGACAACAATATGAAAATTTATTCTTTCAACTTAGTTATCTTTCTAGTGAGTTTATTAGTTTTGTCTCTTTTAACAATTCAGTTTGGTTTTTACCTTTCGGTGCCTTTATTGGAACTTTCATTTTGCCACCTCTCAGTGACCACCACCTTTTTATGTTATTAGACCATTTTATTTCTGAGTTACCCAGCTCACATGTGTGTGTGTGTATATATATATTTATATATAGATATATATACACACTCACACACACATCTATATGTATGTATGTGTATATATGTGTGTGTATGTATGTATATATATGTATATGTGTGTATATATGTATGTATGTGTGTGTATGTGTGTACATATATATATATATATATATAAACACCTTACAGTCAGCATGTTCAGACAGTCCATTGTTTTGTTATTCCTAAGAGGAGCTGTCTGTGTTTTTAATGATTTTAATCGATCTGAGGTCACTGGTTGAGAATTTTGAAAGGGTCTATTTATTAAGTTACTGCTTAATACTTTTTAGTTATTAAACAACTAAATGGATTAACCAGTGTCAAAGTTGTAAATGTGAAGGCATAATTCAAATGAAATTGAGATTCAGGTTTAGCTGTGTTGCAAAATTTATGCATCCAATGCTGCTCTGTTTGCAAAAGACTGCAAAATGAGACTGCAGGATGCTGGAGCCTGATGTAAACAAGCCAAAAGCCAATATTTACAGGCAGGAAGTGTGTGTGTCAGCTGTGTGTCTTTCCTTAGTGGCTCACAGAAATGTAGGGGAAAAAAAGGAATTGTGTAGCAAGCAGTAATTTTTGGTTTATTTGTCAATGCTTGTTTTTAAGGGCTGTCCACATTAAATAAGTGAAATAGCTACAAACTTACTTAAACGTGTTTGACCTGAAACCAAATTTCTTTTCTAGGCATTTACTTAATATCTCATTAGGAGTTAATTAAAATCAACCCATCAGATTGATATCTCTATACAGTCTAAAGTGACTGTTGAGAAGTCTGACTTCTTGTTAGGCTTCTTAAAGAGGAGAAATGATAACTGTATGGTCTTTATGGAAAACTAAATTCTATGTGCTCAAATTTCAATTTACAGAGAAGTCAAGAGACTAAGAAAAATCTGAAAATTATTCCTTCTAAGCTGGCATCTTTATTAAATAGCTTTAAAACATCAATTGTTAATATTATGATACGTAAACTGGTAAAATTGTAGTATCCTGAGTAACGTGCCACTAGTCCTGATAAAGGAGAAGGACATTAATTGTGAGTCAGCTTGGCAATTGCCTGTGTAGCTTAGTCAGGAAGGCCAGCAGCCATTGGAGCTCAGTTGCTTTATTATTTTATAAGGTTTCTAAACTGCATATTCTGTCTTGATGTAAGTAGCACCAACTTTGTTTACCAGAACATGTATTGAAGCTTACCTGGAATTAATGATTTCACTTAATTTAAAAAAACAGCTCACTGGTTCTTCAACTTTAGAACGAACAAGAATACCATTGGCCTTTGATAGTATTTTTTGATCCTCTTGCTTTATAAAATCCTGTGCAGTTCTTTACATTTCTCAAATTTTCACTTTTTCTTCATTGTGCTTTCAACAGGTTGCAGTATTTTACAGAGCCAGTCCCCGACATAAATTGAAAATTATAAAGGTACATCTCATGGAGGCTCAGATGCTGGACTATTGCTGTGGGTAGTGCCTGGGGTACCTTGTCTTAAACTATAATGCGTTGCAGTGGGTCAAGATGAAATCAGAAATGCATCTGGTATGAAAGTGAACCATTCTTGAAAATATGAGCTAGACAAGTGCATAGTGCCCACAAAGAATAGGCAGCTACTGGGAGGCAGCACTGTGCTTTCTTCTGTGTAGGGAGCTGGGGTGTCACATTGCAGTGGAATTGGCGGGGTACTTGAAAGAATCACACATCTGATTCTTCTCAGCCAAGATAAAAGGGCATGAATTTCAAGCCATGTCTGTGGCAATGCTTCTCTTCAGAAGTTAACCAAAGAGGGTAGCAAAGAGGGAAGTACTCAGTGTAACAATTGGAACAATGAGAAAAGCAACAAAAGGAGAAGGAAAGTCAAAACACTGAGACAGTTGGAATACATGAAAACTTACAAGAGGGTGATAATGGTAAAATGTCAACACGATACCTTCATTCTTTCATTGGAGTTTTTTGCTTTCCCTGGAGTTTTTTTGCTTTCTCTTAAAGGCAAATTTTATATGCCTTGGCTTTAAAATGTCAGAATATATAAACTGAAGTTTAACCTAACATCTTTTATAAAAATCAATTAGAACAAAACCCGCTGCTTTTTAATTCAGAAGGTTATGGTGCAGTTATAAGAAGTGGGGGAGGGCAGGCAATGACGCAAACCTTGTATCTAGAAACATTTTATGGGCTGGGTTATTTCAATCCCTGATCTAAGCTCTTCTGCCTTTCTTTAGTCCTTGCAAAATAATGGTGCTGTGGTAGCTATGACAGGAGATGGAGTGAATGATGCTGTTGCTCTGAAGGCTGCAGATATTGGTGTGGCAATGGGACAAACTGGAACAGATGTGTGTAAAGAAGCAGCAGATATGATCCTCGTGGATGATGATTTCCAGACAATAATGTAGGTGGCCTTTATGTACATATCTGGTACTATATCGTTTTAATGAGATGTTGCCTGGGTTAAAACCAACAGAAGTTTCCTGAACATGTAAGTGTAGCAGCTGTAAATGAGGTTTCCACTGAGTCAGGAGGATTATCTTTATGCTGATCACCTGTATTATCCCCTTAAAAAAAGACATGGGAACATAATGGTACAATGGTCAACTAAGCACTTCTGTCTTTTTCTGTGTGTTTATAATAATATAAACATGTATTTACCTGTTTAGACCTTTTTCTACTTTGGACTCGTACATAGATCAGATTTAACAAAGGAGGCTGTGCATGTATGTGCTATAAAAAGTAACCTTTATTTCTACAACTCCAAGTAGAATTATGGAAGTGGCATATTGGGAATCACAACTGAGGTGAAATTGTGAGTCTATTAGCTATCAGTAGAATTCATCTTCATTTAGTTTCTTACTTCAGAAGTATAAAATATATGAAGAAATGACAGAGCATGCCAGGAAAAGAATATAAACTATTTAGATATCATAGGTGAAAATAGATTATCAGCTTCTGGTTACCACATGTTTGTACTTGTTCACTTTTTTGTTTGTGTATTTCAAAAAGAGCTTGGCTAAACTTATCCCATTTTGACTTTAATTCATCTGACTCCTGAAGGCAGAGATTGTTGTCAGAGCTGGACTGCTGTCTAGCGAGATAGCCATCAGCTAGAAACTTTGCATCAGTCTCAGAAGACTTCAGTTTCAAAGTATGACACTTAACCCTGGGGAAGAAGTGAAATGTGGAGTACAATATAAGAAAATTTACTTAGTTAGCAGTATGTTAAAGGATGGTCTGAGGGTTAAAAGGTTTCCATACCAACTCAGCCAACAGCAATGAGCTGTTACGCATAAACAAGAGAGAAGGGAATCATTTTAGCTTAGTCAGAAAAGTGCATAGGCAGGACATGTGGAGTAAGTACTTTACATGGGCTTGATGAGGCTTTTGATGGAGTGCTTATCCAATTTTGCTCCCTTCATCAGGAAAGTTCTCAGTAGGAAAGTGAGAAGAGTAATGAATGCTAAGGAGAAAAAAAAAAGTATGAACTTGCATAGTTTTACATCCTTCCTCAACCCCTTTAATATTTTTTTCTTAAAAGTTACAAGAGGAATGCTGATTAATTGGTATTCGTGGCTGTTGGGGCAATTGGAAGAAAGAAATCAGTTTAAATTGCAGCAAATTGATTTGGGTATTAGAAAATGCTTTCTCACTGGGGTAATTCTGATTATGTCATAGGCAAATTGTGACATGTGCTAGGGGTTGAGAGGATTATCTGTACATATTTCATTCTGGTGCAGTAAGAACACATGATCTTTTAAAGTCATGCTGTCTTTGTGGGTTCTCTTTAAAGTGTGTGTGTTTGGAGTAACTTGTTTTTTGGGGGTTTGGGGTTTGGTTTTTTTTTAAATTATCTCACTTGAATCAGAAGGTCTCACTAAGGATGGTGGTGAATTTTGAACAAGGAGGAGATTTTAGTAATAACCTTTCATTTTGAAAGTTAAGCAGCTGGAAAAATAACTTGTGATTAGTCACAATCAGAGAGTGCTGTGGGTTCCCATAGTCAAGTTGAAAAACAATGACTGCCAAAGTTAGAAGAACATCAACTCCATTTGTTTCTTGCCATTATTATTGCTGCTTGAATTAATAGTTTTTTTTGCTTTAACTTTTTTTTTGGCAGTAGTTTTATTTGTCTAGTGACATAATCTTTGTCTTTAATTACAGGTCTGCAATTGAAGAGGGTAAAGGAATTTATAATAACATTAAAAATTTTGTTAGATTTCAACTGAGCACGTAAGTTTGAAAAGTTGTCACTGTCCAAAGTTTCTGATTAAGTTGTGAATGAATGAATGAAAGCAGCATGAAGCAGATGCAGAAATTCATGTCAATGTATTAAATTTCATGGAGGATGCTGATATGCTGTGCTTTTGAGTTTTTGGGTATTTTGAAAGAACCAGAAGATAGAGCAATAAACAAAAGAAACACCATAGCTACCTTTGGGTCCCTGTTTATAGAAGCTGTTTATAGTCAGTCCTCCTTAATCAGAACATACATACAAAAGGAGGCAACCAGGGTTAGTTCTGATGTGATCCATATACTGGTTTGTGGAATGAGTTAGCTCCACAAAGCTGACTTCCTTTTCTTGTGTATAAGAGTCCATACACTGGCTATATAATGTGTATGTAAGAGTTTATTAAGCCCTAGTTTTAAAAATTTATCTTACTGACTCTTGATTCATGAACATGGTTTTTCTCTTCACCATGTTGTTCAGGTACTTTTTTGAAGCCTTCATGGCATTTCACAGTGGTCTGAAAGTTGCAGAAATTAAAAAAAACCCCAAAACATAAACCCCCAAACAAAACCAAAGCAAAGACACCAACCCCCATGACCCACAAACAGCAAATGCCCCCACTCAAATAATCGCCAAAAGCAAAAAACCAAATGCCAACAAAAACTCACAACACAACACAACACAACACGGAAAATACCAGCTTTACCTGCAAAACAGTTATAAGAAGTGGCATATATTTCCAGCCCTGGCTAGTGTCCTGCATTGCTAGAAGACTAGAAATCTGCTTCTGAAAAATAATTAAGCCTAGATGTTCTAGGGAAGTGTGCTTGCCTGTTAGCTTTGGAAATGGTAGCCTCAGGTTTTTGATGAATAAGTTACTCTTTATTTTTTTCTGTCCCTCTTTGCAGGGAGAGCATAATAGGGTTCAGTAGAGTGCTAAATTTGGAATTATTAAAAGCCTTGCTCTCTTCTTGTTGGTTATGAAACCACTTAATCTTGCACTGAGAGCAATTAGTGCATACTTGTTTACAGATAATACCAAGCTAATACTGAGCTTGCAGCCAGCTAATCTGTTTTTCAGTCTTTCTTCTGGCCTTCTCATCTGGCTAATAATGATGAGTGGTGTAGGTATTTTTAGGGAGCTTGGGTAGTACCTTGCCTTGAATAATCAGTCCAACTAGTGACAGGTGCACAGTGATGTTGTTTACATCAGAAGTGTAAAAGCAGTTTTTCAAAACCATGTTTAGAAGTTCCACTTCTGGCACAATAAAAAATACAGTGCCCAGTTCCCCAGTAAAAAAACCAAAACTAAACAATTAGGTGAAGGTGAATGATAACTCAGAAATGTTATATAAAAGTTTGTGATGTTTTTAAATGCAGATTTGCTGCCTTTTTATTGCCAGAACAATGCTGTTCTAAATATGGACTGTGTTAGGATGAGTATCCTAAAGGATTTCATGCTCTGCCTTTAAAGTTTTGCTTATGTCAGTCATGATTCACACTGTCAAAGTCTGTATCTACTCTTAAAAAGTTGAAGTGTTTATTACAAAGCACTTATCAGTGGATCTTCAGAAATGTTCCATGCTGACAGTTATAAAAATGGATTCTTTCAACAGGAGTATAGCAGCACTGACTTTAATCTCACTGGCTACATTAATGAACTTTCCTAATCCTCTCAATGCCATGCAGATCTTATGGATCAATATTATTATGGATGGACCTCCAGCTCAAAGGTAAGTAATTACTTTAATTTCCATTAGGTTCTGTAATCTTTTTATTTCAGCAAGGAAAATGGTTGCTCATAAAGGAAACTGTGAAGTGTTAAACTTGAATGAGCTGTTTCTGGTACAGCAGACTTTTTGTTTGAATTACAGTGTTTGCAGTGTGGTTCTGAGTTAATTCCATTTGGCTTGCCTTAGTGACTAATGGCATTATGGGGTCAGGGAGGATACCTAAAGAGCAGTGGATATGCCCACTAAACTTGCATGGAGGGTTTTGGATTCCCTCTGGGGTCTCCCTCTGACCCTCTTCACTGCAGGGAGATGGTGGTGGGAGAGATGGAGAGGAACTAGCAACAAATCTTCTTTCTTTCAACTCAGAAAATCTGTTTCTTAAGTTAGAAGCAATGAATTATTTCTATGATGATAAAAACATAAGATGTTCTTTTAATTGTAAGCCTTGGGGTGGAGCCTGTGGATAAAGATATTATTCGAAAGCCTCCAAGAAATCTGAAGGACAGCATCCTGACAAAAAACCTGATTGTTAAAATCCTGGTTTCATCAATAATTATCGTGTGTGGAACACTGTTCGTCTTCTGGAGAGAGGTAGGACCAAAGTGCAAAACTTAAAGCAGTAACAACCTCATTTAAGGGGAATCTTTTTTATACCCGTGGTTGGAGTTCAGAATTAATGTGAACTTGGTTGCAAGGTTTGCCCTTATTTAATACGAGCAGATTAGAGAGGAAGGTTTTCAAAATAGTTGTTGGAATGAGAAATACAGTTTTATTCCCCAGTCTCTATTTTAACATAGACTTTTCCAGGTCCCAGATCTACCTGGGAAACTTTGGCCCATACAAAGTAATTGTGCAAATCTTCTAGCCAGACTGTTATGAAACAGCCATTTGACTTTCTTTTCCCAGTAGAGAAAACTGCTGTTTGAACTTTTGGTAGTGCATCATAGAATTCTTGCTATTCCATGTGCTTGCATAAATGTTGGTCAGGAGGCTTCATTTAATCATAGTTTGGAACTACAAATTGTTATGAGTTACAGGTGTGTCATTTTTGCTTTATGATTTATTAAATCAGCTTGGGGCAAAGAAGCTGAAACTTTTGTTTTCATTTCCTAGGTAGTAGAACTTGAATTATTTTAATAACTTTGTTTAATTGTGTCAGGTTTAAAGCATGCTAAAGCCATTTCATTTTCTTTTGTTGGCAGTTAAGAGACAATGTAATAACACCTCGAGATACAACAATGACTTTCACCTGTTTTGTATTTTTTGATATGTTCAATGCTTTGAGTTCTAGATCTCAGGTAAGTGATTCTTATTTTCCATTTACACAATAAGCACAATTTTCTTTGAGGGAAGATCTTGCTGTGTTTGTTTCAAATATTTTCCTGCAGATATACTTCACACCTGCTATTAAACTTCAGAGTTTCACATATTTATTAGGTAGGATTTCTGAAATTGCAGGTAAGTGAGGTCACTTAATCTGTTTACATTGTGCAGAGCTGGTAGTAATGTGTCTGTCCTGACCGAAGCAAGAAATGGTTATTAGAAGCTGAAGTGTGATGGTCCTTTATAGTGCTGTGTAGACTTGGTTTGTTGTTCTTTTTCCCCATGAAAATTCTGTCAGCTCAGCAGCCTTACCAGAATCTGAAATTTCATGAAGGCTTTTGTATTTTGTAATCTTAAACCTGTAGTCCAATTTCTTCAGCTGTTCTGTCTGTATTTTTTTTGTTTTAAGGAAACAACTCTGAAGTTTTGTGCTAATATACGTTACTACATTTACTCTAATTTGCAGTCTGTTTTCTGATGTGAATTGTCAGCCATCAAAAAAAGTTTCCTTTAGTATAGGTCGAACCGTTTTCTAATGCACTGTAGTTACAGAAAAGTGAGCTTAATGTGCAAGTTGTTGACTATAAAGATGAGACTTGTACTCTGTTTACCAGGAAGAAAATGCAGTTAAACTGTTCAAGAAAACTTGTTCTGGATTATCTAAAATATCAGCAATAGTATTTTACATTTTTCTAGAAATCTGGATGAAAAGAAATTGTAGTTACAAATTATTTTCTTGTCTAGGTAATGAAGATTACACATACAGTGTAACTATTACTTCTTTTACAGACAAAATCTGTATTTGAGATTGGACTTTGCAGTAACAAAATGTTCTGCTATGCTGTCCTCGGATCTATAATGGGGCAGTTATTGGTCATTTACTTTCCTCCACTTCAGAAGGTTTTCCAGACAGAGAGCTTGAGTATCTTGGGTAAGAGCAGTTCCCTTTTCAAAACTGTTATTGCAGACAAAATTAGAGACTTTGTAGTTTTTGAGCACTGTTAATTTTCCTGTTTCACAAATTTGTTCTCTGATTTTAAACACCTTATTTAGAAGTCCTGATCCTTTATTATCAATTACATTGTCATAGGGTAAATAAACACAGGATTTTAAGAAGCTATAGATACATAATGCTGTTGTCTCATTAAGACTTAAGTTTATTACTTTTGTGGTTTTCTGGAGTTGAATGATTGTAATGAAATACATGTATTTATGTAATTCTTTTAATTGTAGCATAATTTCTGATTGTATTAATATTTTTTGCAGAATTAAGTTAATTATATTTTTAAAATAAGGTTAAAAATACTTTACAGGCTTGTAGTATCATGCCTGTCCTTACTGGTTTTATGCTTGTTAGTCTTCTGTTCCTGCTGAACATTGAATCTTGCTTCATTTCTCCTGAACTTACCCAGTGATTGGGAGAAAATTTGAAAGTGTTGTCCTTTTCTGAGTCTCTCCTCAGTCTTAAAAAGCAATTTAAAAAAGGCTAATTATCTCTTCCAGATTTACTGTTTCTTCTGGGACTCACTTCCTCTGTGTGCATAGTGACTGAGGTAATAAAGAAGTTTGAAAGAAGCAAGGAAAAGATCCAGAAACGTGGAAGTTCTTCTTCGTCAACTTCGTCCTTTCTTGATGTATGATGCATATTGCATTCCTTTGTTTGCAAACTTAGCGATTGCTGTCTAAAGATGTAGGAGAAAGCAAAACAATATTTGGAGGATAACGAAATCCTGAGGGCTTTTGACAAGTCCTTTGTTTCACTGGCTAATGAGGAACTTCATGTTTCAAGACTGTTTAGAATTTAACTTCCAGCTGTGGAAGTAACAAATGAAATTATGCAACTTTGGTAACAATTTTCCTCAAACGTGAATTTACTTTTGAGATTGAGGGGTATTGCGGGGTGGGGAGGGGGGCAGGGGTTAATTTAAAGAAAGATCTAAGCCCAAGTCCCATTTTCTGCACTTAAGAGATATAACTGTGTAAATCCTCCTCTTAGATATAAATATTTTAGTTTGTTTTTATTTAAAGCATTGTACTATTCTACTTTTATGGTGGTGGGACTTTGCTACTAATACAAGGATAAAAGTATTTCAGAGGCATTCCACTGGGTTTAGAGTCTGTCACAAGAGTGCCATATTCTAGCTACTGTATTTATTTACTTTATCCTGCAATGTGTAAGCGGCTCAAGTACCTTGTGCTACCATTTTTTTGTATCCCGGGGTTTGGGGTTTTTTTGCACAGGATGTGACCGCTGTTGGATCACTGTTTTTCTTTTCTTTTTCTGTGATTGAAAAGCCTATACTGCAATTTGAAGTAAATGTTTGCTTTTCTTATAAGTGTGTTGTCTCTGTTTGAAAAGAAACTGGCATTTACACCAAGTGAACATGCTTGTTTTGATATAATTGTGTATACAGGCTTTGTTTCATGTCTCCTTCCATCCTTCCTTTAGGGATATGACTGTTAGATCACTTCAGTGATTATAAGACAGTAATTATTGAAATTATTTGTAGAGTACTGAATTAGAAAATGAATGCAATAGTCTTTGCTCTAATGGCAACCGCCCCCTCTTTGAAAGAAGCTTCATTTTCCTTCCTTCTTCCACCCCATTCATCTAAAAAAAACCCCTTTTACTGGTAATGTAACTTTAAATTTTAACCTACAGAATTGCTTTTGTGGCTGGAAAGGCATTCTAATAGATTTGTGGCTTGGTATGTTAAAAGTATTTTTAATAGATTACATTGCCTGAGTATATTCACTAATTGGAAATAGTCTTATTCCTCAAAATAGTCTTGTAGCTCTTGTCATCACTGTCTTCTCATCAGAGCAGGACTCATCCCCCCTTGAGGAAATACAAGGAACTATCATCTAGGGAATCTTGGAAAGAGGATGTCTGAGATTTCTGGGGGGAGTCCAAGACACAGTGCTATCTCTTTTGCTTGTAGACATTTGCACATGCACCTTTCCTCACCGTAGCCTGGAAGGGTGGCAGTGGCACTGGCTCTGGACCGTGCTGTCAGTTGATGAGGAATGTTGGAAACAGGCACTGGAATATTTCTTACCATTGTGACTTGCCCACATTCCATGCTCAGAATCAGTGGAGTTCATGGAAAGCGTGGCAGTTTGGGAAGTGCTGTACGAATTTCTCTGCCAATATGTTACTTTAATTCTTCTCTTTTTGGCTCTGGAGATTGCCTGACTTGGCCAGGAAGCAGGACTGCAGACAGGGCATGAGTGCCCCATGGAGTCTGTTTTACCCATGCAGTTCACCCACTGCTCTGCCTGGCCCTGGGCCTGCTCAGTGTGCACACACCACCTGGGCTGCCAACGTGCTGGAGCTGTGACTGTGTGGAGGCAAAGACTGCAGCGTGTGGCCTCATCTCCCTGCGGGTTGTTCTGGGTTCCACTGAACTGGGAGACCCCAACAAGATGCCCTCTTACAGAAATGATCTCATGTCTTCAAGCTGAAGTTTCTTATTCACATCAGTTCTGCCTTTCAGAAGTCGAACAGATTTGACAAGTGTTGAACTTCTACTAACCTTGGCAAGTGGGGCTGTAGCCATTCAGTAATGTAGTCTATTGTATTCCAGTACAATTTCAGAACACTTTATTAATCAAATCCTTAGTATTCATCAACAAAGATAGATAGTAAAAATTGACAGTGCATGCTGATGAAGAATCTCTAACAAGCTTCAGTTTTGAGAAAGGACAGCAAATATACCTTTCCCATAGTAAGGCTTAACTTGTGGCTGATACTCTTCCATGGCATTTTCCTGCTTTGTGCTCTGCTGTGTCTTGGAGCCCCAGAAATCTAGCCAAGTACAGAAGTGCAGATGATGCCAGATTTTTGTCTTGGAAGTGTCATTGTCGAGTAGTTTTTTAAAAAAGGTGTTATTAAGTACCCCTTAACCAGCACAAGTCTCACTTTCTGAATGAGGTGTGTCAGTCTAGACAAGAAGTAAAATTTCGGTCTCTTAAGGACAATTTTGGAGGGTGGACTTAATTGAATGCAGTTCAAGTTTTGGTGCTGTGTTCTCTAATGGAAGTTGATATACCAGTAATAAATCTAGTTCAATGTCATTATTTATAAAAAATGCTTGGACTGAATTCCATTGCCATTGTTTTGGCTCCACTTGTGGCTCATTACCACATTACAGCACGCTTGAGAGATTTTTCTCCAGAGCAGTTGAATCAATAGTGGGAACTTTCCACAAGAATTAAGAGCCATTTCTTATGGGGTGAAAATAGGCAACAACCAAGGAATGTACTTGCATTTACTCAAGTATGGAAAAAGGAATGTTTTGGCTTTAGTAAGTAAAGGTCCTTTATTTTTTCCTACAAAGAAGTTTGAAAACTATAATGAGTCAAAAAAGGAAAACTGTTACACTTAATTAAAATTCTTCATGGTAGCACTAAAATCAGTAATTATTTCCTTCAGCATACAGGATCGGTGTTTGCACTGGGGTGTATGTCATTTCATCAACAACAAAGAACAGCTGAATTCTGCATTAAGAACTCATTTCCAGTACAGTAACTCCTAATCATTGAGTCAACATTCCCAAAAGTATTCTCAAAATGCCACATGATTGTAGCAGTGTTTTTATATGAAAGTGGAATATTTGATCTTGTCCCAGTCTTCTGAACTATCTAACTGAAGATACCACTTCTCAGAAAGTCTCAAGAATTTTTGTGATCTCCAGTAGTTTTCCAATATGGGATTCAAAGTAAATTAAGATCTCTCTTCTCACATCGCTAATGAAGTGGAATCAAACATGCCTCTATTTTTATATTTAGGACTTATCTTACATGTTGACTCTTTGTGATGATTGAAAACTGAAAGGCATTACAAACTTGGTAAAATAAAATACATGGGATCATAATGGATCAGAGTATGATCTGGGTAGTTAAAATCAAGATTTCGAATTTATCCCACTTCAACTTTTATTTAAAATCATCTGATGGGATGTGATGCTGTAGGCTGCTGCAAATAGAAATCTATTTAGAAACGAGTTATGAAGTTGTAACTGGCAGTGGCGTTGAGTGTTAAGTGCCATCTGGTGGTACTTTAGTAAGTAGTGGCTTTTGTACTGAACAAATGTTAAACCTTGCTATGACAGACTGTATCTCTAAGTCAGTTTTCTCATTAATGTAGCATCTTATAGATCTGTTCTTTTCTCATTGACTGTATTAGGGCAGTATCGAGGCTCAGCTGTGTGGTATCAGTGGTCTGCCCTGTAAGTCCCAAGATCTAGTGAGTTACTTCCACATGAACAGATGTGATAGGGAGCATAAGCAGGACTGAAAACTTGAGCACACAATGCAGGAATCAAGCTTGAATTTGGGTAAGTTATGGGCAAAACGTTTGCAATGAAAGGTGGAAATCATGATTTTCCTAAATGTAAGAAAAGGTATGTGGATTCTTAAGGAGAAAAAACCAGAAAGGGAGTAATTAGATTTTACATGGGGAAGACACTGGAAAACCAATGGTTTTATAAGAAAAGCATTTCTGTAAATTGATTAATTATGGTGGGAAGCTTGCTAATGGAAACCACTGAGAAATACTGATGATGTAGGATTTTTTTTTAATTATAAATTGCTTTTCAGTATTACCATGTTGATAGCAAGAGTTTGTCAAGTAATTAGTGTACATCAGGGAGGTCAAAGCAAGTCTGTTATTTTAGTATAGCCATTATAGATAGAAGAGCAAGAGTGGTAACAGTTTGTTAATGGCAGAAGATTGTACACAATTACTGTGAATTAGCAAACCTTCAGAACCTGCTCCCATGTGACAGCTTTGTGTGTGTGCATGTAACTCTTTCTTTAAACGTATCACAGGGAAGGGGGAGGAACAGGAGCTGAAGTTTGTCTCCCAGTATAGACAGTATCTATAACCCTGCAAGCACAACTCACTCAGTTGTCACTGAGTAAAGCCTGCTCTTCCTGAAAGTACAAGTACTCTACCTGTAAAGACTGAATTTACAACTATTTTTAAACTTGCCAATTTCCATTTTAGTCTCATCTGGAAGACTCTAATCACCATGTTCCTCAAACACAAACTTTAAAATTGGATATCTTGGAAAGAAGTGTTCAGGGAGATGGGGCAGAGCCAACTATAAATGTTCAGGCAAAGAATTCTAAAATAGTCCAGCTCTTAAATGCTGAACAGCTTTGCTCTCATTTTCAATTAGACTGATACTTTAAAGAAAAACAAAACACAACTTTTATATAGCATCTCTTTTATATAAATGTAAGTTACAAAAGGTAAATTAAAAAAAATCCCCTGAAGCAAGATTTTTGGTAAAGATTGAATCAGGAACTTGTGTGAAAACACCTGAGAAAATTCCAATACAGTCACATATTTTAATGTAATTTCTTCCATCAGCATGGCATTAGAATTTATTCCAGGAGTAACGCTTTCAATCATCCACTTCCAATGATGCAAACCTATTAACATTGCATAAATGCTGAGTTTCTGGCATAGCACACCTGGTGCCTGTTCTTTTCTTATTAGATGCTTTCTTCTTTTTACAGGAGTCTGATCTGGTTTTGGTCGTCTTCTGAAAGAATTCTGGAGACACAGTTGACACCACTGTATTTAACAAAACCAGATAAAGCTGAGTCATTTTTGGAGACAAACTAAACAGATTTTCCACTGAAGGTGTTGATTTAAGCTCTTGGTAGAGTCTGTGCACAAGGGTCCCAGTGTAAAGCCTGCTCAAAGGAAGGAGAGAAGTTTCATTTAGAAGTGCATCTCCACAGGTACAGAAACATGAACAAACACAACTGCATACAGTAATCAGCAGTAAACTCCCAAGGGACACTTATGCTACAGAGTATTTCTCTGTATTCATTCCTTTCAAGAATGAAGTTCAAATGTAGTACAGCTGGGCAGAGGAGTTTGACAAAGAAAACAAAGCAGCATGTGAACACATTCCATCAGGGGCTTGTGTGGAAAGCACATCTCTGAAACATCCTTACCTACTTATGTCTGGCTCAGAGAGGGGAGTGCAAAGTAGCTGGTTGAGATACAATCCCATCTGAAGACAGCACTGCCACTGGCAAAAGCTGTGTGCAGCATCTAAATCAAAGTCACTGTTTTGCAATTTCTTTTCCTTCCATTTGAGAAATTCATTATATGCAATACTGTCATCTTCAGCACATAAAACTGTGGGATCTAGGTTAGAAATAAGAAATGACAAGTAAATAAATGTTTTGCTGTGAAGAGTTCAAAAGATATCTGCTGTGTGTAGGGTCTTCATGCCTCTGGTTCTATGGTTCCTCTCTAGGAAGCATTAGTAATGTTTCCAAATGTGTCAAACTGAATTTGAAGACATAAAATTGTGTAAAAAATCAAGTATGAATATCCACGACAATCTGAAATTGTGAAGTCAAGAGTTCTATTTGTTAAAGTGATTTGCCACAGTGGGCTGTGAGGGGATCAAGTCTATCATTAGCAAGGTTGGACTCAATGATGTCACAGGTAGGTCTTTTCCAATCTCATTGATTCTGTGACTCTGTGTGATCAAATCCAAACACGCTTTCTATCACTTCAACCTACTTAGAAACCTTGTCAGTCTGGTTTGTATAAACTAGAACCTTTAGAAACTGCATAACCCTTGCATGCATCATGTTTGCCATCAAATGAACAACTCCTGGAGGAAATGCCACCAGAACTCTTTAACAGGCATAAATATTACTGAAGCAATTTCTGTGGTAATTTAGGACTTTCAAATTGCAGTGCACAGGCAGATAAAGTGTGCCTGGGCAACTCAGCATGATTAATCATGGATGACTTTAAAAAAACTTAGAGGAAAAAAAAATACTGGAATGCTTCAACAGTAGGATGCACAAGGAACTTATGTAACTTTTTTTGTAACTTTTATATCTAAATTAATATTTTAGTCCTAAAGAAAGCATTTATAAATGCAAAATAATGTTTTACAAGGTGGCAAAGTACTATTTCACCTCTTTAAAATGTTATATTGAGTGTTAGCACTATTTCTCTGTGCTTATCAATGCAGAGAATGTGACACCTCAGGATATAGTGTAAATCAGTGCTAATTCGTATAAAATTGGACAACTAACCATAAGTGTGAAAAATTAATTTTAAGTATAGATTTTTGTAGTAGCTGAACACCTAAAACTGAATTCTTTGGAGACATACCTGGATCATCGTTTATCCTGTGCAGTTCTCCAGACACGATCATTAGAAGTAGAGCCTTTAATTGATGCAACTTCACTTTTGGTTCTGAACAACGTACCCAGTAACATGTTACAGCAAGAGGGAGTTGTAAGTGACTCGGAATAGATTCCAGGAAACTCATTTTCACTCCCAGAGTCTCCAGCAAAAGCTTCTGACGGCATGACATGGGCACCTGAAATTAACAATGGAGAGGAAAAATAAAGGTAAGGGACTTGATTTGTTGTGAGCAATTTCCAAAAGGCAAATAAGTTTCTGGTTAACCTACCTAGCTAACTATCAGGTTTTTGATAGAAAAAACATTTAAGTTTCATAGATATTCTGAAAAGGAAATATTTTTTAAATACTGCTTAAGACTTTAAAAACTACACAAATGTCAGGCAGAAAGAAAAAAGTAATTTTTTAGAATTGCATGAGATTAGATTTCGAGTGGTTTCAAAGTCTTCGTATCAGGTGACTTGCTTGGAAATCTTGTAACCATAATGCATTGAAAACATGTTTACCTATAATCACACTGAAATCTAAGTGTGAAGCTTTGCATTTTTCACCTGCAGTGTATTAATTCCTTGCACATGTTCCCTTTGTTGTGCCATTCGCCTTCCAGAAAGAGGTGTTACAACTTTACCCCTAAGTCCGTGCCTGCAGCAGAACTCCAGCACTCTCCAGTTGTAATTCGAGTGCTTTGTAAACCTTGATCAGGATTGTTCTGCCTGTTCTCAGGTAGACATCCCATAGCAGAAGAGAAACTAAAGGCAGTTTTGCCTAGGACACTTTCAGTGCAGAAAACGTTTCTTCTAACTTTCTGTTCAATAATAATAATAATTCCCACATGTTTCCTAAGGGAAGTTGTTGTAGTAGCAGAAGCTCAATTGATTAAACAAACAGCACACAGACTAAGGTGTCATGGTTTCAGCCAGGTGGGGCCTAAATTTGGGTTTTTAAGTTTGGACTAGGCCTGAAAATTGTCAGGTG
>JAWWEV010000083.1:42002293-42094185 GCA_035583235.1 Hafferia zeledoni
ATTTTTAATTTTTCTCTTTTCTGTATAAATACATGTAGTTAGTTTTCAGCATAAACCTGGGTTTTTAGAGTTTTTTTCCCTCTCCCTCTCCTTTCTCCTTTAGCTGGCTGGGGGGGGGAAGAACTCTTTTTACTCTGTCTCGGACAGTTGGCATTTTGCCAGCTCAACCCAAGACACTAAGGTCAAAGTAAGGTATCATTAATGTCTCTTATAATCCCCAAACATGATTTTTCAAACTCTTTAAGTGTTGCATAATGCTTGTTTGAAAGGCCTGTACCAATAACCTGTGTAAAATAACCTGTATGTAGGCCTTTGGATCCACAGCTGTCTGTAGCATTTAATGGGCATAGCAGTGATAGACGTGGTTCCTTTACAAAATAGCCACCAGCAAGAGATAAACATCCAGCAGTGACCACACGCAGAGATGTGTTAACAATCGATCTGAATGCCAGAATGGATAGAGCATGTGGCTTAAATATGCAGAAATATAAAGACACAGATGGTACTTCTAGAGGTTGCAAAAATTACTGCATACAAAACCTCAGTTACGCAAGTTCGGGAACAGGAGATTACTTCCCATCACGGCAAGAGTTACAGTCTTAATCATTAGCATTTAAATATACAGAATTGCTAATGGTGATTGGAACTAGCCTAGAACAACTTCCTTTTGGTTACAAGCTGTTTTTCAGGTGCTGTTCTGCTGCCTGGCAAGCAGCAGGGGTTCACATTAGCAGCATATTGGGGCAGGTAAAAGTGCTGGGCAGCTGCAAGATGCACAATGAAATGATGATTTTTAGTAAAAAGGCATGGGTCAAATTCTGTTTCAGAACATTGCTTTGAAATATCCACGGCTTGATCGAATACTAACCAAGTTTTGGAGTGTTAAATTGGACTTTTCTAAATTACATGAAACTGAGTTCCTTTCTATAATTATAAAAACAAGTATTAGGGCTTAGAATGGAAAATTCGGGGAGTGCCACATGTACAAACAACTTTTCATATAATTTGTCTTGGTACACTTGGAGGGATGCAGGAAGGGAAGGAGATAAAGACAATCTGTGTAGCTTCTTAAATATCACAGGTACCTCTGCATGAAGTAGTTACTTACTGGGGTGGCTTAGTTCAGACATCACATTTAGCGACCAGCTGGCAAACATGAGTCCCAACCATTTTTGTCACTCGTGAAACACTGTTAACCGTGACCTCTTGTGACAACCATTTACCTCCATTAACTTGTCCAAAGGAAAACGATCATCACAAAACTCTGTGGGTAGGCTTGCTGCTTGAACAAATGTTTTTTTAATAGTCTTTTGGCATCTGTCAAATTCACATACAACGGGCAGCTGGTGGGTGTGCTCGCCGGGAGCAGCAGCCTCAGCGTTTTGCTGAGCCCTCAGCAGCAGTCCATAGATCACCTGGCGGATGGGCAGCGCTGCGCTGTGAGCGCTCGGTCTCTGCATGTTCTCCACCTGAACGCGAAGGAAGGTGCTCCTCAGTATGAGCACATTGATGATGAGTGGGGCCAGCTTACCTTGTGCCAAAGCATCAAGAACCCACCGCGGGACGCCTGCTCTGCTGCCAGCCTCGCATTCATACCGCCCATTCTGAAAGAAGTCTTCAAGCCTCACGTCAGACGGCGCGTAATCCTCCATCGAAGTGCAGAGCAGCTCCCTTACTTCTTCCCTCTGATGTTTCTTGAGGTGTTCCAGCACGCTGTCCAGGGCCTGGCTGGGCTGCTCGAACTGCGCCAGCCAGTGCAGCAGCGCCTGGATGCGGCGGTGCCTGCCCGCCCCGCAGCCCCGCGGCGGCCGCAGCTTGCTGAAGAACCCGTCCAGCGCGGCCAGCTCCACGTAGTCGTTGCCGTTCATGACGGCGAAGAGCGGGAGCAGGCCCCTGCGGAGGCGGCCGAAGTGCCCGCAGAACGCGTCCAGCGAGAAGCACCGCGCCGGCACGAAGCATCCCTGCGGGCCGCCCGCGGCGCTCACGCTCTGCCACTGGAAGTGCGACAGCGGGCAGTACCCGCCCGCCAGGTCGAACACGCAGAAGTCGCTGTCGAGGGAGAGCACGGGGCAGCCCCAGCTGTTGGCGAGCGCGGCGATGTCGCGGTCGGCCTCGGCGAAGCTGAGCACGAAGGGCACGGCGAGGCGGCGCAGCGCCTGCACGAAGGCGTCGCGGGCGAGCAGCGGCGCCAGGCGCGCCCCGTGCCCTCGGCCCAGCGCCTGTGCCGCCCGCAGCTGCTCGGCGGCGCGGCCCCGCAGCGCGGGCAGCTTCCTGTCCTCCGCCCCGCGCCCGCCGTCCAGCACCACGAACGCCGCCACACCGCAGGCCCGCAGCGCCCCGAAGAAGCGCCGCACGGCCCCGCTGAAGGCGCCGTAGTCGCCGCCGCGCCGCACGTCCACGGAGGAGGCGAAGCACAGGCAGTGGTAGAGGCTGCTGCCGTCGATGACCAGCTTGGTGTCCCGCACACGCAGCTCCGTGAAGAATGCGCCGCTCTCCTCCACGAAGCCCGTCAGCCCCTGCACGCCCATGGCGGCGGAAGCGGAGCTGGCAGCCTCCGCTCCCAGACCCGCCTCCTTCCCTCGCTCCGCCCGCCGTCTCCTGGCGACGGCGCCGCAAACACAGCGCTCCGCTCCCGCAGGGCAAGGTGGGACACCTATCCGAGGGGGAGCATCGGGCTGGGAGGGACGCCTGCCCCGGCCTAGGGAGCCTGTCCCCAGAGGGAGCACTGGGACACCCCCGGCCCCAGGGGGAGCACTGGGACACCTGCCCCGGCCCCAGGAGCCTGTCCCCAGGGGAGCACTGGGACACCTGCCCCGGCCCCAGGGGGAGCACTGGGACACCTGCCCCGGCCCCAGGAGCCTGTCCCCAGCGGAGCACTGGGACACCTGCCCCGGCCTCAGGAGCCTGTCCCTAGGGGAGCACTGGGACACCTACTCCGGCCCCAGGGGGAGCACTGGGACACCTGCCCCGGCCCAGGGAGCCTTTCCCCAGCGGGAGCACTGGGCTGGGTGTCTGCGTGGCCCTCGGACCGGGAGAGTTGAGTCTGACACAGTTCTGTAAACAAGGTAATAACCTCTCTGAGGTTATCCCAGGGAATCTCGGCTTCCCCAGTGTGCATAATGGAGATCCTAAATGTCTTTTTCGACAGTTGAATATGTTGCACCCTGTTTTACCATCACCTGTGACACAGGGACCCCTCAAGAACAAGGATTTTATCCCTCTTCCATAAAATCATATGGTCTTTGCTAATTTTTAATCAGAACTGTACTAACTTTGTGTTTCATATTAATTTTTTTATTTTAGCTTGTACCTTAGTTTGTCAGTGATCTTAACCATGCAGAGGTTTAGACAAAGAGGAATTTAACCCTGTAACTGTAAGCTCAACTTTAAGGAATAACCCAAAGCCTTGGTTAGATTAAAGGCTAAGCTGTAAGAAATAAATCAGAAAACATGTCTAGGTTGAGGCTTGAAGCTGTAACATTGTCTAGTTAAAAGGGAATATAGGACAGCAGAGATAAGAGCAGCCCATTAGATCTTTTAAAAGTCACCCAAAATATCCTGCTTTAACTCTGGGGAGGGGTTATCAGTTGTAACTAAGTATATAAACCTGGAAACACCAAAGTCCTGTTGAACATGTCTTTGGTGGAATTATCCCCTATGTTCCCAGTGCTGAATAACTGGAAGAATTTTGTTCTATTGGATTTGATTGTTTCCTTAAATCATCCTCAAGCTCCTTTCCAACCAGCCCTACTAGTAAAAACCTTAATTATCCTTTCTCTGGAAGCAATGAAAAACTAAGCCAAATGAGATGATGTTACTTTAGACTTGGGTAAGTTCATAAAGATATTGCAGAAAATAATAATGGAACAAGCATTAAGAAGTTTTTTTGTTTCTTTGTTTTTTAAACAAAGTTAAAAACAAGGGAAGTCTTGGTTCTCAGATTTTCGAAACATTTAAAGGAGCAGAGCAGTGAAGTCACTGGCAGGAAAACTTTCAAGGTAGAAAGTATTGAGACTGTTTATAGCTTAAATGTAAAAACTCTGGAATTTGTACTGCAGGTGGGTGGTGGTGGCAGATGTTGGTGTAGCACTGTGGTTCTTAAAGAATAAAAAGAAAACCTGATAGAACTAGAAAATGGCCTTAATTGGCAAAGAAGGGTTTATCTTGGAAGCAGAAAGTGTCAAAGTATGCTGGTTGTTGCCAAAGAAACTAGAAGATTAATCTTTTTTACATAAATTAAGGAAGGTCAGGGAAGAAGTGGAGGTGCTTTGTGCTTAGCATGTGTAGGGGGAACTAAGAAACCCTAAACAGTAACTTTCCTTTAGCTTACAGCACAAAAAGGAAGATTTAACTCTAGCCAAGGAAGAAAGTGTTTGGGTTTATTTTTTATATAGAAAAGGTAATCCCGACAATGTTGGTTGGTTGACATCAGCAGTCTGCCAGGCCTTGGGATGGGACTGTTTACCTGTGTTAATGGGAAGGGTATACTGGGATTTTTGAGGACAAGAGAGCTGGAGAGTTGATCTCTTTGAGTTATCTCTAGTTGTTCTGAAGTTTAATGAAGCAATTGATGCTGCTGCTTAGGAAATACCTCTCGGTGGGAGAGGATGGGCACTGGTAGGAGATGGAAGGAAGGCTGGGCTAAAGGTTTTAGTGAGGTAGGAGAGGCTTCTTGAATAATCAATCTTATGGCTCAGTCAGTCTTTAATGTCTACTGACTCATACAGGGTATTTCTTTCAAGTGCAGTGGCTCAGCAATCCACCTCTTCTGTGCCACTGAAACATGTCTGTGATGCCCCAGTGGCCGTCACTGGCCTCTGCCTCTCACACTGTTCAGCAGTAGATATCAAAGCATTTCACAACTTATATGATAGTTATTGTTATTATGTAGAGACGGAATCTGAAGCACAGAGAGGAGCAAGTGAGGGGCATTATAAGAAATAAAGCACAGAATTTAGACTCAATGGGCTAATGGGCTACTTGATCTTAAGCATAATATTGTGGTGAAAAGGATTGTGATATGTTCCTAGGGGCCAGGTAAGTATGAAAATTTGAAGGTGTGCTGTGCCAAGTGAGTCTTCTCCTGTAAAAAGGTATAGATAGCTCAGCAGTGTTTCTAAGTGTAGTTATTTCTAAAGGACTTTATGAAGGGTTGCATAAAACAGCAACTAGAATAGAACAGTAAATGAAAATATTATGTAAGCTTTCTAGAATTGGCAGTGTAATATTTTATGGAGTTCATCTTCCTGCCCCCCCCTCCTCCATAGCTCGGTGTGACCCATTTATGCCCCTTCAGTCAGATTTGGAGTTACAGGGAAACAATTTTCTAGTTGACATTCGTTCCTTAGCATTTGCATTTCAATTTTTTTTGCAATGTTGCTATCTGAAAGAGAATAAAGAAAAAATATTAGGAGTGCTTTAGTGTACAAAAAAAATACAGGATTTGTATTATTAAGATGTCTTGTAGTAATTGAAGTTTATCTTTGTTTCATAACGTAGTTACAGTGCAATGTCAGGCGTTTTGGTGCAGTGTGACAGCAGCTCAGCAGAGGGGCATTTAAATAGGTTCTTGCACATAGACGCACACACAGAGTTTGTTGCTGCAAGATACAAATTTGTAACTTGTATTTAGGCTCTGCGTTCATTTGGAAGAGACGCCACTGACTTAAAACCTAAAGTTATAAACCTTTAAAATGAAACAATTTGTCTTTGTTCTTCCAAAACAACGAAACCCATTTTTATGTGCTTGCCTTGACCTTAAAATATGGTGACCAAGCCCATTGTGGGCACCCTGCACTGCAGCTCAGGCAGTGCTGACAGATGGCAGCATTAGCACTAATCTTGCAATATCTTCATTTGTTCCAAAGGATCCTCAGGCACAAATGGTTCAGGTAGCATTATATAAAGGCAAGGTAATGAAAGAAATATTGTTTTAATATGTGCAGTGAAACACCTACCCTGTATCATCTGGAATGAGGAAGGTTGAGTAACCAAAGTTATTCTAAACTCATTTGAAGTTATTGAAAACCATAGAAACAGTGGAGGTCTGCCTTTGCAGTCCCTGTGTTTGCAGTTAGGACTTTAATTACACAAGAATTCCAAAGCAAAGCTAAATTTTCAGAAAGATGGGTCATAAAAGGACACAGCAAAGGAGATATGAAGAACTTTTGGAGAGATTGGGTTTTATTGAAGGTCTTGTAGACTTGTAGGTAGCCACAAAACTCTTAATTTGGTGAAGATATGAGAATCACAGGGAAGCTGTGAGGTCAGCACTGAAACAGATAGTGAAATCTGAGGGGTAAATGAAAGAGCAGAGAAAACAGCTTTGTAGTTGTTGATGGGAGAGAACTCAATTTATGGGTGGAGGTTATGCTTCAGTATATACAGAAATCTTGAAGCTTGTATCCTGAAATGTGGATATTTTTGGTGCCAGGGACTGTGGTGGTATAAAGACAGGTGGTGAGGAAGAGTTGCCATATCTGGGGGCACTGTCAGGTGAAATACAGCTGTAGTTGTCCTTGCAAAGAGCATTTGAGCTTGTCAATAAATTTGTGTATAAGCACCTGTATGTCATTTCCCCTATGTTATCAATTCAGTGAATTAATTTAAGGTTGATTTAGAGGGAGACTATGTCACATCTCTATTAACTGGAGTTTCTTTGTCAAGTCTGCTGCCCACAGCAACTCGCAATTCCACTTTATTTGTGTTTTGCTGCAGGCTAAGCACTATTAACACTGCCACAGAATTAAATGAAAACTGTAATAAGAATAACCCATTGACAAATCTTTTTTTTTCCTGTTTCAAGTGATTTCTGTGAACATCCATAGAAGAGTAAAAGAATTGGAAAGCTACATTCTAGAGAGATTTGTGTAGTTTTTTTATACAGAGAAATGCTGAAATTTCAAGAAACTGCTAAGCATATCACTGTTACCAGATTTAACTCTGCTTGCTCAGATGCAATGATTGCAAGAAGATACACTATTCAGAGGAAACTTGGCAATGGAAGCTTTGGGAGTGTGTATTTGGTCTCTGACAGAAAAGCAAAGCAAGGAGAAGAGTTGTAAGTACAGCCTTCACACGCTTTAAATAACAATCTTTGCAACATATTTCTTACATTGTAGGTGTTTTCTTTGCATTTGTCTCTCATCTCTCAGTTTGTTATGTTGCAGCCTTAACTGTTTAACTTCTGTGAGGACATAAAGTAGAAGCAGATTTTATGCTGACTCAACATTCCAGCTCAATCTGGTTTTGTTTAAAATGGTGTATCCAATATATCTATTTTACTGTGCTTTTTTCATTTGCTTGTGCCCAGCAAAAATAGAGGTAGGTAGAAAAAGTCAGACCCTCATCTCCATAGTGATGTGCCCTCTGAAGCTTTGTAACAAATAATAAGCCCAGTACAAATATATGTTACACACCTCTTGCTCAGTGTCGTACCTTGGATATGCTGCTGATAAGACACGCACCACAGAGAAGACTCCTGTGTTTACTTGGAACCAAGGTGAGTTTTATCACTGCCCTGACAAGAAGCAGGGCAAAGGTTCCTACCTGGCTTCACAAATTTGCTCCTCTTCTTTGTAACAAAACTGTTAAAGGATTAAAACTTTGTAATTTATAAGCTATTATTTCATAATTGTGTCAAAACATAAGGAATAGTTACAGAAATTCCAGTAAATACTTTCCTGTTTGCTGAATGTCTGATTGAAGGCAGTTGTTCGTTTGGTTTTTTTTGTCAGCAACTTCCTGTTGTGTAGAACTGTGTTTGTCTGTCTTGATACTTACACCAAGTGAAATTTAAATATGAATTTTTTTTCTATTAAAAAGTATTTGTAAAGCTCTATGTCTAAAGTCAGAAACATTTACTCAATGTGCTTTTCATCCAGAAATACCTTCTTCCTTTACATAAGGGGCTCTATTGGTCCTTATTGATGGTCACATTAATGGGCATTTGTATGATTAAAAAGCCTTTTCTAATTCATTTGTGCCTCATTTTTGCTATTTATAGCAACACATTCTTGGCAATGTTATTTTAATATATGTGCAGCCAAGACATAATTCTGTCAATTATTTTTCTTCTACATCAATTTGCAGCTTCTCAGCTCCTTGGATGAGGGTTAGAGTCTACTAAGCTCAGCTTTTTCCAAATGGCTTATAAGGGTTTTGACTCTCGTAGCCTTAGCTACAGTTTTCTAGAAAAAAATGGTCTTTAATGAAAAAAATCATTAAATACAATAAAAAGCATTTTTCATTTTGATTTTGTGTTAAAATAGTATGTCATGCAAATAGAGTGACCGAAACTACCTGAGCTTGTAAGATGCTTCAGAATTCAGCTGTAACTGAAGTCGTTCATAGAATATTAACAACGTAGTGGAATGTGGGTCTTCACACATTTGCTGCTGTAGCAAAGCTGCCAAACCGCAGAAACAAGGACCAAGCACTTAGCCTTTAAGTAGCTCTTTCTATTTTTTTCCTAAGAATTTGAGTAACTGTCTTGAACAAACACTCACTGCCTGCAGCATTTCATGTCCGTGTTTTGTTGGGGTCGAGCCTGAGTGTGTTCTCTGCTGTCTTCAGGACAGAGACCGAATATCAAACTACTTTTTTCTTTTTTTTTTTAAATCACTCTTTTTGTGAGCACAGTACGATACAAATAGAACAGTATTTACCAATCCCGAGTGCTGGTGTGGAGCTGCAGTTCAGCCTTTCGTCACTCGGTGGTGCTCACGTATCACAGGTGTTCGTTCGGCCCCTCAAATGTACCTTGATGAGCGGATCCCCCCAAAATTTCTATCACTTACATGCCAATAGATGGCAAAAATACTGTCCCAGGTGAACTTGAAAGCGCAGGTAGCATCATGAGCTAGACTGTAGACACTTATTTATAAATATTGGTTTCTTAAGGTGGTAAAATGTACTGGAAATCACATTCTCAATACTACTTTCAAATCAGAAAATAATCTGTTATGGAATGGTACTGTTTATTGGTTCTGTTATACACACTTTTGAGTGAAAATTATGGTGGTTATGGTTCTTACTCTCTAAAAAGAATGATCTTAATACATCTCTGAAGGCGCTTGGAGAGCAAAAAAGCCCCAAACAACCCAATTGTGACCCCAGCAGAATTAGAAGGCTATTTTTATTGTTTTGGAGATGATCTAGAACATGCTGAGGCAAATATTATGTACGGTGTGAACTCAGCCACAGATAGTTTCCTGAAAATTGCTATAGTCTAAAACACTGGGAAAAAAGCACAGAGATAAATCATAAGAAAACAAATTCCCAAGAAAGGTGACATCTTGGATATTGGTACAAAAGCTGTTCAGTGAGATCTTTTCAATTTGCTGTAAGAATGAGCTAATGCAGAGACCAACAATGGTTATCATGTAATTTCAAAGCTTTTACGTAATTCTAGAAATAGTTTTGGACAATGCCTTGTACTTTGTTACCCCTCAAGGACCATTCCTGTAGTGAGCAAAGTGTTATGCACGGAGTTGCTTCATCTGAGAGGGAGAGAGGGTGGATTATTTGGGGTATGTCTCAAATTAAGACTTATTTCACATAAAACTCTCAGAGCTGCTCAGGCCAGCAGTGCCTGCCTCTCTACAAAGTACATGGCTGCTTCGTGCTTTTCTCCAGTTCTGTGTATGGATGGGATCAGGTTTATTGACTTCCTGAGATCACACTAGATCAGAAACATCCAACTGACTTGCATACTCTGTAAACAAGAAGGTTACAAAGTACCACGTGTAGCACAGGTAGATTTCTTACTAAAGCCCCTCTCAAATGTTGTACTGTATGACATATTCCTTGACTGTTGCTTTAACTCCCTAACTGGTATTTTGTGTAAATCGTATTTTCTGGTAGTTTTTTATGCTTATGGTCCTGTGTAATTTCTATAATTTTGCCTTCTCTTTTCATTACATGAATCTGAAAACTTTTTTCATTTTAATTTTTCATTACACCCCGTCTCAACTAGAAAATTCTGTGTTGCTGTGAACAGGTGTCAGTTACAGACACAGCTACACACCTGAATGTCTAAGCCAAGAAATCCCCTATTCATGCAACACATCTTGTGTTGATGAACTCTGTTTTCCTTTAGAAAATAATGTTTGCAAGTCATTGTATATTCTTAAATATGATTGTGTAGTTTCTGATCATGTTTAAGTTTAGTGAACAGTAGTTTCTCTGCTTGTATTGATTGTGTTTATGTTTTTTCAAGGTATATTTCTGAGTATTTTTAGTGTCATGAAGATGGTGAAGGGTCTAGAGGGGGAATTGTATGAGGAGTGGCTGAGGTCACTTGGTTTATTCAGCCTGGAGAAAAGAAGACTGAGGGGAGACATTGCAGTTACAACATCCTCACAAGGGGAAGCAGAGGGGCAGGCACTGATCTCTTCTCCCTGGTGACCACTGCCAGGACCCAAGGGAATGGCATGAAACTGTGTCGAGGAGGAAAAAGTTCTTCCCCCAGAGGGTGGTTGGGCCCTGGAACAGGCTCCCCAGGCCAGTGGTCACAGCACCAAGCCTGTCAGAGTTCAAGAAGTGTTTGGACAACACTCTCAGGCACATGGTGTGATTCTTGGGTCTGTTCTGTGCAGAGCCAGGAGCTGGACAAGATGATCCTTGTGTGTCCCTTTCAACTGAGGATTTTCTATGATTTTATATTATCCATGGTGGAGTGGGAGAAACCCAAACCAGTGATTAGTATTTTGGATTGAGATGGTGCCACCATGGGGTTATTTCAAACTGGCTGTTATCACAGTTGCCCATTCTGAAGTATCCGCTTCCTGTAAATATGTGATGAATAACTTCTCTGAGTTTCATAATAATTTCCTAAAAAGAAAAGTGCAAGTTCATAATTTAGATTTATGGCTAGGGAAGATGACTTCTGTCTTCCCTGTTTGTGTAGTTGGTTATGCCTTCCACTGAACATCATTTACATGAGCTTTTGATCCTATTGGGCGATTCTCATGGAGTATGAAGAGGGTTCAATATCTCAGATTGAAGTCCCTGCAACTTATGTGAAAACAGACAGCAGAACAGAGAACAAAATTAATGCCCTCATGAAGAGAAAGGCCAGAACCCAGGAGGTTCTTCATTATGAATCAAGTTTGTCATGTACTAGATGATATGCACAGGAGAGATTATCAATTTCCCTCAGTTTTGGAAGAAATTATCGTCAGAATTCATATCATCTTAGATCCTAAAGTCAATTAAATACAAGAGACATTTGTTCAAAAGCAAGCTTCTTAGTTTTGGTTTACACAGGATGACTTGGTTTGTGTATTATTTGATATTTGTTTGGCTTTGGACATCAGGGACCTAGACCTACACAAAATAGATTACTTGATTTGTGTAAAGAAAGCAGCAGGGCTGTACCAGCATTTTTACAACAAACAGTAGTCCCTGTAGTCAATTCTATCCCAGTCCCCCTGAGTAACTTACCAGTTAATTATTACAGGTTAAAATCTTTTATAGAAGAGATTCAAGTTCAGCAGTAATCTTGAAGGACAGTGCCATCACTTACAGATAAGGAATGTCCTGATCAGTTGTGCCAAGGGAAGCTCTGGGTTAAGTTCCAGTAATCCATAACCATGTATGGGCAAGCAGCTGAAGTTCACAGTAGGCAGCAGGGACTTCTTGTTCATAAATATTCACAAAGTACTTAGGTGTCCCCGTGGTGGAAAGCACATGCTGACAAGTGCCAAACTCCCTGGACTGCTCTGCTGTGTGGGAACTGTGGGGTGTCAGCTCAGCTTCTGCATCTGACTTGCATCATAGCATTAATCCAGACTCATGCTATGATTCCTTGGAAACTGTGCACTTAGCTGAATAATTTATCATGTGACTTTCAATTATTTATGACTTCTTATAACAAATGAAATAAAAGCTAAAGGTGGAAGAGATTTGTAACTTATGAATATCCAAGCGACAATCAGCAGTTTGCTGTGTCATCAAATTCCTGTGTTTGCTGCCTGTTTGGTTCTCTGAAGGTATTCCAAGGGAATGGTCATTTGATACTGAATTGATTAAAACAGTAGCAGATTACTCCCTGCCACTTGTTCATCTAATTGCACTGCTTTCCTTTTTTCTTTTCTCTCATTTAATAACAGAAACCAGAAATCAAAACTGGAATCCATCAGGGCATTTTAGAATTGTAAACAGATCTTCTATGATCAGCTTGGAAACTGTAGGACCTTTTTGATTGCTGCTTATATTAAATAAGCTTTTCTGAAGGAACCATCTCTTGCTTGGTTCAATCATGTGTTGCTCTTTCATGTCAGGCTCAGCTGCTGCATCGGCTGAGCTGCCGTGGCTACTGAGTGTACAGTCCTGCTTGGCCCCAAATAGGAGATAATGAGAACACTGACAGAGAGGCCTGGTGGATTTATCTGGAGCAGTTTGAGGAGTTGGCCTTCAGGAGCTTTCTTCTTGAGCAGCCAAGCATGACTTTCATATTGTGTGAGCAATGCTAAGGGAGTGAAGACCTAGAGCCAGGTGTCCAAGTCCTTGCTGAAACCTCTGTGACAGCAGCTGATGCTCTTGTGCCACAGTTTAAGAGTACACCTGCAAATGGAGGTTGCCAGGGAGTGAAACCCTAAATAGCAGCTCCAGCCACAGGGTCACAATTGTCAGATAATCTCTAGTGCAAAATAATACAGGTTCAAAGACAAGTTTAACAGCTCTGGATTCATGCAAAGCAGATCTCACTGGAGACAGTGTGGGGAAGTGCTTTACTCCCTACCTCCTGCCCCCCTGCCAGCACCCAGCTGTTCCTGCAGCCCAGCATGGCACAGCAGTGCTCCTCCGGGCTTTCAGGCAGGAGTAAAGGACCTGCAGACCTGCCTTGCAGCAGGACTGTGGCAGTGCCAAAGCACAGCACGGGTGCAGGAGGCAGGAGCTGCTGTTGGAGCCCACCACAGCTCTGCATCCCTCTCTCCAGTAAAGCTGTGCTCTTACACAGCCACCACAAGGCTATGGAAACACACACACACCTCCATCTTTGCAGAGGGATGTTCTGCTAAAATTGGAAGCAAGGCAGAACTGATCATTGCAACACACAGCAGTCCAAGAAATGGACCATCTCGCACTGGAACGATTTATTTGGAGCTCAGTGTAAGAATGTTTGGGAAGTTCCAGTGCTGGATAAACCCCTAGTGGGGGCTGCAGGTCAGTCTGGCGTTGGAGCACAGATGTAGGGTTTCAGTGCTGTGGATGGATTCGGTAATTTAAAGCCACAGCCATACCACAGTCCTTTGCACAGGCATTACTTTGTTAAAATTTCTAGTTCCCTCATTATTAAAGAGCATAAAACCTGACATTCTGTGGCTTCTTTGAAATCAAAAGGTTACAACTGGAACATGTCAAGAACCTTTGTTCAGCTTGTGTAACACAGGTGTCTGTGAAATCCTCCGCAGCAATGTCTGATACAACTTCTACATCTGCTTAGTCATCTTTGTGAATTTGGTGGTATTGTTATTGGGTTTTCTTTTTCTTTTTTACTGCTCTCTTTGACTAAGCAGCCGACTTTTTAATTTTCAGTGGGATTTGTCCATTTGACTGGGGTGGATTCTAACTAGGAATTTAATATATGTGAGTGGGAGGCAGAGTGCCTTAGAGGAAATATTACTTGGCTTTACAATAAATCTCATCCCCCCCAGGGCTGAGCTCCCGGGAGCTCCGTGCTGCAGCACTCGGCACATCCTGCTCTTACACTCAAGCAGCGAGTGGTGCTGATGGCTGAGTTCATTGTTTCCAAAAGTGTTCACAAGGAGCACTTTCAACACTGGTGGAGAATTGTGCTCTGGGCATTACTGGTGAATTACCTTTCTTTGAGGTGCATGGCAGAGACAGAATTTAGTGATTTTGTAATTAAGCAAATGCCTGGGGATCACTTCTGTCTCATTCCTTTTGTTGAAACTGATGTTGAATTTTTATGGATTTGTAAGCTAGTTTTAGTAAGAAATTGGGGAGGTGCAGTATTATTACTTTAGACTGAGCTGTGGCCACCTGCCTCAAAGATACCATGTGTAATCGGAATATTTGCATATGCCTGTTTACTGTGTCTTCTTACAAGTTGCCCGTGTTGTCAAGATGTTCTCTCTTGTCTGCATCAAGGATGCTGTATTTTTTCCTGTGCAGAATGAGCCTCCAGTTCTTTGTTGCATCCACTACATTGTAATGAGAAAACTGCTGCAGTGAGTGGAATGAATTCCAGGTTTGCTGGACAGTCAGTGAATTTTCCCCGATTTTTTTCTGTGTTTTTTTTTTTTTTTGGTTGTGCTTATGCAACATATTAGCAAACATCATTCCTAGTTCATTGTTTCTCTTGACACCAATGTTATGTCCTTCATGTGTTCTAAAAAAGCTTTTCAGTATTTCTGGGTGGTTACTTCATTTTTGAATTGTACATGTCTCACTGATTGTCAAGACCACAGTATCATACTCAAGAGGGCTAGAAAGTATAAAAAGCAATTAATTTCCTCAGTATTAGTTGATTCTTTTTGCCTTTGATTGTAGACTATTTAGTAACATGCTTTTGTAAAGCTATAAACTGTGCTTTTATCTTTTTCTTCCCTCCCCTCAAGTACTATAGTTACTTGAATGCATGTCAGGAATAAACATTGAAGAAGATGACTGATGGAAAGAGACATTTAGGAAAAGTGAATTTTCTCATTAAAGTTGCAGCAATTAATATTTGAATTGCTAATGGGAATTAGTTCCACTAAAGGGACAATATGTTGACATAAATATCCTTGCAACATTGAAAGGAAAATAATTCTGCTTGCAAATATATTTAAATTCAGAAAAGAACCAATTAACTTTTACATTAGGAAATATTTTAGTTGAATTTGTATGGAAAGAATTCTTACAGTGGCTATTAGTATGTCTGGTTTCCCTTCACAACTCCTGTAATTCACAATAGTCTGTTTTCTGTGCACTGATGAGTATAGATCAGTTGATATGAAGATCTTTCTGCAAAATTTCTAATTGCAACAAATTTAAATATTCAAACTAATTCCTGTAGAATGAAAATTCTTTTTGGCAGATGCTGTAGCCCAAGGCTGCAAGAAGAGTTACAACATGGCAATTGTGAGATGTTTAATTATATTTAAATGCTTGAATACAAAATCTGCATCCAATCTTTAGTTCTGTAATGGTATCTCTTTTTTTTTAATTTTTGTAAAGGAACATTAATTAGCAGAGAGCAGTTAATAGTGAAGTGTATCAAGTAAGTGTAATGAGATCGCAATGGAGAAATGCCTGTTTAGCTGATTTGATGTTTGATGGAATTAAGTCTTCAAAGATACAGAGAACAAACAAATTATTTAGTCCTTGTCAAGTTTCCCTCTAAAATTCCACCGAGGTTAAGGCAGCACAATCCTTAATTACATTCTTAAACAAGACCAAACTGTAGAAAAAAGGTTGAATGAACAGTAGATGGTGATAATGCAACACGTAACGATAAAGCATTGCTAGAAATAGCAAATTCACAGGTATTTGGTCAGTACCACATAATAATTTTTAATAATTTTCCTGTTTAGACACAAATTTCTTCAGTTCAATCACAGTCTATTAGTATTTGATTTAGACCTGAAATATATGAATAGACTATAAATGTGTTTACATTTTATTTTTCCATTTCTCTCCAGGAAAAAAAGTTCTCGTTTTCAAAAATGTGGCTTTAGAGCCATATTCATGCTTTATTAATCAATGTTCACTTTTGTTCTGTCACTTTTAATCAATGTAGATAGCAACCCCAAGTGTCCCAAAGAATTATTTAAAATAAATGCTTTTTAATATCTAAATAAATCATGTTAATTTAATGGCTTGTTCAGTTCTGTGCAGGATAGCACAATTACTCTTCTTTACTTTATGATTATTGATTTCTTTTCCAACATTGACACATAAGATTGACCAAAAATAAAGTATGCCCCTTTGTGTGTATGAGACTTTGCTCAGTGCGAAAGAAAATGGTATAAGCTCTATTCTTTGAAGTTAACTTATTCCAACAATATTCTCTTTCATGTTCCAGAAAATGTCTTCTGGATTTCTTTGGGTTACTAATTAAGAACTGTTAATTTTCAAATAACCATAAACTGTTTTTATCGTGAGCTGGCCTGTTCAGTGTTAGTGCATATGTTACAGCATTTAAAAACTTGGCATCTTGAAAAATATTTGTGAGTGCTGTAATTGTGACTTGCTAATGGAAATGAAAAGTGAATCACCCATTTCACTTGCAAATTTCAGAAATCTCATTGCCATTCAAAGATATTTAAGCGTGGTTAAATTAGTTAACGTTCTTATTCAGAAAATGAAATTATATTTAATCCATCTACATATATTACAGTGCTCATATAGTGATTGAATTCTTGGTGGTTAACTCAGGGATTAGTTCTGAATGTTTATGACTGTTCATGAATGGCATGAATAGGCTGGTTTGGAGAACAGGAAAAAACAGTTGTTGACGACTATTATGGCGTTACTAGTAAATCAGTATTGTTCAGGGGGATGGCAAAAGAAGTTCAGCATTGGATTTTAAGAGTTATGCAGCAGTACTTAGGATTGAAATGGGTATATGGCTTGGCTAATAAATCCGTAGTGGGCAAAGGAATGATAAATGGAACCCAAGATTTGGTTTTCGAAGTTATGTAGTAATATTTAGGTTTTAAAAGTTTTGGTTAATGATTAAACATATATATGTAAGGAGGAATGCCAAACAGCACTCATGGTTTGCTTTTCTCTGGAAGTGTGATGATCTTGATTTTCCCATAGAAATCAAGTGTTCTTAATTTACTGTGAGTGTTTCTTTCCTTAGCTAAAACCAAGTATTCTTCTAAGTAGGACTGATTTGTGCATGCTGCCTTTTTGTATTTCATGGTCGCACCAGCTTCTGCTTCCTCTAACAGGTAGATGAATGTCTTTAAATTGTCTGAGCATGCAGACACTGGTGTTCCAAATACAATGGGTCAAGTGTAAAGAGTTCTTTGAATTTTCCTTGCTAAGCTGTAAACTGCAGGAAAGGCAGTCCCTGCCACCAGGCAGAGAAATCTGGTTAAGATTGCTGGTAACAGGATAGCTCTGTGTGAGATGGGTAAGGATTAGCTGAAAATCACCCTGGAACGAGAAGACCAACTTAATCACCCTGGAACGAGAAGACCAACTTAAGTGAGCAAAGTAGATTCCAGTAAATAGCGTGGCATTTAAAGTCTGTGAAATATCTTAATTGTAAATAAAAGCTGGATTTGTAAAAGTGCAAACATGAGAGGTCTGAAGGGAAACATGAGGAAACTATAGCACCTGATACCCAAGAAGTTACTTCACATGAGAGATATCCTGTGTGCACAATGCAATGTCAAATCAGAGGGATCCTGTAAGATCAAGATGTAAACTGTTCAGAAAGGAGAGTTCAGGTGGGCATAGGCAGGGCTAGGTATCAAAAAACAGATTCCAGGAATGTAATATTCTCAGTGTGGAAGTTACCAAAGAAATCTAAAATTATTATTTCTTGAACTACACTGTTGTCTGTAACATGCAAATATAATCAACTGTGTAATATTCTAGAAAGCACCTGACTCTGAGCAGCAGCAGTGATGGGTGGCTTCATCCTGTCAGTAGGTGTGTGGTGTCTGTGTTTCCAAACTCCACAAGCAGCTTCGGTACTGTGGGAGCTGTTGTGCAGACCTTCTGTGTGAGGGTTGTCACCTCCCCTTCCTTTGGTCCCTATTTGTAGTGCTGTACCTTCGTGTTTGTTAAGACATCATTAATTACACAGGCACTCCTTTAATTTTATTGCTTGTGACCAATTTCAGATCCAGTCACAGGCCCAGTGAGAGGTGATGCATTTTTACAGAATTGCACCTGGTCCTTGTACTGAGGAGTTACAGGGTGAGGAGGTCACCCTACAAATGTTGTGGGTGATGTAACAACTCTCCATATTGGCAAATCAGAAATAAAAAATTAAGTGAAATCATAATTACCTGCAATTAATGGAACTACTGCCCATGTAACATGAAGTTTGTTTAATTTATAAACTTCAAATTGTGATCAAGTATTCCTAGATCAAACTTTTTCTGTGGTATTTTATCAGCCCTATTTATTAATGACATTAAAAGCATTATATTTCTTTTACTTCCTTGTCAGCAAGCAACTGTACCTAGTCAATAATTCATGTTGCAGTTTATTCAATAAACAGAGTGTGTTTTGAGAAATGCTGTCTTTTAAGACTTGCATCTGATCCAATAAACCAAATTATATAATAATAAAGTATGTCATTGATGGAAGCAAATACCAGATGGGTTGTAAAACATTTAATTTTTGGTAAGTGCAGATAGACTGAGATAAACACTGCTGTAGTGCATTGTCAGTCACTGCCAAAGCTCAGAAAGGGATTCCCACTGCGTGTCCCTGTTCTGGAGCATTCTACCTGCATGTTTGTTTTCTCTTGCTTGAAGTCTTGCTTTCCTTAGTCCCCTTTGCTCCCTATGAGTGCTCTTTCAGCCCGGTGTGCTGGCCTGGCTGCGTGTCAAAGTGTGACAATACAAGCCAGCAAGGGTTTGCTGATGAAAGTCAGGAGGTGTTCCCAGAGAAGGTGCTCCCAGGGAGGTGTGTGAGCCTGCAGAGCCAGGGCTGGGATGCTGCTCTCTGTAATCTGGGGAGTGGGCTTGTCTGCTGTGTTATTTCCCCTCCCTGAAGTGATGGATGTTGTTGCCTCTGACAGAACCAGCTTCCTCCAGGATGGATGCAGTGAGAGAGTTTTGTACTCTTAACACAAAATACATTCACAAGACTCTTTCAGTTGCCAAGTTCAAGATGATCTTTAAAGTGTGTTTGTACTATTGAGTTGCAAGGCTATGGTTTCTTTCCACACAGTTAAGTTCCAGCAGCTGTCATTCTGTATTTAAGGTATCTGCTAGCACTTCTAGAATAAAGTCTTCTAATTGGGTGTTCACTGACAGCTTATCTTTACAGACATGTGTTAGTGGTGGACTTGGCAGTATGAGGTTTGTGGTTGGACTCGATAATCTGACAGGTCATTTCCAAGCCAAACAATTCTATGATCTGCTTATATGTCTATATTATACACTAAGTCAAATTTGTAATAATGAATAAATTAGCATATCTGTTTTAGCATTGTATCAAAAGGGGTAATTAATTATTATATTTGGAGGATACCCACATTTTAGTAATTTCCCCTGTTTTTCTGTATATGCTGCCTAAATCTATATTTTCTTAATTTGTGCAGTAAATCTGAGATTTCTTAATTCATGAAAATAATTTTAGACCTTTTAAATCGTGCTTAATACCTGAACCTAAGTAGCAGAAAGTATAGAAGCAGATTTTTTATAGAAACCTGACTTTCAGATGGACTTGTATATTCCAGATGGAGCCTTGAGAAAATCTTAACAAGAAAGTCTGTTCTTCCTGATATCCATAACAAATGTTCATGTGACACACTTCAAAAGGTTTGTTTAGAATACTTTGCACAGTTCAGAATATTTTGAACATTTTAAAAGAATGAAGACAATGCAGGCAGATTTTCAGCAGATAATAGTCAAGTACTGTGGCTGAATTATGAGCAATGATAGTTTACTCTTTATTATAAGCCAGCCTTTAGATGCAGGTTGAATCATATAAACAGAGACACTTTGTCTCCTTCAAAATGTAGACTGGATTCTGTTGGTAGAGAGGAAATGCAGTCAGGATTCTTTAGCTAAGAAAAGTTTGTTGTTTTCTTATGATTACTAACCTTTTTTTTTTTTAATCTATCACCCTATTTGACATCACCAGGGATGCCAAATCTGAGTTATTTTAGGAGTCCTTAAATCACAGAATATGCCCATTTTAGCTGTGTGTTCAGGTAGAAGTTACTTGTGTCAATATTGAAATGGAGTAGAGTGAATGTAGAGTGAATTTAAGCACGCTTTATGTGTTTTATGTATTGAAAAGTATAGTTAATTTACATAGGTTAATTCCTGATGGAAGATTTTGAGCTTCCTTATTTTTCTTCTAAAGTTATCAGAAAAGAGACACTTTGGGTCTGGAGACTTTTCCATTTTCTCTGTGAGACTTCAGAGGCTCTGACATAACTTCTTTTTCAATACCTGATCATATTATCCAAAGCTTTGCAGCAAGCATGGTCTAGTTATGTTATATTAATATATATTAATATGTTATATTGAATGCACTAAAATCAAACCTTATCTATATCCAGAAACAGAACACACATATACCAGTGACATGCAGATGTGCTTAATCTCAATTGCATGACAGAAATTCTCTTTCTAAATGTAAATGTCTTCCAGCTGTGGATATGAATCAGAATTGTGTAGCAGAAAGCCAATATCTTATTTGCAAAAAGTATATTTTCTTGATTTCTTCTTCTGGGAATTAATTTAAATGAGAAAAACACCTGTCATCTTGTCTGACAGCTGATGACAGCATCAACATCACTGAGTGACTAAGATGACAAGCCATCTCTGCACATCAACACATCAGGCTTTTATTGCTCTCTTGGGTGTACAAGAAACTTGTATTAAGTGGTGTTCAACAAGGACTCATCCTGTTTGTCAGTTCTCTGACACATTTGCATGAAGGAAGGGGTAATGTCCCCATGTCAGCTGAAGATGAGGAGATTGCAGTAGGTATTGCCTGTCTGTTTAGTGTGAAGCTTGTCTTTAGAGATGCAAACAAATCAAAGGGCATGTTTTTCATCACACTTCCAGATGGGGATTAGGCAAGTTTATGTAAAAAATCATGCATTGTTAGTCAGAAACTGATTGTTTGCATTTAGGAAGAAATTTTCTTATGAACAAATACACCTTTTTTTTTTTTTCTTTTTTTTTTCTTTTTTTTTTTTTTTTTAAGATCAAGTGAATTCCTGTATTTGTATCACTGTCACGTTTAACTACTGTGACTTTACAACCATGCAGCAATGAAGGGAAAACCACTAAAAGCACTGTGGAAACTTCCCTTCAGTCTGAAACTTGCCTTTCATGTATTCAACAGTTTTTGGAAATGCATCACTTTGTTCCAGTAAGAAACATGATATTCTCTAATACCCTCCAAAGTTATCTTCAGACACAGTCCAGTGATCTGTTCTTCAGGGACTGGTGAAGTAAACGGAAATGGGTTGTGTTATGTTGTGATCACAACTGATGTTGTGAGATCATCAGGGAGGTCTCAGCAAAATATGCTTTCTCACAGTACCCTGACTAAGGGGTTTTGTCCAAGTCAAGCTGACAGTGAACTGCTCTACTCCAGGGTCTGTATAGAACTAAGTCTGAACTACAAATTCTCCTATGACACATTCATATTTTAAAGTTGAAGAATATGTAAAATCCCTACATTTTTACAACCTTTTTTAGGGGATTTAGGACCTCCCTAAACAAATGTTAAATACTAAAGGATTAGAGTTTATTGAAACAGTATAATTAGATTTCAGCCCCAAATCCAGATTCACACTCTTCACTTAGGTGTTCTGGTGAGGGTCAGACTGATCTTTAGGAAAAAAATTAACATCCTGAGTTTATTGCCAGAAAATACTGAAAATAAAGAAAATAAACAATACTATTCTGTGTGATTTTTCTTGTGACTCCACAAAGAGACTTTGGCATAAACTGCAGAATTTTCTTGCTACTCCTTATTTCATACATGAATCTTGAACATATGCTCTGAATGGGTTTGAAATCACTTAGATTTTATTTTTTATTTATGTTTATTATTATGCAGTAATCCATAGCACTGAAAACATGTCATAAAGAAAACTGTGCAGTAGGGAATTAATGGGAGAAATATTTCAAAACAGTATTTCTAATATGTTGCTTAATCTCTATGGTGACTGGCATATTTATTTGATTTGTAATGTTATTGTCTTTGTACACTCATATTTGTTTCATCATTTCGTGTTGTCAGATATTCGGTAATGACATTGTGCATTTGAAGAAATTATGATGGGATTTTGAACATTACATGGTTTTATATTTTTCTGGTTTTATTAATATAAAGATTTCTTTTTTCTCCAGAAAGGTCCTAAAGAAAATCTCCATTGGAGACCTAAAGCCTAATGAAACAGTTGAAGCAAATCTGGAAGCACAACTACTCTCCAAATTAGACCACCCAGCCATTGTCAAATTTTATGCAAGCTTTGTGGAGCGAGATGGTTTCTGCATTATCACTGAATATTGTGAGGTGAGACTGAAGAAATTTGACAAAATGTGTGTAGTAAAATAGGGTCTTCAAAGAAGCCATTTAAAAAAATGTTTTCATTTGAATTCTAGGCTTTATTTGTTACTTGTGGTGTCACCTGTTACTTGTTAGGTGTATTTCAGGTAAGCAATGTTACCCACTCACCTGAGACTCAGGGCACAGACAAAACAGAGAAGTGGAAACAGGTAATTTTAAGTACAAGTTCATCTTGTATGTTGTAATCAGTATTGCAAGGAAGACTTAAATGCAGACGCATTACAAATCTGTGGGAGAACTCAGAGAGGTTGTACCACCTGTGCACTACTGACAGGTAAGAGAGGATGAGACTGGGAGTTTGGCATCAGGGTATGGAATGTGATATAAATGGGGAAGGGGAAAACTCACTTGTCATTTGGAAGTGATTACGAGAAGTTTAAGCTTGATCACATGGATGATGAGCTTGGCTTTGTGAAATGAAAAATTGGGTGAGTCAAAGACCAGAGAGTAGTGGATACAACACATAAAGCAGGATATACTACAGTATAGTTGTCATTCATTTTCTAACTCCAGCATTTGGTTTAAAAACATATTGCTGAAATCTGTCATAAGGCTTTAAAATAAGAATTTAAACATATTTAAGCCAGCTTTTTAGGAGTTTATATAAAACAAGTGCCTACTTTGTATTAAATATAGATGTGCTCTTTAAAAAAAATAAATCTGTCATACACAAAGTGATCTTTCATGAAACTGTGAAGCAAACTCTTCACTTGTGCTCTGCTAGAAATGCTTTGGAAGCTCATGATCTTGGACTACTGGATTACCTGCCCACAAATCAGATTTGACTTAACTATTCTCTTCAGTTTTGAGTCTGCTAGGTCGGGTCAGAATGGTATTCCAATAGGATATGCCTTCTGTCTTTTTCCCAAAGGACACATGATATGATTGCATTTAAGCAATTACAGTGTATTTCATCAAATGTTCAGACAGGGAGGGTATAAAGCAAAGTTGCACACAGTTGCTATAAAGTTTCTTTCCTATTTTAGTGGGAGTATTTCCAGAAAGTATACTTTTGTATTTACTTATCTATAACCTGCCTTTTTTATGTGATAGGATTTGGGTCTCTTGACCTAAAAAAGATGCCTGTTAAAATCATACATAAATTGGGAATGAGAAAAATGTATTGCTACCTGATCATTGCTTGGGAGTCTAGTACAGGCAGTTTCTCATGCATAGAATAATTACCAGATTGGCAGTAATTTGTACTCTTGGGCAGACTGAAAACAAAGAGCAAGCATTAAGTTGGCATGGAAACAGAACTACCCTCTGAGCCTTATTCTGCTTTCTCCAAGGTGCTGTGACTTATTCATTAGCCACGGTACTTTCTCCATTCTTGCATGAGTAGCACAGAGTGAGCCTCCAATGCAGCTGCCTCATGCTATATTTGTCCTGTGAAAGAAAAACAGAGAACATTCGTTTCCATTGCTCACTGTGACATCTTTTATTATAACTGAATTAAATTTATAGAAAAGAAGTGTATGTGTTCTGTTTTGATCTTCTTGTTGAGCTTCTTTGACAGTTTCCCCAAATGAACACCTTACAGGTAATTTAAACACTGTCAGCTAACTCAGATTTCAACCAAAATGCCTTCATGAACCTTGGATTTCATTTCATAATATAAATTGGACTTCAATAAAATACAGTTTTTACAAAGTAGTTACTTTAAATGTTGCAACATTTTCATACATTATAAGCCAGAACTGATTGTACTTTCCCCTAGACAATTATTTGTCTCTTCACTGTGGTCTCAGCTGTGATGTGAGCACACATATGCTAAGGAAATCTGAGCAAAAAGATTAACTAAAGCAATCAATGCCTGTTCACGTTATCAGATCTAGATGCTAAGATGTTTTAAATAACTTACTGGTGTGCTGGATACTCTTTATATTTAAATGGAAACTGCAGCTTGTAATCTCCATATGTATGCAGTTTGTTGAGTTGTTGGATTCCTTATGAACTTCATTATCCTGACCTTCCAAAATGCAAAATCAGGTTAACAAATTTTGTCAAGAGTTTCATGATAGCACTCTTTCAGCAAATCTTTTATGATGTCTTTTTGTTTTCCCTTTTTTAGACACAAAATCAAGGTTAAGTTTATTGTAGGCCATTGAGATCACTCCTCTGTTCTAAAAAGCTGTGCAGTTGTGTGAGGGCACATGTAGTACATTATTCAACTCCTTTTGTTTTGCTCAGACCTTTTGAAGCAATTGTCCCTCAATTTCAGAGTATTCACTACCCTAACTCTGGTGTCCTGCACTTGTTTTCTTTGCATTTTTCATTGTGGTGTGTTATGGGGAGAGGGGACACATTGAGACAGGGAGAGATGGTGGTTGGAGCCATTCATGTACCCTCCCCTGGGCAGCACATGGTCCACTGTGGCCAGGAGCCAGCTGACATGTGTTGGAGCATCCCCCCAGTCCTGTGCTTTTGCTACAGTTGGGTGTGGGTGGTCTGGGGCATCTCTCTGGAATAGGTGAGTCATTATTTTCAAGGTGTGTGAGTAGGCTCAGACACAGCCCATCTGGATGCCATGCAGTGGGGTTCCCAGGATTTTTCTTTCTTCTCTCTGCTTTGCTGTGAGCAACCACAGGGGAAGCTGTGGAACATTTGGAGTTGCAAAGGGGAAGCAGCTGCTGGGAGTTCCAGGTTCCCAGAAGAGCTTATCTCTGGGCTGCAGCAGAGAGGCAGATGGAGAGTTGAAGCTGTGTTCCCTTCCCTAGTGAGTAAGATTAGTCAGACATTTCAATTAAAAAATTGCAGGGCATTGTCAAAGAAAATATTTTTGATATATGACAGAATAGATTTTCTTTCTCTTAACACACTCTCAAAGGTTGTAACTTAGAACCTCAAGGGCCATAGAAATAACTGTAAATTCCTGTCAAAGGCATAGGACATAAGTGCATGGGTCTGCAAGGACAGAACCTGCTTATTCTGTAGCAGCAGAATGGAGCACTGTGGTGTTGGGAGCAGAAAAACAAGTGCTGAGGAGATCATAAAATGTTGAGAGTCAGCAACACATTGGATCAAAGGGTGGGAAGTGGCAGTACTGGTGCAGTTGTACAGGCTAACCATTTTCTTGTATATGGCACATAAAACTTCTGATTTTATGCAGAATGCATAATGTAAAAGCAATGATTGATGGTGAATAGGCTGTCCTGACGTAAGGTAATTAGTCACCAGAATATAATGAGGCTCACAGTCCCTTTGCTCTGAGGTTTGTTACCTCAACACATTGCTTACCACTGATGTGTGTGCATTCTTGTAGACAAAATCCATTCATTTCATAAACTAGATAAACAATCAGCTGACAACCATCTGTCTATTTTTTTAGCAAAAAGAACAGTTTTCCTGTAAGTCTTGTCAAAATCCTCTCTCATCATGTTGTTGTACAACTCAGTTTTTCCAAAAACCCCTTAGTTTTCTAGTAGTCTTTTTCTGGATGTGTTTTCTGGTTTATTGTGACTCCCTACTGTGTGTCATATTGTTCCAATTCCAGTTTTAATTCAGGATCAGTTGTAGTTTTAATGAAGTATGTGCATACTCTATGTATGTGCCACATATTCTTGAAACTTTAAATCTGCTTTGTTTCTGGAAATAAATGAGTTTGAAAGTGGGGCAATGTATCATAATTAAAGACTGTATTTTAATTCTTAAAAGAGCAACATGGTTTCTTTGATGCTGACATGGTTATTTTAACAAAATAAATGAGAGTTTCTCTTGATTGTGCAATGTCTGACTGGAGTAGAAATGCTTTTATCAAATTTATAAACTTATTTAGTCTGATTGGGACAGAGAGATTTTACTTATTTAAGTGTCTGTATATTAGCCAGTCATCACAAATCTTTGCAGAGAAACAGCATTCCTACAACATGATCCATCCCTCCCTAACATAGATACCCAGATGGCAGAGATAGTTGCACTATACAGGTTCATGTTCCTTTGTGTTTGCTATAAAGAGGGTTTGGGTGCCCAGCTCTGATGCACACATCTGAAGTTGGGTGATATGAAGTAAAAACAGCTGAAAACTTTGATGATACCGTGTGACACTAAGAGAAAATTGACCTACTTTCCCTATGCAGCCAGAGTTCTTGATCTGACTTTGTTTCTCAGTTGTGTGTGCTTTTGGTGCTGGGAGAGTTCAGAGCTCACTTGCATGCATTGATTTTACAGATGTGTGGCAGGGAGCCTGAAGGGCTAAGCAAGTGGAGTCCTGGACTTTGATGAAGGAGATGGCATTTTAAAAACTTGCTTTAAATATACAAATTTGTTGTGATATTTTTCAGGGTGGAGACCTAGACTTTAAAATTCAAGAGTGCAAAGATTCTGGGAAGATGTTCACTCAAAGTCAAGTAATAGACTGGTTTATACAGTTGTTACTCGGAGTCAACTACATGCATGAAAGGTACAGTCATTTAATGTGAGAGCATTTAGCCTGGGATGGGAATGAGTTGCAGATACTCAAACAGAAGTGAAACTGTGTGGATTGTCTTGTGTTGGTATAAAGATCTGTTCACCGAACTGTTGTAGTTAGTACATGTCATATACCTCAAGTGTAATTAATTATCTATCCTGCAAGGACATTGTGCATTGTATCTTTCAGCAGCACAGTGGTAGGTTCTTACAGCATTAGACACACTTTTTCTAAGAGCCACATGAAAAATGTACCACAATAGAAGGAGTTCAATATTGTTAGAAGAAAATGGATTAGAAGGTTAAAACAAAGTCAGCTTTTAAAAGGAGAATCAACAAAGGTGTCTTGTAGATATTTGATGTGAAGAATCCAATGTATGTGCTTGATGGATTCCCACTAAAATCAGTGAAGTTACATACATACCTTCTTTGAAAACAAACATCACATTTAACAGCACATCAAAGACTCACTTAAAAAAGTACTGCAGGTCATCCAGATAGTGATATGTGGAGGTCACACATGGTTTGAGCAGGATTAGTGTATACCGGTGAATACCTGCCTGATCATCGCCATGAGTGCAGTTCTTGCCTGCAGTTTGGTTTGGGCAATGCTGACTTTGGCAATTTAACAGTTCTCCTGTTGCCAGTGTAGTGGACACGTGTGTGAGCCCTGTCTGGGCCCCTCCTGAATCGTCCAGTGCTGCCACCTGTGCAGGGCTTGGACAAAAAAGCTTGCCTGGACTTGAGCTGCAGCAGAGCAGGAGGTGGGGAGAGGTCACCTGTCATCACGACCAACCATTTCTGAGTTGAAGTGAAGTTGAGTGTGTGGGATATGTTTGACCTAAACTGATGGATACCTAAGGAGGTTTTGCACCTACAGTGTCAGACCGTAGAGGGAAAAGAGCAGAGTGAATTGCTGTCTGGGATATAAGAGCATTTGTGTTCCCAAGAAGCCAGTTTATCTGGGGCTGGTGCATGAAGTGCTGCCCCCCAGGACTGCAGCGTTGGGAGCACAGCGAAGGGAGCTCCCTGGGTGTGCTGTGCCCTCCAATATTATCCTCAGGCTGGAAGCACAGAGGGAAATGGAAATAAAACCCCTGACATTTAACTAAACTATCAGTGTGAGGGTTTTCTTTTCTCTCTTGAACTCCAATGTAACAACTCATCATTAAAAGCTTTGTAAAGTCCAGTTTTGATGGAATCCTTTCTTTAATATATGTGATTAAAGGATGCATTGTGCAGACTAATGCAGAATAATAATAACAGTGCATTTGGACTAGGTGATCTTTGTAGATCCTTTCCAAATGAATATTCTACTGTATGAGTTATTCTTTTTGTCTTTCATTTTCTATATTTCTTCATGCCTCTTTTATCTCTTGTTTTCACATATGTTCCTTTTGTCTGCTCTTCTCTTTATTGTACTCATCTTCTGCTTGTTCTCAAAAAATCTTTAAAACCAAATAAGATCTTAAAAATAAGCTTTCTTTGGTAAATATGTATAAATTATTTGGTTTCCTGAAATGTAGGTTAATTCTCCAGTGGAAGCAGAAATTTGATTTTCTGAACAGCATTTAATTTTCTCCTTTTGAATCACAGTTACTTAATAGTACCTCTCCAGACACTTACAAATGACTTGACAGTTTTATTTATGTATATTTCTTTGTATTATGTGTTATTTGAATATGCACATTAAAAATTTAGTCTTTTTCTTATTAGTTTAGAGCCAAACAGTAGCTTAAATGGGAAATGTTAGGCTTAAAAGAATTTAGAACTACTTACAGAAATTAATTTTTAATGCTAAAATATAATCACAGAACTCTGTTTCTGTATAGAAAAGTCATACATGATTTATTCTATTCTGATATGGAAAAGAGCTGTAACATATGTTTGAATTATGTTCTAATGCAGAGAAAACTTTTCCCTAGAACTAGAAGCTTGAAGTGTTTGTAACCTGTGGGTTGGGACTTCCTCATGCCATTCCTTAGAAACCCCAGCTGCTGTGGATGGGTGTTTTTATTTCAGAGCAGCAAAAATTGGGGTTTTTTTTCTGGTTTTAAACATAGACTGTTCACTTGCTTGTCCTTCTTGTGCAGCTTTAGCTGAACTTCCACACTTCTTGAAAACTTTTATGTTGGAAACTTACTTTAAAACAGGACTTTTTTACCACCTCAGGGATTTTTTTTCTTTACCTGTGATAATAAAGATTATACATGTTGGACATTCCTGCGTTTTCCTTACACTTCATGAATCCCAAAAAGGACATGAATATCTTGTGAACATTGTGCTATCTACTGGCTATTTTGCTTTAAAGAATCACCCCAAGTATTTCTCTGTCATATTAATATATGAAAGCATCTTATAATTATTGGTAATTCAAGTAATGTTCGTAACATTTTCATCAATACATTGCAAGATTATATTAGCACTATATTTTAATTCAAGCTAATGTGGCCAAAATATCTTATTTTCATATCCTTTTCAAATAATATGCTAATCAAAACTTTTTGGAAAGTTTTTATATTTAAATACACATTTTATTAAAATAACAGATATTCAGGAAACTTTTAGGTTCAAAAATTCTGTGGTCATATTTCTACAAAGTAGTAATAATAGAAAAAGGTTAAAACCCACCAATGCTCAACAACAGCATGAATGAAAATTTTAGCCAGTAAAGACAAGTTCTTTCAAAGGCTCTGTGATAAATTGTAAGGAAAGACTTTACCAATCTGAATTAACACAGCAAGATTTCTCTAGACTGTATGTATATATTTATATACATATATATACACTTATGAAAGAATAATAGCTATCACCTTAGTTTAATTTCCATACTGATGTAATATATGAGTGTATGTGTATTGCTCAAGAAAGTTGTTATAGTTTATAAATATCAGTGGAGTCACACTGAATAAAACGTTCATTTTTTCCTATGTGCAAACCTTTCTCCACAGGCATTACTTTCAGGACAAAAAATTGAAAGAAAAAAAATTGAAAAACAATTGCTATAAGGAGCATGAAGAACTCTTTTCTTTGACCCATCAAAATAGAAATGTTCTTTTTCATGCCCAGTCTGTGTACATACTGCAGTGTCTTCTAGTGTTATTTTTCATGTTTTTTTTCCCATTTGTGGACTGAGTAGATTGAAGTTAATATTTTCTTCTCTACTTGCAAAACTATTTTCAAACAAGTTGTGGACTAAATTGTGTATTTAAATTGTGCTACAGAATGCATATTTTCTAGTCTTAATATAGAAGCTTTTGGAAATAATTTCTTTATGTCAATGCATAAGACTTTGATAATTGAGTCAAACTTGAGATAATACTTGAGGATTTCTTGAGAAAAATTAAAATCTATTACTATATTTGTTTCTCCTGCCCTCATCTCAAGTGTCTGAGACATCAGTTTCTTCCTTTACATGATCTAAATGTCTGAATGACCACTGTATTTGTATTAGGAAATACAGTTCCTGTAGCCAGTATGTACCAAATGGTATTCTAACCACCTCCTGAGCAGGGCTGGTAATTAATCTGGTGTGTTAGCAATCATTTTAGAAGTGGATGAGTTCTAGTTTAGTTGAGGTTAAAGGGAACAATGCTTTTGGAAGCATTTTTACCAAGGACTAATTGACAACATGTTTTGTATACTGTAGAGATACTCTGTTTTCCTGAGGGGCTGCAGAACTCCAGTCCCACATGTAAGATTTCTCGAAACTGAGGAGATGCTGCATATCCTCACATGGTGTGTAGCTTGTGTTTCAGACTTTGATGGAAAAATAAATCTGTAAAAGCTACTTTTCTTTCTCTTTTCATCTCTGTCTTCTTAAAGTTCTTTCATCTTCCACACCATTACTGTAAAAATTGAACTACTAGCCTAGTCTGTATGCATATTTGTGGTGCTTTTTCTCTGAAGGAGAGTTCCCTGAGCCTTGAGAATCTCATACTGCTGTTTTTCTCATTGCTTATTCTCCTGTGAGACATCTCATTCTTCTGGCAGAAAATGAGAGGTAATGCTTTAAAGGTGAGTCAGATAGGAAGGTTTGCCTTTGCCCCTTCCCCTGCAGCTCATGCTCAGCCTGTGTCTGCACTCCTAGGCTGGGATCCCCAGGGGCACTGGTATCCCCCGGGCTGCTCAGACTCTCCTCCCGTGTGGGTGCCCGTGAATGCACCTCTGGGGGTGTGTGAAGCTCCTGAGTGTCACAGTCTGTGCATTGTCACTAGCAGAGTTAGTCTGTAGCACTGGTGGGCTGGTCTTTCTAAGAAGGACTGAAGTTAAATAGTAGAAATACTTAATAAGTGACTGTGAATGCTTCCAGTTGGCTGAGGTTGAATTTCCTTTTGTATTCCAGACGGATACTTCACAGAGATTTGAAAGCCAAGAATATATTCCTGAAAGATAATCTTCTTAAAATTGGTGAGATTTCCATCCTTTTTAAAGATGTATTTTGGTATGATAGAACAGTCTAGCAGACGTTTTGTCAATAAGGAGATTTAAAGAAAATCATGTCTGAAGCAGAATTTTGATTTGTGGTCAAACATTTATTTGACAGTCAGACACAGGAGAGACAGTGAAATCCGTAGCCTTGAGGATGCTTTAGCTCAGCTGGACCTGGACCTCAGCAGCCTTATGTAGCTTGCTTTGAGCCAGGGATTTGAATCAGCTGACCTTTGGAGGCCTCATCAAACCCACACTGTTCTGTGATGTTATGCTTTTGTGGTGGTTTTATTTTGAAGAATTACAGAAAATTATTTTTCCCATTTTTAAAATACTGGCAGGGTTTTTTTGATGTACAGTCAACAAACAAAAAGTTTCTATGAATAGATATAGATTTATATTAATAGATTATTGTTTCTGTTGGTATTTTAGGAGACTTTGGAGTTTCTTGTCTTCTGATGGGTTCATGTGATCTGGCAACTACATTTACTGGGACTCCATACTACATGAGTCCAGAAGTGCTGAAGCACCAGGGATATAACACCAAATCTGATATTTGGTGAGTAGTCAGAATGCTATTATAGTTTGACTAGGCATTTGTTTTCTAGGTCAGCTTTTGATGTTATCTAGGAATTACTCTTTTGTTTGTTTGTTTGTTTGTTTGTTTAAAGTCTTTCTCAATAGGGTGCTCACACTGCTCCACTAAAACTGTTTCAGACATTTGAATCATATGTTGCCAATCTGCTTTGCCCTTTGAGTTAAGAAGCACAGTTTGCTCTTAGTCTGGGTTATCTGGGAGTTTAAAGAAGAATAAATTTGAGGTCCAGTCTCTGACATGCTAAGGATGATTGTAGACCAAGTGCAGGTTTTGCTAGGAAGGGGAAAAATTTTTTTTTTTTTCTCATATTAAGATAGATGAATTGAAAGAAGCAACTTTCTGTGAGACTTCTAAGTGGATGAGCCAAGACTGACTCCTGGCTGAGAGGATAGAAGGACCTTCGTAGGAACTGAACTGAAAAACATTGGCAAATGTTGAAAGGAAGAAAGTACTTAGAAGTGGAGTTGAAAATGAGAATAACTGTAGTGTTAGAACAGAAGCTAAAAGGCACTCTGTTTTCAAACAGGATCAAAAGTGAAAGAGAAGTGTCAGTTCTGCACTTAGATGGCACAGATTCTTGAGATTAGGACTTCTGAGTGATGATTAAAGAATCAAGTTGAGGAGCTGAGATCTATTGAAAGACTTTAGAAAACTTCTAGGTGTGCAGGGCCTCCTGCAAGCCAAGATGAAAAATAACTTTTTATATAGCAGGAAAAATATCTGGTTTGTTTTTATGGGAGTCCTAAAACATCTCATGTTTTAGGATTGTTGTTAAAACTATTGGAGTTTTTTATTCTGTTGTAAGATTTTTATATATAACAGGGTTTGTTTCCTTTATGAAGTTTTGGTTGTTTTTTCTGTAGGTATGCATATCAGAAGGTTCCTTTTTTATAAATATTTCAAATCAGGAAAATTCCTTCGTAAACATTTGGCTACTGGAATGTAATTCCTTTACTTGATAATTTACTGTAGTTTCAGCTCAGTTCTATCTCTTCAAAATACACTTGTGACTGCAGGATATAATTCTAGAAGTGGAGAGCAGTCACTTGTACTTTCAACAGGTAGCAACCATTTTTCACAGTGAGCAGGTCCAATGCAGTCCATGGAAATGTCAGGAATCTCATCCTACGGTCTGTGTAGGCAACTGCTATGGATTGGATGTCAGATTCTCTCCAGCTCATCTCTGTCAAAACAGCATCAGTTAATACATGTTGTCAATAAAAATGTACTGAGAGAAGACTTCAAAAGATGTCAAAAATAGACAGGGGACCCTGCCTTTTGCTCTCTTTTTCTGTAAGGAATAATTTCTGTTATTGCAGTTGAAATGAAATGTAAAATACATGAGTAAGTTCTGCTTGTGGTTACCAGTGTCAATCCGTGTAAGTCATTGAAGCTGTACAGAGGAAATGCAAGCAGAGTTTGGTCCAATACTTTTATAAATGATTATTATAAATTTCAAAATTTACAAAAAACATAGAAAAAGACCCCCCACCCCAAACTCAGTAGCTACTACCTTTCTGCTATACATACTCTATGCATTTCGTTATCTTTCCAAGCGTTACCAGGAGCCCTCACCTGAGGGTGGAACTGCCTTCACCGGGAGATTCTTGGCCTTCACTGCAGGGGCACTAAGGAGGAAGCATACCCCGATTCAGAAGTTCCCCAGCCTAAAAACCCCTTCTTTTTGTCTTCTTCTTTAATATTAACTATCAAAATATTGATTTTTTTTTTTCTTTTACTGCCAAATTTTTTGCGGATTAGTTACAAAAACCAGCAATAAACCAGCAAAGACCTGAAAAGCAGTGGCTGAGAGAGTTGTGATGGTGTGTGAGTACATGGAATCAAACACTATCTCAGGGTGGACAGAAACCATTAGGATCACTGAGTCCAATCCCTGCTCCCCACAGGACTACCAAAAACTAAATCACAGGACCAAGAGCACCATGTTCATCATGCTTCATGGCATCTTCCTTCTGTACGTGGTGAATTTGTGTCCACCCTCTATGTTCCAGCCACTCTGCTGTTCAGGCAGGAGCAGTGTTGAGGCTGAGGTGATGGGACTGGGGAAGACAGCAGAGTGGGGTCCTCATTTAAGGGCTGATGAGTGAATATGAGGAAATTAAATCCAGAAACATATTCCTCATACTCTTCTGAAGCCAAAAAATTCTTAAGACCTTCTGCTGTGATCAGTCTGAGAGATATAAGCCACAGAGGTATATGCATTTACATTATCTGGCTTTTGGGACTGAATTTAAAAGCTAACTTGGATCTTACAGCCTTGGAACAACTACAAAAGGTCAGAAGATGTTAAACTGATGACAGCACCGAAAACCTCAGGGTGGTTTCTCCTGAGAAGGAGAAGGTGGAGGTCTGTCAGTTGAGCTTGTAGAGAATACACTGAAGCCTGTCCAGATGATCCATTTTATGATGTAATTGAGCATAAGTAGCTTCAACATGGACTGCTCATACAACAATTCTGCCAGTTACGTGCTGTTTAGGAACTCTGTCAAACCTGTTCATGATTATAGGGAGTTGTCAAACCAAATGTGTTGGCTGGATAGTTTAATGACCATTTTAGAATTTTATAACATTGGCAGTTCTGCGGGCTAAGATTATAAAAGTAATTCAATTATATGTTTGGATCATGTGCAGATTGCTTATGGGAATAGGGAAGCAATTTTCTCTTGCTCCTTACAAGGTGCTTTGGCCAGAAATGTAGAAACACAGCTGAGAAATGCAGGGTGGTTACTCCCTAGAGCAATTGCAGCTCAGCAAGTGTCCTGAGGAGAAATAACCCAGGGACCCAGGGCAGCATTTCTCACCTTAGGAGATACTAATTTACTAATTTAATTTTAAAAGGTTTGTATCCTGAACTAAAAATTTTTTTGTTTTTCCCTAATTTTTCTTTTTTTTTTTTTTCCTTATTTTTGTTTCATGGGTCAGATGGGGTTTTCCCTGGGTAGCCTGTTCACAGCCCTGGCTGCAGCAGAATGCCCTGGGCATTCTTATCATCTTTCTCCAAAGCCTCAGGTGTAGTCAGAGTACTAAACTAGATGAATAAATCAGCTTCCCTGATGTGGCAAATCCTGTGTTCCTAATGGCTCATTAAGCAATTTCTAGCTGCCAGAATCAAGCAGCCTCCAAAGCAGATTGATTCTGCAAAAGGGAGTTATAGTACAGTCTGTCAGGTTGGGATTTTCCTTCTTTTTTTATTCTTCTTTCTGGCTGGTTTCCATATTTATTTGGTGCTTTCAGATGCTGTGTGTGTAGGGTTTGTTTTGTTGTTCTTTTTAAGTATTTTCTCATGTAGTAATTATCTTGTTTCAGAATTGGAACATATATTATAAATATAGATCATCATCTGTGTGTTACTGTTTACTCATTTTGGAAATTTGAAAGCTATTTGACAGTTAAATCTTTAGAAAACTAAGCAAGTATTTATGTACCTCAGTAGCTGGTCTTTAGGCAGTCCTGCAGGGGAGGTTTAGGTTGGATATCAGAAAGAAATTCTCTACAGAGAGTGTGCTCAGGCATTGGAATGGCCTGCCCAGAGAGGTGGTGGATTCACCATCCCAGGAGGTTTTTAGGATGAGACTGGATGTGGCAATGAGTGCCATGATCTGGTAATAACAGTGGGGCTGGATCAAGGGTTGGACTTGATGATCTCGGAGGTCTCTTCCAACCCAATTCATTCTATGATTTTATGATTCTTAGCAAACATTTTCTGCTAATTGTTTTCACGTACTGGAAAAGTACCAGTGAGTGGAGCCCCCCTGTTCTCCCCTTTCTGATTTGCACTGTGTGTAGAGCCTGTGTTTCAGCTTTGCAATTATTTGCTCTTGTTCTTTTATTGCCCAACGGACCAGGACAATTCTTCTCCTTTAACCAAAATGAATAATTGAAACTTTACTCATTGTTTGCCTTCAAAGATAATGTTTATACCCTTTTCCTGAAAGCCATTCACCCACACATACTTCTAATTATTATCACTACACTTTATTTTCTCACTACTTCTGTGAATTAGAAACATCACAGTCAAATATTACATTAAGATATTTAAGTTGGTCTCAACCTATATCTGTCCTCTGACCAGCATTTTCTAGGACCTTGATCAAGTCAGTAATCAGTGTCTCAGCTCTCTGGAGTGCAAACTGGAGGTAACACTGAACACCCTTCAGAGCCTGGAAAGCTCAACTCCCCAATTTTTAAAAAAACATTGGTCAGACAGAACCCAGTTGAAGTGCAAAGTATTATTTATATAATAGTGATTACATAAATTATTATGGGAATGTTTATTTTGAAATGTCCGACTGGGTGATCTTTTATGATTGCCATTAGGGCTGCTGAAGAAGGTGATGGTAAAGCAAAGGGCCTTTTAAAATTGTTTGCAATCATTCCTCCTGGTTTTTAACAATTTAAAACTGACACGAGTTCTCAGCTGGGTCTCCAGACCTACATGTTCAGATTTCTTTTCCTCTCCAAATAAAATTTTGAGGAAATTTAGTTTTAGGTGTCGCAATATGATAATCTCACCTAAAATTTCTTACTTCTTTGAGTACCAACTGATTGCATAATCTATTCTGAGTATGCGGCAAAATGAGTGAAATCACACCAGAAGACATCTCTGTTATTTGAAACTGGCATTATTTCATTTGAAGTTGCATTTTAGTCTCAGTTTGTTGTCGGAAATTAATTTTTAAAACTAATTTGATCAAACCTATGTCCTAACACTACTAAACTGTTTTCTCAGTGAGTCACAAATTAAAAATTTTAGTTCATCATTTAATAAGCAACTGCTTAAGGTGGTTCATGTAATGGGGTTTTACTGTATTTTTGCATATATATATATATTTATACACACACACACATACACACATACACATATATATGTATATATATATACACACATATATATATATATACACACATATATACATATATACATATATATATATGAATCTGTGTATTTATATGAAGAATCTAAGTTTGTGTCTGCACTTATGGACATAGAATGATGACTTATCCTGTTTATAGAGTTATCAATTTGTTACCTGAATAAAAATATTTTAAATTAAAAGGATACCATGAAATGAAACACCCTTCCCTGGAGAAAAGGTGATACAATTGTGATTTTGCTTACTGTAATGTCACTATGCATGCTACTTTCAAAAATATTACTTATACCATTCATATTTCTTTATTCTTCCAGGTCTCTGGGATGCATTTTGTATGAGATGTGCTGTATGAACCACGCATTTACTGGGCAGAACTTTTTGTCAGTTGTGTTAAAAATTGTGGAAGGTGAAACACCTTCTCTTCCTGATAGATATCCAAGCAAACTGAATGCTGTGTTATTCAGGTATGTTATTTTGTTTAGCAGCAGGATTTTCAGTGAGTTTGGAAAATTGCTTAATTAGTAATTTTGGTTTTTATTGTTCCAGCATGTTAAATAAGAATCCTTCATTGAGACCAGCAGCGGCAGAGATCCTAAAAACCCCTTACATTGATGAACAGCTAAAGGTATGTAAGGAAAATTGATAGCTGCACACTTACCATTTGAGTATGTGGTTTGCAAAAACAGGATGGAGACAGGGAAAACATGCTGAGGAAAAATTAGTTAGGTAGCAGTTCATGGAACATTAATCCAGGGAACTTTCAGAGCTGTAGTGCAAATATGGCTGAGGGAGTGAGGCAGTGAGAAATGAAAACCTTGTCACTTGATGTGCTGAATGTACCTCCTCTTAAATGTTATCAGCAATAAGGAGAACAGACATTTATGTGTAACAAGTGCAGATCGTTTGGGCCTGGGTACATCTATCTGTGAACTGTTCTGCTTAGCCATAATTTCAATGAAAACCAATGCATCTTGGCCCCTGCTTCACTGTATGTATTACTCTGACTTCTCAGAAGGTGGGGAAGGAAACTGCCCAGTCAGATTTTAGACTGGGACTGTGTTGGGCAATAGCTGAAGAGTCAGGGTAACTTTAGCATCAAATGTTGATATCCCTTCTGTTTTATCTCCTTGCAGAAATTACAGTACAAGTGCACAAACATAACTGTGAGAGACAAGTTACTTAAGTGGCAGAAAGAAACTGCTCCCATTTTTGGTGCTGTGTAAGTATTTTTACCAGTTTTATGGGCAGCATATATGAAATTACACTGTTGCCAAATGGCATCATTCACACTTGTGTTAATCTCATAGTGCTTTATATTCAGAGGGACTCATTCCCCAGAAATACAGACGAGAAACCACATTAATGAGCTGTGTAATTCGCAGATCAAATATTTTTATTATACGACTGTGAATTGTGTGTGCATGTGTAGTATATGCTTATGTTAATTTGGTACCAATTGGTATGCAAATTGTGACCTTTGTCTTAAAATTTTGAAGGCTTAAGTTGTCATTTTAGCTATGTCCTCATGGTTTGTAGTGCTGCTGTTTCTGTACCTACTAAAAATTGGATGTGAAAGCTGTTTCCTAAATGACACCAAACTAAAAGGCATATAAACTTAAACTAATATTCACCTAATATGTTCATAAGATGCTATTATATTTCTCTTGTAACTATAGTGAGAAATTAAGGCTAGTGATGTTTCTTGGCTCTTACATTAGGAGTGTCTTTGCACATGATCTCTCTCTTAGGCACAGAATATATATTAAATTATTTAACTGCATTAAATTACAATGCTGCCATGTTTAAAGCAAATGTCAGCATGGGCAATTTAATTTTGCCTCTGTAAATTAGCTCTGCAGTGGCATTGGCAGCTGGCCCTCCCTTTTGCTTCCCATCCCTGGGTTTCTTGTACAGGTTTTGCTCAGTTAGGAGCTACCATGCTCAAAATTAGGAGTTTGTAATCCTGGGAGGAAGCAATGGACTTTCTTGTTTCTTGTTTCTTCTAAATAACTTTCAGTACTTCAACAGCTCTCTGAAATTTCTTTTGAATTATCGGGTAACAGCAATAGAGACACCCACGCTCCAATCCAGAATTAGCAGTGACTTTGAGGTAACAGGTGTTTTGTGCCCTCTGCCCTTGGGCAGGACCCACAGTGTGGCATTGTGGCCACTTTGCAGGTGCTGCCAATGCTGCTACTTGCAATCATCCCTTCAGGAGAGGTCACCAGCTCCAACTTCTCCCTAGAGAGTGTTGTTTGCTATCAGTGGTAGGAAGAAAGCAGAGTACAGACAGTCGAATGCAACACAGCAGAATCTTCTGTGCAGCATTTTACCCATTATAACTCCCGACAGTGTATTTGTAGGCTCTCGTCTCTACAGATTGTGGGTTGGGTTTCCACCCTGTCGCACTGTCCTTGCTGTCTCTTGTTGACAGAGAAGTCTCCGTCTTTTTATGAGACCAAAGCGCTCTGTTTCGGTATGAATAGGCACCTTTAGTATAAATAGGTTGTTGAACGTTGCAAGCATTGATGTAAAATCCAGCAATAAATATATATATTCAAGTTGATTCGGTTAACTTTGAAAAGATTCCTGCCTTTTCAAATTAAATATAGTTAACTCCATAGATGTTCCTTAGAGATACACTGAATAGTTTTGGGGCACTGAGATCTCTCCCAAATACTGTGCCAACTACATCTGAATTTTATTGAGTATTTAGTGCTTACTGAAACATGAAGTATGAGAATGTTCAAGAAACTTTCAATCTGTGCCTTTGTCTTGTGGGCACAAGATTTCAAATTTTCTGGATGCACCAGAAAGATTGCAGCTGCTCTGAGTAAACCACATTGTTTACCTGCAGAATATAAACCCACACTTCCAATAGCCCTGTGCTTCTAGAACAGACTGACAAAACCACTTTCTATTGTTTGTTTATCCACTGTCATTAGTTGAAGTACATGGAGTCTCATCACCTGCCATCATTATTGACCTGGCCAGCATATGGGGAGGACATACATGTATATCCCAGAGTCTGTGACTATACTTGTTCAAAAGCAAATCTCTGGTCTCTGAGATGAAGAGGGAGGTCTAACTACAAACATCCTGTTCTTACACTTTTATTAAAAGGAAATAGAAAATCAGCTGCTGTCATGAAAAGGTCCAGAGCTCCTAAATTCTGTAACAATGAATGGCAATTGTTTTGGTTTGACTGTGGAAGTTTACCTTGAGGTTTTAAAATTCATGGCATTAATTTGAGAAAAAAAAATTCTAGGAGAAGCTTTGCTATAAATTATCCTCACATGTGCTGCAGTCTGATTATTTTTGCCCAAGTGTTTGGAATATGCAAGAAGTCATAATCTTATAATTGTACTTAGAACATTAGCTGTCTGTATTGCTACTGGTAAGCAAAATGCTGAGTGATTTTTGCAATTCCCAGATCTGAAGAGGTAGATAAAATGTACTAAAAATTCCTGAAAAATGGTAGAGAGTTGACAAGAGGAGGAGAAAACATTTGAACATTCCCCACATTGCTGTAATGAGTCAATACCCTGGTCCCAATGAATGTACAAACTGTTACTCGTAGTGGTGTCCTCCTCAACCATTGCTACTTTATATTTTAAATTAAAAATAAAAAAGCAATAAAATATTACTTTTTTCTCACCAGGAATTCTTTTTGCCATGTATGGTTCAGTCTAATTTCTTCTAGTAAAGGCCTCTGATGACTTACTTTATTCCAGTGCCATGCAAGTCATAAATTTTAAATGTTTAAGTAAGTATAAAGCTGTACAGGTTCAGTTTTGACTTGAATGAAAAATTGCTTTTTTCCCCAAGAGATTCTTATAATTTAAATTAGAGTTTTTTACAGGGGACAAGAAATATGTCTACATTATTCATACTTGAAGAGTTAGTTCCATTCTTATGAATAATTGAACTCTTCTTGTCTTTGCCCTTAATCTTTCATATTTCACACTAATATTCATATCTTTGCACTATTTGAAAAGCATAATGAAATCCTCTCTGCTCGTTTATTAAAATCCTGATTTCAAAGTGATAGTCCAGAAGGAGTGTTACAATTTGTATGGATACAAACCTGGACTTTGGATTATCAGAAGTGAATTTATCTCATAAGAGCAAAAGCAATTATTTGAACTGAATACTTGGTATCATAAATGCATGGTATAAACAATGTATGTTGGTGTATGTGAAACATGAATGCCAAGGCATTTCAAACTATGGCTGAATTTTTGTAATTACTGTAGGATGTGAGACAAAAATCTGTGATTACTGTCCTTTTTCTGATAAAAGACTAATATTGCTCTCCTCTGTTGATAAATACAGCTGAAATACACAAGTCAATAATTCATGCTCAGCTTTCAGAGATGGTCTGTTGAGACCATTTTACAGGTGAATTGTTATTATTGATTAGGACAACATGATAATTATATGTGTCATTAAAGACACATTAATATTCTCTTTTACCCTAGACAGGTTGTAACAATCAATGTAAAATGAATGAGCTTTTTTCTGTGGCTCTCATTTAATGACTGGCTTTGTACTTCCATTATGCCTAATTATTCTTCTAAGGATGAGTCCACCTTTCTCCATCCTCACCTGAAATGCTTCAGGTTCTTCACAAATCCAAGTTTAAATATTTCACTTTAAAAGGGGCATTTGCTTTCCAAACTGAAGTCTGTTTAGTCTGTTACAGCTCCAGTGCCTTTCTAATAATTCCATTTGGAATGTCAGGATGTTTCAATATCAAATCAAAATGCTGGATATTTGCATTTTTTTATGAAGATGGGTCTGCTGTGTTCCATTTCAGGCAGAGGAACGTTCATTTGCAGACTCTGCAGGAACTGTCTGAGGTACAGAAGATGACGCCGCGGGAGCGGATGCGGCTGAGGAAGTTGAATGCTGCAGATGAGAGGGCAAAGAAGTTGCAGTAAGTTGTGCCCTAACCACGGAATTGCCCCCCTCCTACAGTCTAATGGGAGAGTTAGAATTGTCAAGGCAGAAATAAAAGTAGAAAGGGTCTTCGGCTACTCACAGTGAATGGGGATTTTGAACGACAATAAACCACAGTAATTATTTATGTAGGAAAACAGTCAGAACATTAACCCAAAACTGGTACTTTGAGCACTGTGTTTCTGGTCAAATAAGTGTATGAGAGACTCCCAGATGTGTTACAATATGAGCCTTTTTTTTAATGGCTTATTGTTTTAAGAATTGCACTGGCTGAGGAGTTGGACATTTAGTTACAATCCAGCTTGTGCCAATTGTTTTGGCCCCAGAGATTTTAATAGCTCTGAGGATGGTCTTCTCAAAGGTAATCAATGTGTTGTAAAGGCTTTATGATTTCTGGTGTTTTATTAAGTGAGTGAGACATAATAAAAGGTTTTGGAGGGCATTAGGTACTGTTTCTGATGCAATATGAGAAACAGCTGGAAGGCTGTGTGTTTATGATTTTTTTTCTTTTTTATAAAACCCAGAATACACTATTTTGATGACACATTGGATATTTTCCCAGATAAAAGTATTCAGTGATTTGTTTAGTATGAATGGAAATTGGAAAAGCACCACATTAATTTTTAATTAATTTTAATGGTTTCTTCTAAAGCATTTTGCAAAATGCAGTGTAAATTAACAAATGTTTACTCAGTATTTATAGCAGGTAATAGAGGGAATAATTATTTTTTATCATTAGCATCAGCATCTTAACCCTGTTGTACCAAAGCATGTCAGCAATTTGGTAGGCAATGATGTCCCAGGGCAGAAAAATATTGTGTGCTGATGTGAAGTCTGAATTTATGGCATCAGAAACTCTGCAGCTACATATACCTGCAAATAATATTAATTGCAGTTGAGAAAATGTTCTCTTCCAAATTGCATCCTAGCAATACTTGAGCCAACTCACGACACCCATACCCAAAAGGCCTTCATGTCCTGTTGGAAAATATGTCTGAAGAAAATTTGTGTCTGACTGGCAACATTGCATTTGGTACATAATTTTATTCTCATTAGAAAGAAAAGTCCTTGAATTGAAACCACTGTATAAGAAGTATTAAATTTAACACATCTTCTGCACGGTGTTTTCAGAAATATGGTAGGCCAATTCTTTTACTAATATGAAATTTATAAATAGGAAATCTGTTTCACTTTTTAAAAATGAATGGGGATTAGGAAGTAATACTAATTGTGGGATAGTTCTAGTTTGCTTTTCATTTTCTTTGTTTTGCTTTCCATTTTCTTTGCTTTCTTGCATTTTGATGTTTTCTATTGAGATTTTCATTGAGTCTTTTTTTCTCCCAACAACAAAACTAAATGAATTGGTTTTGTAATGCAAGGGCAACATTAATATCCAAACCCTGTTCTTGTCATGAATCTTTAAATGGACCTACATTGAGCTCTAGATTATTGTCAGCTGACTCTGGCTGAAATTATTTGAAACAATGCAGAAATGATACCTTCTCAGACTGGAGCTCTGCTTTCAGCAGTGCAAATCTAGAGAGGGATGGGAAGGGGATATAGTAATGGAAACTGAAAAGAACCTGTTTAATGTAGCACCTGTCTCAAGTGGTGTAGGTCCATACAGGAGGCCACTGTACCAGCTGCTGCTGTTGAGATGTTCAAAGCCCACAAGTGTTACATGCCTGTCTACAGCTGAAAGCATGTGGAATGCTACAGCACTGCGTGGGGGAATAAAGCCCAAAGGACTGAAGATCTTTGGAAGAAATAGAAGAGACTGGGACTAATAATTTACTATTTCTTAATTATATCTTGCAAGTTGTGAAAGTAAAATGTAGTAGTGCTTGGAAATAAGGTTGGAAGCTGTGAGTTCATGAAAACTCACCTTATCCTGAGTACATGTCAAGAATGTTTGGCTACATGGGGAATCCTGATATGGAATCTGTTTTTGCACATCTGCTTTTGGAAGCTCTCTTGTGCACTCCCTGGTATCACATCCTAAGCACAAGCATTCTGTATTTACAGGCAGCTGGCAGAAGAAAAATATCAAGAAAATGTCAAAAGAATGCAAGAATTCAAGTCCCGTAATTTTCAGCAGCTGAATGTCAGCGTCCTACATGTAAGTATGGGCTGTAGTTTTGGAGGCCTCACTCATGTGCATTCAGGGTACCACACTTTCCTGTTTCCCACGTGCTTCCTTTAGCACAGTCCTGTTCTGAGACTAGTAATTAGGAAGTGCATTGTAGTCTGGACTGCTCAGCTGAACCTGTGGATCTGTGATGAAGGAAAGTGCCTTCAGTTGTTCAGATATGGTTCAACAAGCTCTCTATTCATTGCACAAATCTCTTAAGTCACCCTTAAATCTAAATCTGAAATGCTCTTACTGACTGTGTGACATCAGAGTTCAAAATACATTCATTTCAAGATGTTTAGAATTGGAATCCTTTTAACACTCCAATTTGGCATGGCTGTTCATTTTTTTAATTTGGTTAAGAATACTAAAACTTCAATTGGCTTTTTAGTAAGCATAAATCCTTGGAATAACTCCCAGTCCTAGTTGTTGTCCTTTGCTTTTAACCTGTCTGCAGCAGAAGATGGACCTGTTCAATTCTAGCACCACATCTTAATGCAGAGAGAAGTGTCCATTTGGAAACAGTGAAAGCATCACATAAATAATGAGGTTTTATGTGCTTTGTCTTCTACCTTTTCTTTTACATGCTCTCTGGTTTCTATTTCCCATTGTCTCAGGAGGAAAAGAAAAAGTTAAATCTGTCTCTGCTTGTGGCTGAGTCACGACTGATCATTTATGAAAGCTTTAGGATTTTATTTCAGTATTTGCCCAGTACAAGTCCCAGCAATTGTGTGGATCAGGGCAACCCTTGTCCTGTGATCCCTCTCAAAGCTCTGACTGCACCTGTTTCTCTGTGCTGCTGCTTCATTTGACTAAGGAATCTGATGAGCAGACTTCAGAACACCTCCTTCATTCTCAGCCAGTCACTACATGGGGCTGTGTGTCCCTCGGACCTGATGAACCAAGTGGAAATGAGACAAGTGAACTCTGCATGTCTGAACTTACAGACCACGGTAAGAATTCAAATTCTGGTGTTGAAATGAAGATTGCTATCAAGAAAGCAAGATTTGTCCCTTGTAGCTAATGTGTGCTGGGGAAACTGCAGCTTAAAAAGTGGTCAGATTTGTAAAATTATCAAAAAAATGACAAAGAGAGAAGGAAAGCTGTCTAGGGTGTGTGTACAGCAGATGTGTGTACAGCAAGGTTACGTGGCAGGAGCTCTGTGTTCCCAAAGCTGGAGTGGCCTCTGAGCAGACATGGAGATGAATGTACCTCCTCCAAAGGAGATGCTGAATTATAAGGGCATAGCTTAAACTTTACACATATGAAATGATTGGTGTTAGAAAAGTGTTTCCTAAATTATCTCTTCTTTGCAAAAATGAGTACAAGAATTCAGTGTGTTTGCACCTTTGGTACACTTTGATGCCATTTTCTTTAACAATGAGAGAAGCAGATGGAAACTCTACAAACTATGCATATTCTCAAATATTTAACTACTGTCTAAAGACTATGAAGTACTATATAACATGTATTTTTCTGTAATAGACAAAAAAAATAGTCAAACCTTTCAAAAAGAAAAGACTGTGAAAATGTTGTGCTTAATGAGGAGAATATTTTCAAGATCACACTTATATGTTTTGTTTCTACAATGTTGCCGAGTAGGCTGTTAGTCTTAAATATTTAAAAATCATTGTGTAAGCACTATTATGGTGAAAGAGTTGTAATTAGATTAGAACCTTGCAAGTCTGCATTACTGTACTTCTAAGTATGAAAACTACTTTTCTGTAATAGCACTGCCTTTTAGAGTTAAGTAGATCCATGAAGGTAGAGGCACTAAATTAAAGGCATCAGAATCAGTTTGTGGTGGAGGTGTTTTGGACTTTTTTAATAGCAATGGCTTTTTTCTGTCAGTGTAGCCTCATTTATGTCTGTGTAGTTGGCTTTCTGTTTCACAGTATGTGGAGAGCTGACCTGTGTGGGAGAGAGCCCAGTTGCTGCAAATCCTCCCTGGGGGAGGTTGGAAATGTGCAGATACAGCACTGAGGGAGAGCAGGAGAGTGGGTGGGAGGTGTACTGGGAGAAGCATACAGAGATACCTAAATAGAAACACAACAACATGCATGAAAGGAAAGAAGCTGATGTTTCTGCCTTTAGAGGTCATTAGCTGTTAGAGTATAATGACAGAAATGAGGTGCATTTATACCTGTGATGCAGAACTTGGGTCAGCCCATTGTTCAAAGCTGAATGCATGTCTGATTGCTTTTGCCAGAGTCTCTGACGTGGAGGGGCTGGGTTCATGACAGAAAGGATTTATGGAAAGGCATGAGAAATTACACGGTTTATCTTCTTTGCTTTGTGAATACCTTGTTATTCCTGAAGCTGATGTCAAAGTTGTTACTCACTCTGTTCAGTATTCATACTCTTCTTTTCTTTAAACATTTCAGTGCAACCATGCATATCCTACATGTCTAATTATGAAGTTATTGATTGCACCTTTGTATTTGACAATGTAGGAACTGTTCCAGCTGTTGATTTTCCAATAGAATTTTGTTCTTGATCAATGGCCATATGATAACAAGACAAGAAAACAAGAAAAAAGGATATAAAATGGTTTTAGAAAGTTGTCTTACACATTAATAAACCTTGCTAACCCATACTAGGTTAGCAGATGATGTTAGACTATGAAAACCAGACTAACAAGCTCTCTAGTTAAAACTAATAACTAAAAACTGTTGAGGAAGGGGAGAAAATGCAGGAGCAGCTTTTAAATTATTTCAGGACAGACCTAAAAAAATCCTTTCAGGAATGGGAGAAGCTGGTGGGGAACAACTAGGGATAGTACCCCAATCCCAACAGACATGGAGGAAAGGGCAAACCATCTTTGGCCCATAACCTTAAAAAATCTGCAACATGAGCAGAAGAGAAGATCAGGGCTTGGAGTACTGAAAGCCCAGGCTCCTAAAGAATTAGGGAAAGGCATAGGGAGTAAAACACCTTGCACTCCTCTTTCACTGAAAATTATCTATAACATGATGAATCACAGTTGTATGTCCTTGTGGAAGGTGTCAAATACAAAGCTCAAGGATTAGCTTTAGTTAGTAGTTTTAAAAACTGTGGCATCTTGATCCAGTTTTAGCAGTGGTAGTTACACTTAACTGAAGGTTGGGAAAAACAAGGCAGTGTACTTAGATAAACAGCACTCACTATGACAGTTTGGGGCTGTGGATTTCACACTGGGCAAGTGTCAGCAATGTCAAAAGCATTCCACTGTTGTAAACATCCCTGCGAAGTTTAGGCTTCTCTCCATGCTTTATGTAATCAGCAAAGATATTCTGAACAGTTTTTATCCTAAGTAGCAGAACTGTGCACTGGAGAGACCATTTAAAAGAGTTCTTTGAAGTCACCCATAGCTGACCCATTTGTTGGCCTTGAAGCATGTTTGTTTTCTTGAACATGAAAGATGTGAGTGCTTTGAATGTGGAGAACTCAGTGTACTGCAGAAAAGCTTCATCAAGAGTGGTGCAAGTTCTTGAGAAATTTAAAGAAATTATCTGATTCTTGCTGTTACAGGGAAATGCTTCAGGCAATGTAAATACTGGGTTTTTAACAACAAAAATGTTAGTCTTCCAGCACTGTGTTTCTTACTATGCCATCCAGCATTATTATGCAGATTTATTCTTTTCTCAAAGATGACTAGAAATGCTGTTGAGTCCTGTGGGACTGGTTGAGAGCACAGTTTTTAAATGGAGTTGCTCAGCTATCACTTGCAAAGCCACACAAGCTTCCAATGGCTTGTGCACCTTGGGCAGCTGTTGCCTTTCTGCCTGTTCCCTTCTGAGATTTCAGGCACATGTTCTGCAGCATCCTTCATGCCTCAGCAGAAAATAAACAGCTTGGGCAGGAAGAGGAGATCAAAGAAACATGAACTTCAGTAGACAGAAATAGTTTTTAAGTTCTTCTGTGCCTGTGGTACTTAAGAAGAATGGGTTCCAGTTCTAACCTAGGAGTGGGCAGCAGTGAAAAATTATGTGAATAGCAAGTCATGCCATTTTTGTTCTAATAAGCCAAGAGATGAAGCTGTGCATTAAATACCCATATTACAGAGACGTTATCTTGGCTTCTGTTGGTGCTCTGCTAGAGAGAAAATGTCCCTCAATCCCACCACTTTCTCACCATTTGCTTCTGCTCCATGGAGCAGAGTACAAGCTTCAATTTGCCCACCAGGCCCAGACTGTGACTGCCAGAGGCATCTGCTCACACTGTTCCTTTCCTAAGGAATCTGACCTGTTTAGTGCACTCTGAAAAGTTCCCCATGCTTCTCTGCATAGAAAGCTGTTCCTGGGCCAAAATGCTGCAGTGTTTATGAACCTTCTTTTTTCTGGTTTAGAATTACTTCTGGCTGCTTCATGCCAACATTTTTAAGATGCATTGACTTACTGCCTTGCACATTAAGAACTTCTCTTCTTTGCTTATTCTCCTCGTGTTTTCAGAGGCAGCAGTAATATGGTTGTGTATAAACCTCTCTGTAACACTTCTGTATTATTCATACCTTCAAACACTGACTTCTAGCATACCTAGACCTTTCTTCCTTATTCCTTCCTTAATGTGATTTCTAGCTCTTCCCAATTGGCAATAGATTGTTTTGGTTTTAATACTTGAAGTTTTAAACTCACAACTCTGTTCTTTGAATTTTCTCATTTTCCATTATTCCAGTTCTCAGGGTCACCAGTGTTTGTTCTTACATTATCCTGGTTCTGGGATTTTGTCTCTCCAGTTCCTTGGTCGAGCTACATTTTGCACACATATTAGAGCACAGGTTTCTCTTGGTTTGGCTATTACTTTTCTCCACACTGCAGACCTTCAGAGAGTCCTGGCAGATGGGTAGGTAACATTCCTTGCAATAGCGAAGGTGTAAAAAAGCACTTAATTTTATATTTCTCTTAAGTTCCTAGAATAAGTTTCTTAACAGTTTTGCATCTTTAATCATAAAATCTAGAGTAAAAAAATACTTAGTTTCTGTGTAGAAAGACAGACAGTGGAGCAGTGAAGCCAAAGCTAGAACACATTACTCCTATAATTCCTATTAATCATATTAAGTAAATAAATGAAGTATCATTGGCACAGTATATACTCTTAATGGTTTTTTTTTGACTACTTTGACCTCTAAATCAGTCCTTGGAATTGTAATTGTAAATGTAAACCAATAAGAATTGCTTTAGTAATTTGTAACTATGTTATGTAATAGCTTTAATTGACATTTAATTTGTTAGATTGGTTAATTGGAAACAAAACTTAAATTTTATTTTGATCATGAGATATTTATGGAAAAATATTTTATAGTTGTGTTTAATATTCATTGAAGAATGTAGATGTTTCCATCTCATGTGTCCAGGAATTTATGTAATTGTCATCATACAAATAATTTAACACTAGTGTGGACAGAGCAGTTAAGGATATATTGCACTGATGTGAATAATTTCAGTTTAATGTAGATACTTTGATGTCTCTTCCACCTATTTTCTCAAAGTACAAGCAAGAGACAAAAGAGCTGAAATAAGATTTGTATTGAGATTGTCCACAGAAATGCTGAGCAACTGTCAGCGTTAAATACAAATAGTCATATGTTGAAAATACACCTCCACACTTCATTTGTTTTTAAGGAGCAGCATAAAATGGAATAGGGAAAGATTAATAGAATTCCCTTTGTGTTTTGATTTGGATCTTTTTGTCTTCTGCTTCATTTCTCCAGCTCATTTTATTGACTAATTATTTCTGCATATTCAAAAGCATATTTTGCAAGTCATGGCAACGATGCAGGGATGGGCAGTGCAAAATGTGTCAGGATGAACTTGTACCTGTATTGCCTCTTCTTGCTGATACTTACCTTTGAAATAAGTAATTCATCCTCTCTTATCATCATCCAAAAGAAAAGCCACCTTGCAATGAATTGCTTAACATCATCCCACCCCACCCCCCTATTTCTTGACTCACTGTTCTGGAAACTCTCTCCATTTGGGCTAGGGTAAATATGCCAATGTACATTTTTCTGGAGATTGCTGCATTTTCAGTGCATGCATTCATCTTTCAGTGGTGGTTTTGTGAAAATACAGGTGAGGCAAATCATATTGTAGTGCTGACAACCAGAATCATTTCATATAAAAGAAAGAAAAAGACCTGTGATAAAGAGTTCTGGATATTTAACTGCTCATTTCCGGGAATGACAGTGAATGCAGCTGGAACAAAATAATTTGCTCTCCAAAACATGAACAAAAATTATTAACAAAAGACTAAAATTATCAGTGAGCTGCACCCAGCCCTGATGTTATGGATGAATATTGTTAGTGTCTTCCTGTGCCAGCTAGAACAAGGTTCAGCAGGCAGGTTCTTTTGATTTTTAATGTTTAATGATGTGGCCTCCTTCTAAAAAGTTACTAGAACCTCATGAAAGTAATGCATTACTTCCTAATATAGCAATACAGTTCATCTTCTACTAATTTATTTTAGTGAGCTTGTAGTCTACTTTTCTGGTTATAAAAGAGTAACCAGAAGAGCAGACACTCATTTTTCCAGGGAACTGGATACTGGGAGTTTAGGATGCTCATGGCCATCCTTTCCCCAGATTTTCCACTGATAGACCACTATGGCTTTTCTGTGTGTGCTGCTACACTGGGCCAGGGAGGGTTGAAAATTGCAGATCAGTCATGACATCACATTAGTTATTTGAGGGCAGGTCCTTCCATTTTGGTTGCAGTGTCTTCTAATGAAATGAGATTTTACAGCATAATTCCTCTCAATGCTGTGTACAACTTGGTTCCTTTTGACTGGCTCTAAGTTTGCAGAGGTATTTAATAAATTAGGAAACACTAGTTACAGAGGCTTATTGTAGAAGATCCAGAGTAATCTGTATCAGAACATGCATTGTACTTATCCACGTGGGAAATGAGTGTGGAATATCTGAAATTTCTTAGTTTACAACATAGAAAATCCTCTAGGTGGAGAAGCTCGGTCTTTGCAGTTGAAAACAGCATGAAGAGCAAGGCATAATCCTGTTATACAACAGTAATAGCTGAATGTTCAGGGTTTCTGATTCAATTTCTACAGTAGAACTTACCTTGAAATTGGCTACAGAATCATAAACTGTATCTAAAAGTGCTTCCAGATAGTTCTGCACAATTACAAATGCAACAAAAACTACCATTTCCTTACCATCATTGTTGATGCTTCTGATTTGGATCAGTTTTTACAGCTGGGAGATGCTGGGCACAAAGCTATCTCCATGTCCAAACCCCAGACCTCTAACAGGAACCATGAGGAGTGTTAAACACAACCAGCTACAGTTGAACAGGCATGAAAAGTCAGAGCCCTGCACTGGCACTCGTGGCTACAAGTGCTGCTTTATATTCATATCCATTTCACAGCTGATCAGACATGGTAAACAAGAGTGGGGAAGAGTTTTAGTTTTTACAAGGTACTCAAGAAATTACTTACACAAATGGATCCATATTTGTAAGGGCTTGTAGTCATTGCGCCACTTCATTGCCTGGAATGAAAAAGCCAAATCAAAACAACACTGGACATAAGGGCCACTAATAACATATTGTATCTTGCATTTGGGGATTGCCAGTACTTTGCTAGCTGGGGCTTCAACTGTGATCAGATCCATTTCTCTCAGATCCCAGCTCTGCATAAACTACTACACTGCTCTTAATAGAAATGTTTGTGTCAAATCAAAAGAGGAAAATAGCTTAAGTTAAATACTTATGGTATTTAAATTCTTTGTTCAGAAAAGTAATGTAAAAAGTGAAAGGCATATCACTAAAGGGACATATTATATAATCTTTCTGATCTGTATTATATTACTTTCTGTGTCTGCGTACTGCAAAGATTATAACATGTTAAATTCCTTCGCTTAGTATGTTGCAATACATTACACCTGGCAAACCCTGATTTCACTATGGTTCCAAAACAGCTAAATATGTTACAATAATTGCATACATTATTTCTATATTTCCATTTCTAACTGTATGTTATGGATATATTGTTTTGAATTTCAAGTGGGCAGAGTTCAGTTGGTTCTCAATTTGGAAATGTTCCCTTATTATAAAATACTCTGGGTGTTTCCTAGTCTGTTATTCTTACAAGTTTATTTGAAGGATTTTCAAGGTAGTTTTGCAAGTCTTGGAAGGTTAAAAGCCTGTCATATTTCTGAGCACATCTTTTAACATCTATGCACATGCACATTTGGTTTAGTGCCTGTAAAACAGTATTTATGCACACTCACTGGGCACCTGAGTACCACTCCAAAGCATGATCATTCAGGTGGTCACGCTGCTCAACACGTCTTGTGTTGCTTTTCAGTCTGGCCAGTCAAAATAAGCCACAGTAGTACACAATAAGTGGCACTAAGCCCCTTTCTGCGTTATTCTTGTCATAGCATCCTTTGTAACGAGGAAGCCTTGTCTCAGTTAAGAAGATGGTGTTGCAGTGACTTCCCCCGTGGGTTCCCCTTGGTCTCCTGGCTGTGGTTACCCCATCCCAGGATCATCAGGCACATTCCCTGCCTTGCTGCTTGCTGAGATGCTGCAGTGTGGGATGCCTGTGGAGGGAAACTTGCTTGTTTCGTTCTGGCATTTGCAGTACCAGTCCTGCACTTGTCCTTGGAACTCGGGGTGACAAACTCCTGAGGCTGTGCAGGGTCTGAGGGCGCCGTGTGCTCCTCCGACCTCCTCATCTGTCTGTGCTTGCAGGGCTTGGTCTCACACTGGGCCCAACTTGTTCCAGATTCAATTAAAGCAATGGTAAATTTGATTTATTCTAGCGAAAGCACAATTTAATGAAGTTTGCAAGTTTTAGCCAGAAAGTGGCAAATTAATCAATGGGGTGTTTTTTTACATTGTCTGAAGGATTATTCTTGTTTAAGGGGTTCTTCTCTAGAAATAATGCCTTTGGAGAGCTGATTTCTTGGTTTGGTTTGAGCTCCCCATTTAGTATCTTCTTCCATGAGGACAACCATAGAATTAAAGATATATTCTTGGGAATTTTATGGCATTTCTGAGTCTAGTATTTACAGTAATTTAGCAAACTGCATGGAGAGGTTTCTGTGCATTGCTCATTATTTTCAAGTTTTTGCTCAGACATTTCAGCTTATTTGAGGGCATGCAGGAGTTGAACTCTACTCATAACCTCAGGACACCTTTTCCAAGTCTGTCTACTGTTCAACATGCCCCAGCTATTTAAACCTTCTCATAGCTTCCCAAAAATTCATAGCTTACTTCCTACAGGAAGTCTTGCTCTTACAGCTTCCCAGAGGGAAGCTTGTGGAACGAAATCTTTACACAGCAGTTATGTAAAAAACCTCAAATACTTTCGAAGTGTGGGGAGAGCAAATTCTGTTACTGTAGAGCTCTGAGATTTTTCTAATTTGTTTTTCATACTGATTTAGTTTGGCATTGAAAAATAGAGCCTACCTCAAAATTCACCTTGGTTAATGACTACAGTTTAAATGACACTGGCCAAGTCTTTTTAAAACCTACCCAGGAACATCCCTCACTCCTTCCAAAGAATTGTGTTAAAAAAACATTTACAAAACACTGAATTTAAGAAGCAATTAGAAGCGAATGCACTGAGATTTTATATGCCAAAAAAATACCACATACTAGATTCTATAGCAGATACTTTAAGATAATTTCAGCGTTGTAGTTCTTCCTTAGCAAGGTGCCAGTCCTTTATTCCAAGCTGTCCTACCTACAGAGCAACACAACTTTACACTGCACTCTACACTCAAGGTAACTAAAGGCACAACAAGCATTTCCTTGCAAACAGCATCTGGGAATGGGACAGTGCTCAAAAACATTTTGTAAGACTCCCAGTCCAGCCCCAATGGCAGTTTTATGGATTAGTTATCAAACCAAAGAGCATTTCTGGGGAGCTAAGTTAAAAGGACATAAGAAGCTGGAGCCAATTCTAAGTGAGGGAGAATTCACTCAGAAAGTAGCTGTAAGTGCTGCATTAGTTTACATTTTCTTCCAGTTTAGCTTTCAGTGCAGGGGCTGTCAGACAACTGGGTGGAAAGAATGAGGAGGTGACAGCAGTGAGGAGCTTGGTTGAATTCTCCTGCTACATTTTCTGCTTCACAGAGCCAAGTGTGCCCCTGCAATCTTGTAGGTATGTTGTCTTTGACCAGTTAATTTCCTCTAAGTGTTTAAGAGCTCAATACCTTTTTCCTAGATTTGCTTGGTTCCAGTTACTTACTTGGTTTTTTACCTGTTCAACATATAAATTACATTATTGCTTATATCCAATTTAAATGTGTTTTGCATCTTTGCTACATCCAGACTGTGGTGTGCACAAGTTTGGATATGAACCATTCCCATTTCTTTTCTATTCTTTCAGTTGCTTCTATTTGGGAAAATATCCCCAATATGTGTCTTTAAAATGGCATTCTTGAACCCAATTTCAAGGAGAAGGAAGTGACTGTCTTAAGGGGCAGGTTTTTTGTGTTAACATGTGGACTCTTTCCTTCCCAGCACTGTTGTTAAACTGAAAGGGAAAGTATCAGGCAGTCTGTGAAATCCAGCAGGAAAGCTGAGATTTTATTGGAACATACACTCTTACTGATCAAAAAAAGTTTAAAATAACTCAAGGGCCAAGGTATTTTTAAGTTGTTGTCACAGGGTATATTTGTGGTGACTTTTCCTGTAATTTCTATCTCTTGCAGTGTTCCTGCTTGAAACAGTTCAAATAACAGGGCAACCTTTACAATGATAATGACTCTGTGCATAAGGGAAGTGGCTCCAAGGATTCACTAAGTGTTCCCTATTATTGACTACATTGCTTTATTGTTCTTTCTCCTCATTCACCCATTGGTACTATGAGGGGTCCTGAATACTTGGAAAATGTTTAGATTTGCTGAACTTCAGTGTTGGAAAGACAGCATGGCTTCATCTTCATTGTCACTGCCTACCAGAGCTCCCATTTCTGTTTACATGACAAATAGAAATTCAGAACTAAAAACAAATCAGTGGGGAAAAAAAAAAGTGACAAAAGTGTTCCCTCTTGCTGCTCTTTTTTGTTACCAAAACTTTTAGCAGCTCCTTTTTATCTCTAATGCTTTGACTCCCTACTTACTGATAAAACACCAAGAGGTGAAAGGTTTAGGGAAAAGAACTGTGTCCTTCAAATAAAACATTTTTCTGGGAAATTTTGGTTTCATTCAAAAAAGGAATTTTTTCTTGGAAAAACATTTTGAAACTTGCTACTTCCTTTCTAACTTCAAGTAGGAGATGATCCCCATAAGGCCACTCTGATTTACATCTGCTTTATCTCTGTCTTTTTCTAGACATTTCACAATAGGAAATTCATTACTCAGTGAAGCCCACAAGGGAATTGAAGCTTTTTTCCTTCTTTAAAATGCTAAGAGGAGAACTATGAAGTATTAATGTTTAAATGTGGTTATATTTCTAGTTGTCAATTAGAACAATCCATTTTACTTTGTGTCTAAGCCATACATGACCATGTCAGAAGGTAATTTTTTAACGAATTCTTACTCCTTTTGTGCTTATCCAGAAGGATTGTACAGGACTTCCATGGGCACGAAAATCCTGTACCTCCCCTAGTTCATTTCTTACACACACATTCTGAGAGTCTTTTTCAGCCTAGTTTAGAAGAGGTGGACAAAAGATTCCACTGAATTTCTGAACAATGAAGCTTCAGAGCTTGGTAATGCATATATGGTCTGTAGCTGACCAAAGGATGGTGATTCTCTTTGATTGACTGAAACTTCTAAGTTGAGGGGTTTTGTCTTGCACTTGGGGGAAAAATCAAGACAAAAACCAAACCAATCTGAGTGAGAGTAAATTATAATAATGAAGTTATTTTATTTTTCCTAGTCTTGTGAGTATTGACCTGAACTGCAGAAGGACACAGAGTCCTTTGCAGTGGAATTTCTTATTCAGGATTATATAGCTCAGGGAAACCTATCTGTGTATTTCAGCCTTCTCTCCTAGTGACAGTACTTCAGCTCCTTCTGTTTTCTTCTCTGAAGGCAGAAATCCCTTCCTGCTTTCTCCCTCTGTGGTAACTGGTGCACTGCTCTGGAGTGCTGGCCAGCCCTGCTCCCCAGCTCCCTGTGCTGGTGGTTTGTGAGCCTGTGTACACGTTGCAGGGGCAAACAGAAGCAGGGAAGTTCCTGCCTGGCTTGTAGTGTGTATGTTAAATATGGGCACACAGACTTGAGGTGACTCTAAACAGTTCATTTGTGAAGCATCATGTGACCGCAGAATCATTAATTGTCTTGAATAATTCAGGTCAGTAGGAACATCTGGCAGTCTAGTCCAATCCCCTGCACAAAGCAGGTCTGATCACATCATGGGTGCTCAGTGGTGTCTGGTCAAGTTTTGAACACCTCCAAAGACTGAGCTCCTGCAGCTTCTCTAAACCTTGTTCCAGAATTTGATGACACTCATATTTTTTTTTTTTATAATGTCAAATTTGAATTTATGATGCTCCAGCTAATGTTCATTGTCTTGTCCTATCACCATTCACCTCTGAGACTGGTTCCATCCCCCTTTTACGCTCTGATCAGACAGCCACAGGCAGCAGTGAGGTTTCCCCTTTACCTTCCCTTCCTAGGGCTGAGAGGACCTGCCCTCCCAGCCCCTCTGTGCACCCAGAGCTCTGGCTCCCTGCCCAGCCTGGGGGCCACTCTGGCACTGGCTCCAGTGGGTAACACTGCTCAGGTGGGATCAGACTGGTGTTTGTTGATGTGTTTCCACAGACAAGAAAGGATCAGGGGCACCTTTGTGTTATTGATGAGGTCCCACTGGTGGGCTGTCGTGTGCAACACAGAGGGAGATGGCAGAGGAATGGTTTTCTCTGCTCTTGTCTCAATCCCCAGCATGGCTCATGTGCAAAGCCTTGCAAGGAGGGCAGTGCAAGTGTCTTTGTCCTGGCCCTGTCTCTCAGTTTCCTGGAGCTTTCTGTGTCAGTCTGTCGTAGCAGAGATGTGGTAGCACCACTTTGTAGTGACTTGGTTCCTGTCCCCATGGTAAGAGTGCAGTATATCTTATCACAGCACATCAGAGCAGTTGAATGATTTGCTCCTCACTCTCCTGTGTGTACTACTGTGCTGACTGAGGAGTGTAACTACGTGGAACTATAATAATTTTTCCCTTAGGATGGGAATGTGGCAGCTGAGAAAATCTGCCTTTTCCAGAGATGCAACGAAGCCTTTGGATCAAAAAAGTGCAATAGTCCTTAAGACACGAGAGTGACTCTGTTACTGTGAACACAAGTGGTGAAAATTTACGTGTTATACCATTCTGTTCTCTTTCTTTTCTTTCCCTCTCTCTCTCTCTCTTTTTTTTTTTTTTTTTTTTTTTTTAATAAAAGCAGCCTTATTGTCTTCTGCATGCTCTGAAATGTGGGAATGCTGCATCAATGCATCAATTATAACTATGACTTCAAGGCAAGGGAAAATTAAAGATATTTATCAAGGTATTTTCATCTCTTTGGAGAAAATTGTTGTTGTTGCCAAGTTACCATGCTACCTGAAACAAGCTCTTGGTGGATTTAAGCAAAATATTACAAGTATCACATTCCTTTTTTTTCTGTTTAGCTTGTCTTCTTGGGAAGTAACTATGCTTTCATGATTTTTTTAGAAAATGGGGTTTTACCCTTCATTCCACTAATTAGCATCATGTTTCTGTATAGAAAGAAGTCTAAGGGGGAATGTAATTATTCAGAGCTTGGTTTCTTTTAAATATCTAATAGCAAGTATCAAGTGTCTCAATGCTACAACTACGCAATACAGAAGCAACAGCTGAATTTGTTAAAGTGCTTTGTAAGCACTTAAAAGGTATTGTGACTGGCCTGTTGCAATATGGATATCTGGAGAAAGCACAATCTACTTTCCGAGACCAGCTGAGAGATATGGGGGCATGAAGGGGCAGAAGTGTCTGTAGAGACCTTCCGTTGTGCTCCATATGGAGTGTGTAAGTCTGCAGTTCCAGAGGTGTACAGCTGGATGCCAGTCCAGCTGCCAAAACAGAGGTGGGCTGCCCTGGATTCTGCAGCAGCAGTTTTGTTTCCTCTTTGCACATGATAGACTTGATCCCCTCATAGCACCTCTTCTTCACCCAAGAACCTTCCAGGCACAAATAGCCTTAATTTCTATTTGATGTCAGAACCATGGACAGGGACAGGCTCCTAGCACTGGAGTCCACTCTAGGCTTTGCAGAGGTGTGCAAACAAAAGTCAAACAGACCCAGCCCAAAGACCAACATTGTTATTAAAACTACTCTCTGGAAGCACAAACCAAAGAGTTTTATGCTGTTCTATGTTGCTAAGTGTGCAACTGCACCATTGGTGTTCAGGAATGTGGGCAGTAACCAGCCTTTTGCCACCTGGTTTGTGGAAATCAGAGGCGTGTATGAAAAAAATATCCAGGATCATGGGAAAATTCAGGTAGCAAATATTCTAGAGGGTGGACTAGAGACAGGGAAATGGAAGTATATGGGGCCCAATCTCCCCTGACATTGCCTGCCCTGAGCTGAAAATACCAGCTCGCTCGAGTTACCTGCACTTGGACTTCACTAGGCCAGCACAGGAACAGCATCTGCAGTGCTAAAGCCTGTTCTTGAAATCCATCTCATCCTGAATCTCAACTAAATAACCTGTTCTGTACCCAGATTAATTCTGCAGAGAACCAGTGATGTGTCTTGTGCATCTGTAGCGCATGGAGATCTGTGAGTCAGCTTTACTTGATAGGACTCTAGAAATTGTTATGTGAGACCAAATAAACTAAAAGAATGTGTAGAAGTTTTGAAGACTCATTCTTTAGAGGTACTAGTCATAAAATCAAGAAGTTTTAACAACTTGTCTTAGCTACATCCAAGTTCCCATCCACTAGATGCGCTGTTTTCTTTCAGAAATGTCACTTGGAATAGTTTCTGAATCGGGACTGGTAAATTTGTGAACTCTGGAACATCTCAAGCATCTGAACCAGCATTTCAAATTGTATTGCTAAGCTCAGGCTAACTGACCAGCTATGAACAGCTGGCAAACCAATTTGCCAAATGGTGAACTGAATGATTCTGACAAGGATGCAAAAGCTGGCATGGCAGTGGGACAGAGCCAGTGGCAGCCTCTCTGCACAGTTCAGAGGCACCAGCAGTTCTGTGTGGTCATGGGCTGCTCACAAAGTGTGTAGCATTTACAGTAGACACTCTGAAGTTACAATTATGAGTGAAGAGACTGGTTTTGATACTTTGGTGGGAAAGGAGAGGATTGCACCTTTTACAGCAGTAAACAAATACACAATGTGGGAGGAAAAGATGACTCAGAAAACACTAATGTGGTGCAGTGTTTGTATTGTGACATGATAAATGGGCTGTTTTGTGTGTATTCCACTGCACATACACACACAGACAGAAGGCAGATGAACCTAATAAAATTATACTAATAGCAGGAATGACAGCCTTTCTACAAGAAAGAAAAATTAATGCTCACCCCACATGAAAAAAAAGAGATGTATCTTAATTTTGTAGTTTTCTTTCCATGTAGAAAGGAATGATGTTTAAGGCTTCTTCTTTAATAAAGTGCTAGGCTTTAATGTCAAATGGTACTTTGTAGAACTCAAACAATTAAACATAAAAATAAATGCTCTCTTGTTTAGGAAAAAGTTTTTCATTTGGGGGGTTTCTTCTCCTGGAAGCTTGATTAGTTGTTTTGGGGGTTTTTTTCAAACTAAGAAAGGTAAAAAGTAGAAACAGGAAGGATTAGGATTAGGGTTGGAAATGGTGACAGTGGAACACGGTGCTGTTGTGCAGCTTCCATAAATACCTTAAAACACAGAAACAGGAGTGAAAATGTGTCAGCATTTTGAAGTTAAATCAGGTTTATAAAGAAAGGAAGTATTTTTTAAACTACTTTTCAGACAGTGGATAGTAGAGCTCATATATCAACAGGAGAGCTTGACCACCTAACACTGGAGTTCAATACATCTTCACTTTTTTCCTGAGTTCTCTTTCTTATGCCTTAAAGATTAGTTATTCCTCCTGCCCAAACTCAGAAGTCTTTTAATAGATTTTAATTGTATCTCGCTGTTTGAATCCTTTGGGGTTTTTATCTATGTGAAGCAATTAAAAAAATCTGTTAATCATTTTTATGTCATATTGTTACAATTTAATTTCTTTCAATGCAGTACAATTGAAGGTAGTTCATATTTCTTCAAAGGGGTGGATTTAATTGAGGAGAGAGGTGGAAGTCAGCATTAGTTGAAGTTATGATAGTGGTGATTTATGATAGCTGAACATTGAGCATTTTTTATCTTCAACTCTCATTTCTTATAATAATCTCTCCCCAAAGCAGATGCAATCAGACCTTGGGCTGTTTCACTAACTTTTTTCCAGAGTCTGGGATGGTAAAGGATTTCACCCAGAGTGACTAGAGTGTCCCATGCTGTGATGGATGTGTTGGGGTTTAATACCAATTATTGTCCCTCATGGGCTCAATGGCTGTATTAATATTGCACTCACTGCTACTGCTAAAACTTGTGATAGTAATAACTTGGGAGAGGATGACACCCAGGTATGCACAGCTTGACTTTACACTGGTTTCTTTACTTTTATTATTGTTCTGTGTCATGAAAATTTAGGAAAATATATAGATTTAATTTCTCATATATTTTAAACATGCACCTGGTATATATTACTTTCCATTTTAGCTTAGCAGTTGTATTCACCACAGGTTATGTTTGTAGAGAAAATGCAACTGAGGCCTAATTTCAGCTCACAAAAGCTGGATTCAGTTCAGTTCTGGTCCTGCTTTGATTAGGTGATCCCATGAGGTCCCTTCCAGCCTGAATTATTTTATGGTTCAGTAATTTCAGTGCAGTATCAATATAGATCCTTCGAGGCCATTAATTTACATATGGTGAGACTCTGACCTTTCACCAGAGACAGCTCTAACACGGCTTATCACATCATCAAAGGCAAATATTTAATCTGAGAACCTATCCTTTGATTTCAATTACAGAATGCATTGCTATTGACATACCATTGGTGCTATAAAATTTGTTGTATCTTTCTAAGATTGTACATTTTTTCTTTACATGTGCTATAAACTCATAATTGCCATCAGAGATCCCTGAAGACCCAGAAATTGCAGAGGAATATTACAAAGATGAGTTTGAATCCTGTTCAGACGATGGTGAAGAGGAAGAAGATACAGAAACATCACAGACTGTCTCCAAGTCAAATCACCAGGTATATGTGACCTTTGATAAAATAGTATACACTTGATGCTCATTTTCCATGAAAAAATTGAGTTCCTTCCAAGAATTTGTCCTACTGGCATTCTTTTGGTTAGGAATGTCTGTGTGTATCAATACCATTAATTAATTATAAGTGTATGCATGAGTAATTCTTCTGAGACATTGATGAGAAAAAATCTTACATTCCTTCAGCATCAAAGTTAACACTCCCATTAATGTCTTCAGGTACATCATTGTCAGAAAACTCCTTGGGACTCTGAAACACTCAGGTGCCTAAGGCATCACTCTCACATGTTAACTATGGTTTAAACTAAATTAAAGCTGAAAGGATCCTTCAAGCTCAGGATCTGAGTTCCAGCTCTAATTCCTGGGTGAAGATGGGCACCTCCAGCTGGCCCTTCTTCCTGCCTGTATTAGATACATTTTCAAGGACAGTGTGATGAACTATGAACCTAAACAGCTGCAAGGCTTGATCAGAAAATCTGTAGACCTTCCCAAGACTCACAGAAAGTGTCAGTGAAGAGAAAACTTATTGTTGAAAGGCTTAAAGTAGCTCAACAGTTGGGGTTGCCACAAGCAAGTCAGGGATTGCAGTGTGAAAGCTGAAGATTATTGGGAAAGGCACCTAATTTAGATCTGACCAGAATGAGCTGAGATGAATCTTGTCTCCAGTGATCAAGTCTCAGTGAAATCAATAAACTTAAATGCCTGAGGCAGTTCTGAAAATGGATCTTCCTAAGGCATTTAGCAACAATTTATTTCTCCCGTGGGCCCCCAGCTTAAAGCATTGCCTGCAGTGCCTCTGAATGGTGCTGTCTCTGGGTCTGTGTGGGAGCACCTACTTCAGTCTGTGTTCATTGCAGACTTTGGAGAACAGTGTGATGTCTTCTGCATTTCAGGGAACCAGCCAAGTATACTAATACTCCTCATGAAATTATAATTAACTTGTACTTTTTGAAGATTTTGAACTAATAGCTTCCTTTAGATGTAGTTTTTAAAGCACAAATAAAGTGTTGTGTAAGAAATCAGAACTCTAATCACTGTAGCAGGGAATCCTGAAATTGTTTTACCAATAAAACTTGAAGTTTACTCAGAAATAGCTTCCTTCAATCTAGAAATGTCCTCCTAGCTTCCAAATTAAACACATAGGATGCCTTAAAATTCGGGAGCAGCTTGCACAGTAGTGGTCTAAAGAAATTATCAGTCAGTTGTAAAACAGTGGAATATCTCAGACAATGGGTTTTTTCAGTTTGTTGGGTTTGTGCTTACCCACAAGATGTAGACATGCAAAGAAGCCATTGCCCAGAAAGTCTCCCACAAGGTACTCTTGAAAATGAATTATTTCATCAGACTCAGAGAAATTTTTTTTTTTTTAGAATGCCTTTTAAATGTTCATTCAACTTTCATTGATGGTATCGGTAAGTGCCAATCAATAGTGTTTTTGAACAGACAGGCTGCTGCTTGGAATTAATGAAGGGTGGAAGATAAAAACAGGTTTCTCAATAGTGCAGAATAAATTAGCTGTTGGCATTCAGATGCAAGCAGTGACAGTTCCTGGTGTTGCAGTGACTCAAAATTCAGTGGGGACAAGCACCAATGTAGAGGGCTGGGAGCCACCCCACTGGCCCCCTGTTGTCTCACTCTATCCCCCCAGAGCATTCACCCTCTGTGGGCTGGCCTGCACAAGCTGCCTGGGAGCCCCCCCATCACCACTGGCCTTTCAGGACTTCCTCTGTCAAAGGAGCTGATTCTCTCTGCTTTTCTCATGGTGACCCCAGTACCTTAGATATATGATGTGTGTTTCTGGGTATTGACACCATTACCTTTTCTATTTCTCGGGAAGGGAAAACAGTCAATTTTTGCTTTCTCAAGTGAAAAATTCTGCAGTAAGTCCAAGGTCAAAGCAGAGTGAACACAGCTGTGCAGATCTGAACACTTATGTCTGAACTCACCAAACAGAAAGTCAGTACTGTAAGAACTAAGCAAGCATTTTTAGGGAGTAATCATCTCATGCAGGTTGGATGGGATATGCTGAGAGGTCCCTCTTTGGCGACCATAAAGGAATCTACAGTTATTTGCATGCACAGAGTATATTCATCCTGGATGTCAGCAGTTCTGTGAGATGAATCCCACTCAAAGGTAGGTGGGATCATGCTCAGTATTAATAATAAGCTTCCCATCCTACCAGAATAGCAGAGATTTGTTTCTGCAGTCATTTACTTAATACCAAAACTCCTACTTTTGTTTCTATGATGGGTTTCATACTCTCAAACTCTTTCTTCAAAAATACCTTCATAAATTAAACTTTTGGAGGTGTGTGCTACCAAAGAAGTCATTACACTGCAACACAGTAAGGACTTGTAAGCTGGTTGCCTATCTAATTTCTGCAAACCTCTCAACTTTCCAGTTCCAAGATTGCTTTACTACCTATTTCTGTGCAAAGAGTGCAAAATGCTGCATCTGGTGGTGCTCCCTGGTGACCCCATTACTTCAAACAAGGATTAAAAAAAATCCCAATATTCATGCAGTAGCATGGGGGTCAGAAAAGTCATCTAATTGAAAAACATATTGGGGTGCAAGATGTAGAAAGGTATCTGAGCTATTTATTCAAGCTGTATTAAGCTCCCACAGATGTCAAGACAGACTGAGAAGTAGTGGCCTTACTTGAGATGCAGGTCCTTCAGTTAAGAAGGTAGAGTTAGGTCCTGGAACACTGTAATTCTAAAGTTTAGGACGGGAGCTGAGACAGCTTTTTTTCTCATGTTGATACCTTCCATTACAGCCTGTCTGATTTCAGATACATTGTCCAGCATTGGAGTTTAGTGTCCTTTGTTCCTCTGTTTTGGAGCAGAAATGCACATTGACAGGTTTCAAGCAGCAATTTGCTCCTTACTTTTCCAGCTCTCTACTTTTTTAAGCCAATGGCTCTTTTCCACATGTCTTTTTCAACAGGGGAAGCAGTTTCTAATTAGGGGGAAATTATGAAAGAGAATGACAAACTATTCCTAAAAATATTTTTAAATGTGGTGATTAACAGAGGTTCCATCTTGAAAAGTTAGTGCACAGTGAAGCTTCCATTGGCTGTGATTTAGATGAGTTGCTAATGAATGCTCTTCACTGCAGTTTATCACCTTGTCCTTTGTGTTTTCCTTTAGTGACCATAGTAACAAATTGGCCCTCTTCATTATGACAAAGTCGGCTAATGTGGTACAATAGGTTCTTATTTTCAAAGTCCAAGTTGCTTCTGAGGTTGTCAGACCAGACAATCAGCTGGCATGAATTGCCGCAGTTCCAGAGGCTGTGAGTGGTCTGTGTGCTGTCATCCCCAAATGCTCTGCTGGATGCCCAACACGCGCCTTGGCACGGCCTGTGGCTGCTGAACGCTCTGGATCTGGAATGTGTGAGCATCCCCTCCGTGCCTCTGGGTGAGCCCCTTGCCTGGTCTGGGGCTTTGCTTTCTCTGCCATAAAAGAAAAACATTAAAGAAATATATTAAATAGATAAACATACTCAATAAAACAGCTAAACCCTCTTCCATTGCTGAACCCAAGTGGAGAAAAGGCAGGGGTGATGAAAGAGGTGAAAATGTATCTTTTGCCTTACAGCTCAAAGAGAAAAAATCAGCTCTGTTGTTGTAATTGGAGTCAATATGATGTCCTGTTGAGAGAAGTCAAAGGGTTTGGAATTACAGCCTTTATCCCATTAAAAAAGAAAAAAAAAATTATTAAAGCTATAGTATTGTATGTAGTAATTTACTATGCTTTGGCTTATCTGTATATTTGTGGGTAACTGCTAGTGAGAATGAAAATAAAAATAATTAAAAATTTCTATTAGCAGAAAATGAATATTAATTTTTAGCTTGAATGAAAAATACTTAATAACTTTTTAATGAAATCTTATAGGTATTTTAATAATTTTTTAGAATGCAGAGAAATTGTATCTGTAATACTGCCTTAATTCAATATGTATTGTATATATAAATGCAATGAATGCATTTTCTAGCATTTCCTGCCAGTCAGCAGCAAAATCCACAGTTAAGCAGATTGAGATTAACTTGGACACCTGAGGTAACTCAGGCACTCTGGATGGGCTGCAGAACTGGAAACTCTGGTGCTGACTTGAGCCAGGCAGGACCCCACAGGCTGCTCCAGAAGGCCAAAGAGGCTCCTTCAGACCTCTGAGCCTCTGCCTTACCTGTTCAATGGACAGCCAAGAAGCCGATTCCCACCGTGCAGACCTCAGCTGGAATAGCAGAACCTGTTTGAAATATTTGCTTGGGGAGAGGAGTAGTTACTTCATGCTCATCCAGAACAGCTCCCCCTCACACCGGAAGGGTTCCTCAGTTTAGAATGAGCATTTTCAGTATGCTCACATAAGAATATAGAGTAGATTGTCCATTCTAGAAACAGATCTCAGTTTTGGTTTTTTGTATTCTGTTGTTTTCTGTCTTAAAAGTATAGAATGCTGAATATTTGTATAAAATACATATTTTGAACATATTTTTTATCAAGGGCAAGATTTTGACTTTCAGCTTTAAATAGTAAAGAAATGCCATGTTGTCAAATGTGATATGGCAGCAGCTTCTAGAAACTCAAAGTCCAAGTTTCTCTTGCACTTAATAAAATTGTGGTGTGCTTCCTAGACAACAATCACTGCTTAATGGCAAGAACTTCAGGTTTCATCTGTGTGCACAAACAGCATTTCACATGAAAGGTATCATGGAAAAAGTGTTAACCATCTGATAACAGAACACTTGAAATAGAAAAGTGCTAAAATCTCTTCTTAACTAAAAATGCTTCAGTTTGTCGCCATTACTAGATGTGTAAGTAGATGCAATTACATGAAACATAAGTATTCATTTTCCCTGGGCATTTAGCATCAGAAATTTTGGCATAGTTAAGAAACACATACTTGCCTTTTTCAGTGTAATATTGTTTTAGGTATTCCTAGACTTACCTGATGATAAAATGCTGGTGTATTTTCAGACTGCACACCACCCTCCACAGCAAATACAACTTCTTTAAACTGGTTCTAAAAGCTTGTGTTATGCAAGGAATCTGATGTAAGTTGTTTGGATATAACCTCATTCCCAAGCCTGGTGTTGTAGAAGAAGAAACCATAGAAAAAGTCCTAAGCAATGTTAGGTCTTTGCAGCCTAGTCTTGACACTCACGGGGGTGATATCCTCCATGTTTGTGGGATCCTATCTCTGGAACAGAATGTTTGTATTTAAACCTGTGTTCACACTAACGCTATTCCTGTTTCATTTGTTCACAGAACAGTGATATGGAGGTAATGGTTAAGTATTTGGAGAGTGTCCTGAATCACAGCTCATTGGGTAAGATGGTATCTCTTTTTTTAAATGATGTCTCTTCTTTAAATAGCAGCAGTTATTAGCAGTCTGCACTCATCACAGTCCAACTATTTCCATTTTGCAACAAAGTAACTAAAAAAAAGTGATCTTCTTGAAAATTACTTCCTTAATCTGCTGCAAAGAAGTATAAATATGCCAAAAGAAAAGGCATGCACAGTTAAATGCTTTTGTTGAAAATAAAAGAGCCATAAAGCATGATAGTCAGAAACTTTTAAAAACTCAGCTTCTGACATTTTTATTCCAGAGGAAAATATTCAGGATATGTAAGTTGGTTTATAGTTTTTAGTACTGATAACAATAAGAGAAAATTAATTAAAATATTTAAATTTTTTTGAGTTATGATCAAGGTTTGGTGTTGTACCAGGCCTGTATTTCTCTACGTTAATTGAATTAAGTTAGTTGCAAGTATTTCTTTCTCCACAGAACACTACAATCATCTGAAAATCCAGGTTGTGTGTTATAAGAGCAAGTGGAAACAAAACAACTACCCTGTCATTAGAAGAACTGCTGCTGTAGCTTAAGCAATTAAATCAGAATTTCTGTCAGGACAAGTCAAGGTCAGCCAAAGCCTGAATCCTCGCAAACTCAGATCCAGTGCGTGGCAATACCATAGTACTGGGCTACAGAGCCACACTGTAATTATAATGGCTGCTCCTGAGAACAGGATGGATTTCATGGCAGTAGTAGGGCAGAAGCAGAAATCTGGCCAGGCCAGAATTTGTTGCAGTGTCTTTCATTGTTAAAGGTATTGTGAAAAAACTAGGAGTCATTTCAAGCAGTTGTTAGAGAACAAACAATTTGGAAAAAACTATTTTATGTTAGCAAAGGCTGTTATAGAAAGCATACAATAAATACAAATTATTTTTCACAGGTGCAGTTTCTTTAGTATAAACCTCAGTGTTGAAGGGTGAAAGGACTTACAAGGTAACTGAGCTTTATCCTCAAGAGGTCCCACAGAGTCACTCTGAATACCAGAGCTCTAGTGTGGTACACAGTTGCTTTTGTGTTGGCTCCACAGGCCCATGTGGAGTGTATTTGAAATAAGATAGTCCATGCTGATGAAAGGTGAAAAATTGGGAAGATCACAGAAAAGAGCAGCAAAAGGAGAGGGAGTTTGAAAAGGTGGTTTTACAATTTACTAAATTTGCTTAGCCTAAAGGGGGAGAAGGTTAGGTGCAGTTGGGTCACTTTGTGTTGTTTATGAATCAGGAAAACACATCAGATTCTAACCTTTTATATCTTGTGCAAAAAGGCATTGTAGGGTCTCATAGGTAGCAGTGAAAGCTAAGAAAGAAATCAGAAATCCAAGCAGAAACCTATGATTCAGTGGAGATAATAACTACACAACACATAATGGCTTCCCAAGAGGTGCAGTAGATGTCTATCACCAACTCTTTGGTCATTAGCAGAAATATTTGTAGAAATGCCTTTGGACCACCATGGGTGAAGTCTCACCAGATAATTTACCTGTGAAGAGACATTCAGCCAGAGGATTCATTTCCCTGCAGGTCCTCAGTGAGAACCTCAAACTGGTGCTCCATCTCCTGAGAGGAGAAAGATTTTTGCTTTTTGCCCTATGTTGTTCTCTGCAATACTAGACATTGGGAGTTACTAATCTCTGAAACACATTTAGAAAGCCACAATACCTAGTTTTGAAAAGTCAGTGCTCTTGTTGTTTCATTTGATTTTGTTTAATGAATTGAGAACTACATATTGCATAAAAATGCAAACAGTTACCTGGTAAGTTTTTGAAGAAGGTTAGTTCCTTGCTTTTTGTTAATATAGTGGTAGGCAACCTCCCCCAAACTGGGTACAAAATGTGTTACTAATCAAGTAACTTCTTCTAGGAAAATACCTTTGATGTAAAAGTTGGTGTGATAATGAATCACCCCAGCAAAATTTTTTGAGGTGTGTTGTAGCACTTATGTGCCAAGCTTGGTAGTTTTCACTGAGAACTTATATTTTAATAATTAGCCACATCTTTGCAGCATCCTACAGTCTGCAGCCCTTGCTGCTTTGGAGTACCCACAAAATCCTATTAACTGAAGGGAAAGAGAGATACTAGTTTGCATATAGAGACTACGTTTTGCTTGGCCAACTGCCAATGTGAAGAGTAGACAAAGTGCGAATTATTTAGCCTGAAATCTCAGGAAAAAAATCCAAGAAGGATGTCTTTAATAATGAAATGTCAGAGGAGAAGGAAATATTGTAGCAATAAATAGGTTGAACCCACTGAGCAGAAAGAATATGCTGAGCTCTTACTACAGTGATGTATCCTGTAATAATATGCCAGAATTTATCTGGGGCCTGTGGTTCTTTCTTAAGAGAATCCAAGGATGGTATATTCCTTATCCCACTGGTGCTCAGAGCATCAATTCTTTTTTGGTCTCAAAGCCCCCAAGACCCACATCTGGGCCTTTATTCTGTGTCAACTCAGATGGGAATGTGCCACCCAGTAATTCATGAGCTGAGCATTGCTCTGCATAGCACCTGGGTTTTCTCAGGGCCACCCAAGAGCGGCTGAATGTTCCACTGTAGGAACTGAATGCTTACAGACCCCATGCCACAACAGATGGACATGCATGTGTGTTGTTACAGTAAGTGATCAGGAAGTGGGTTTTTACATTAATAGGTGAAGTTATTGGTTGCTAGTAAGAACTGAGCTTGTAATTTTTCATCTTTTAAACTGCATTAACTGTATCTGAGTTGTAATACTTGGGCACCAGACAACCATTAGCCATTAGGTGTAAAGATTAGGAAAGTGTTTTAAAACGTCGGATTGTTTCTCCATAGTCAGATAACAGTCAGGAATCCATTTTTTCTGTGCTCTCTCTCCATGCCTGCTTCCAAGCTTCTGAATCCAGCACAGTTCTGAGTCCAGCAGACCCCCCACTGTGAGTGATTTGGTAGGATCTCTCACCATGGAAAGTTTGAATCTCAGCATTCAAACATACGTGATCAGGAACTAGAATCATGTAAGACATAGGAGCTTAACCCTTGGAAAAGCCATGATTACACGTTCCAGGGAAGCACTCAGTGCTCTCTGGGGTTGTCTATGCAGCTCATAGCAGGAGGGTAGCTGCACGCTCCCTCTGCTTCCATGTGATGGATGTTAACACAATCCAAACCAAATCCCAGCTGAGTCCAAGCTAAAAAGCACTGCTGGGAGGGGAGTGTGTGTTCATTTAGACAAGGTATTGTGTTAATATGTTTGACTTTTGGCTTGCTCATATCGTATGCAGAGCCCTCCCACACGTGTTCAGAACTGAGTCCTGTGTGCCACAGCCCACAGGTTCACACAGGGTGTAATCCCACCCTGATACACCTCCTTTGGGAAGTGAAATCCTAATACTAAACAATTTGCAAGAAGAAGCTAAAATAGCTGCTTTGTTTAGCTTAACAAATTGGAAGCTGAAATAGGATCCCTTTTTCCAATTATAAAGAAATGAAAGGAGTATGTAAAAAGAAAGGAAAGGACTGAGTAAGACAAAGAAAAGGACTCGCATAGGAGGAAAATGACCATGAACTGGCCAATAAGGAACTTTTGTCAGGAAATAAGAGGAGAGATTTTAGCCACCAACTCCCAGTGAGGTTTAGGATTTGTCTTCCAATGGGAGCAGTCAGGGCAATAAATACATAAATTCCTTAGGAAAACCACAGACTTGTATGATGGAATGACTCCACAGAACTGCAGGACATTTGAGCTGGCAACCCTGACAGTCCTCTGTGATTCAGCACTTCTGTGTTCCTGTGTATGAGCACCTCAGTGGTAGGGGAACCTCAGGCAATTAAATATTGCAGCAGTCCAGGAGACCTGCAAGCAGAAAGAGTGAGCTTGTAGTGTATATGTGTATGTATATTTCTCACACATATATAGGTGTTTATGGGTATGTCTATATATATATATATATATATATGCATGCATAAAAGGAGTACCTTTGCCTGAAGGTGAATGTAATGTGGTAAGTTAAGTAGTTCCAGTTTACAGTAGTGATCAAGCTAAAGGAGGGACCTGCCTGTCAGGAATACTGTTCTTGCTCTTAAAAATAAGTGCAAAAACAAGGAAGAAAATGCATATTGTCTAAGTAAATTTAATTTTGTTGAATATTTATCTGTCCCAGCACTTCCTCACGTGAATGTCCTTTCTGTTGTAATTACTTATATGATACACATAAAATTGTTGTTACAATTCTGGAGCCTTTAAGCTATAAATCTACTTGTCCCTCAGAATGGAGCTGCCCTTAATGCGCATTTAATAATCTAATTCATCTTTAATTAATGTGGCACTACCTCGTGACAAACAGGAATAGTCTTCCTCCTCCTGACTACCCTTGGTTCTGCAGTAGAGCTCAGGGGCTGAAGGTGAATGAGGTTGTGTGTCTGTGCATTGATTTGCAGGCTCGGGGACTGTCACCGGAGTGTCCCCAGGGGCGCCCCAGGCGTTCGGAGCTCTCAACTGCACCATGGCTGAGACCAAACTGAAACGCATGAGGGAGTAAGTAGCATATTTATGTGTTACCGATATACAGGCAAAGATTAGGGATTTGAAAAACTGCAAAGAAAATCACGTGTTGTTTCCCCACTCCAAAAAGTCCCTTCAACTAAAAGAAGTGGATGGTGAGGTGCTCTTTACAGACCAGATGCCTGTGTGCCTCCAGAGAGAACAAAGGTTTACCAACACTTCCAATTGTTTTCTTCTGATCTGCACAGTCACTGATATCCTTCCACTTTTTTGCCTTCACTGCTCTCACTGTTGTTCTGAACTCCACTTTCTTTATTAGCACAGCAGATGCCCATAAATCACCTGCATATATACACATTGCCACCACATTTGCTCCACCACCCACACTTCCCTCTTGTCTGCAACAAAAGGTAAATGGATTTGTTTGCCATGATGATATGATGTTTTCAACCAAACAAAATTGCTGCTATTGGCTGGGATTTTCAAATGAGACAGAGGAGTTTACAGGAGCAGTTCCCTCTGAAACTTCTTGTCTATTTGTTCTCAGCATTGCTGGAACCCCACCTTTAGTAATAAAGGCTTCTTTTCTAGAATGTACTGATTAATGTATCTTGAGCCTTTATCTTAATTCAGGAATTTCTGGCTTTCCAAGATGTATTACATCCTAATTTAGATGCTGATTTGACAATCAAATGATATTTATTATTTCTGAACTCAAATATTCTTTGCATTGTTGCAAGATTCAACTGCTCTCAGATTGTAAAGCCTTTTAAAAAGAGCAATTTTCTCTTTTGTGGGTGGACAGTGCCAACAATATGGTGGATGTTACTGGAATACAAATAAGTTCAAACAGTAAATGCTAATAGTTATTTAAGTGAGTCCACTAAACAAAATGAATGCAACTGCAACAGCATTTATGGCAATCGCTTTTTATAACAATTCCCTGTGTATTTGAGGGAAATACCAATCAGATTTACTCTGGATAAAAGTTGTTTGGTTTTATGGTATTTCAAGATGCACAAGTTCCCAAGGTTTCACTTCATCGCTTAGACTTCATTGTGCAACCAATCAGCAGGTCTCACAGCCTGCCACTTGTATTGCTTCCCATTCTCTTTCCATGGAAACTACTTACAAAATTTTAAAAATGCATCATGTTGTGCTAGCTGCAAGGTGAGGTCGTTAAGCCAAAGTGTCCACTAGTCTTACAGCCTTCACCTGGTGTTCTCATGGTTCCTGGATAAACCTTAACCATTTGAACTTCATGGTCATTGCTTTTAGGACTAAGGTGCGATTTGATCACTTGCTTCTTTTCAATTCTGTTTCTCCAGTGCTGTTTCATGGTTTTTGTGAGTTGTTGTGACTCATGTTATTGTCCTTTTTCCAAAACATGCTGACTTTGTCCTTTTCTGAATAAGTAAAGGTGAGTGAGTGTGTTCATCCCTTGGAAGGTGCAGTGTTAAGGGGCAGGTGAGAGCACAGTCCCCAGCCTGCACGAGGAGATCCCCACACACTCTGAGCCATGGGCACCCTGGGCACAGTGGGGGTTCAGTGCACACTGTGGAAGTGCATTCATCTGCAAAACAGTGCAGGAAGCCACAGCTGTTGTGTTTATTGCCCAGCAAACCTCAGCGATGTGTTTGTTGTCTGCCATCCATGCAGCTGTACCCCCTAAGGAAGGCTGAGGTAGTTTAGACATGTGTAAGTCAGTTTTACTCAGGTAGATGCAGACTTATGTAGGTGTCCAGAGCACAACTTCCAATGAAAGAGACACTGGGGGCGGGGGGGTTGTCTTACAGAAACTGAGTAGCTGGAGCTCTTATAAGGAAAGAGAAAAGAACATCAGGGGAGATAATGTGGAAGTGCAGTGAAATCTGTTTGGGTGTCAAGTCACAGGAAAGAAGAGTATGAAGGTTTGGGATTTGCACCACTTTCAGCAATAGAGTCTGATGAGGGAGACTCTTCCATCATGGATTACTCAGACAGTAAGCTTTGTGCCCACACACTGCAAGTGGCATTACGGAAAGAAGGTCCCATTAGCTCTGATAAAATGGTAGATTCATCTAAAATAACACAGGGTTTAACAGCAGAAGTGCCTTTTAGCCATTTCTAATTGACACATGAATAATGTGGGCTTGCAAACAACTGTAGCAAGACAGTCACTTGATCACAGATGTGGCGTGCTCATTGCTTGAGTTACTGCAGTGTGCTTCACTGAACGCATTCTTTGACAGGAGAGAGACTTGCTGCTTATTAGAGCATCAATTTAGGAGGCTTTCACTGTGTTCTTGTGCAGGACTTTACATGGATACTCATGTGAGAGGGAAGTTGTGCTCAAAGTCTTTACAGGAATATAGATGGAAGCCACTGATGTCCTTGAATATGATAGGCAGGAGTCCTTGCTCTCCTCCTATTTTAGGTTACAAAGGAAAAAAAAAGGCTCAGAGCTTAACCTATAGATAGGCTGAGTGTGTTTATGATTCAGTCACCAGCTTTCCTTGCTACAACCCCTGAATATTTCCCCTGACTCTTTTCCAGCACTGTGAATTGCTGTCCTCTCAGTAAAAGTCGTGATAAAATCACCTACTCCAGTGACAACAATTTCCATTTTGTTTTATTTGGAATCAGAATTCATTATAAAGTTTATAGCAGAGATTTAACTTTACCTTTCAAGCAGAGTTCATTCTCACCACTAGAATTTCCACTTCAGTGCTAAGCATTTTGATACTGGGATCTGCAGTGTCAATAAGAAATCTCCATTTCTTGATTTAACTCCCACAAAGGTTATCTTGAGCTTCTTCTCATAATGCTCCTTCCCAGCCTTACATGTTAACAGTGAGAAGTCAGCCAAACAAATCAGAGTTGTGCAAGTCATATTCCTATATTTTAAGCTGAGGACTCATGTAAGGTGAAGAAAACAGGAGGAGGCATGTCTTGCTATTTTCTGTCCTGCCCACCATCTAATTGTTGTGATGCTTCTGATCCTTGATGGTACTGGGTGACTTGGTACATGCCTCAGTCTGAGGGGCACTGCTGTCACGTGCTATCCAGAGCCAAATTATCTGCACCAGGGAGATGCATGAAGAAAAACTAATGACTGTTCCACTCATGCTCCCCTACAGAGACTTTCCAACTATGCATCTCAGAAGAGAACTACACTGTTCTTCAGAAGCAATTCCTCAGGCCCAAGCACTTTTCCCTTCAGATCAAATTGAAATAGCACCTATTAATTTTTTCCCCCTGAGGTCCATACAAACCCACTTAGTACAGAGTGTTTCGTGCTCCTTTGTGGAGGTATCCATGAATATCTACAGTGAGTCATTTTAATAGCCATGAACTTTAATATGCAGTTTAGAATTCAGTAAAATGTATGTCAGTAAAAGGAAAAGGCTTTTACGCCCCAAATTTTAAGTAAATTAAAATCCTTTAACACAGCAGTAAGTACCTCTTAGTCAGTCCCTGAAGTCTTACACACAGCAGCATACCATGATCAGCAAAAGACTTCATCATCCCCTGCTGAGGGTAAGTAAGGCTGTCTTTCAGAAATCATGGAGAAAAGGCTTTTGGTGATATTTTTATTCTGCTCCTGTGAATGCTCAGAACACCATTGGTTTAGACTCTTGAGCAGGGTGCACGTGTGCTGCTTGTGCTTGTGACGTTGGCATCAAATGCATCATTTGTCTTAAACATTCAGAAAGAAAGGTCACATTGGAGTCATTGAATAGGCACTGGTTATTCTTCGAGATGTCATCCTAAAATGCCTATAGTATAGAAGACTTTTTGTACATTTCTGTATGCATATTTTTCAATTATTGTAGTAAAGAAAGTATTTATTTGATATAGTATTTTATGAGATGTTGGGTGGACCTTTCTGAGCCTACTGAAAGTGGTTTGGTTATTGATGTCACTGAAGGCAGCTTTAGGTAAAGACGAAAGCAACAAATATGGAAAAGCTAATTGGTTTTTTAGATGTCTGTTAAAACAGTTCTCAGTGACCTTTAAATTGCCGTTGACTGTCATATTGAAGGTGTCATGTTGCAAACATGCTTGAGGAATAAGATGTTTTCTCACAAGTAAAAGACATATTTGATTAGGAAGTTTATTGACACTGAGCTCTCACATTTTTTGCAGATGATCCTGAAATGTTTCTGAGCATTGAATTCCTCTTACACACACCACAGTTGTTCTATACAACACTTAATTTTCTAGTAATTTCTGTCTGGTGATCCCAAGACATCTTAAGGCATAACTATAGCTTTTTTTCATCTCATGGGCTAAGCCAAAACATTATTTACATATCCTTCCTCCTTGTCACAGTTTCTCACACCTCATTTTTAAATGCCAGTTTCCAAATGAGCCGAATGAGCTCATTATGGGAACACATTCAACATCTTAGTCCGTAAGTTTCTCTTCTTTTACGGTAATTCTGTTTCAAGATAATTGCACCATTACCTTTCAGACCCAAATTTGAAGAAAATATTTTGGGTTTGTTGTTTTCTGTTTGCTTTACAAACTAGTGAGAGTACAGTAAACTAAGCAGGAGCACTGAGAGAGTTGAACCTTCCTGTTTGTGACCAAACTGAGAAATCATGTTTTGGCTCAGGACAGGGGGAAGTGAGTGAATGCTCTGCCTTGGTAGTCATTGCTCTCCCAAGGCAACAACTGGGAGAAAGTGGAAACAAGTGAATCCTGCCCAGAAACAGCAGTACCCCTCAAGGCTGAAGCTGGAGCTGGTGGTCTCATTCCTCAGCCATTTTCCATGGGTCTTCATTCATCTTCTTCCCACTGTCTGTACTCCTCCCCTTTCCATGTCAGAAATGGGCAGCTCCTGTGGTTGGTCCGTTGTCTCTCGCACTGCTTCTCTCCATCCCGCATTCGAGGATGGGAAGAGCACATCACCTGCCCAGACCAACAGTTCTTAGCAGGTTTGCCTTTGTTATGATGCTCTTTGAAATGAATAATGAGAACAAACTTGGTAGGTAGTGAGTGAGTCTAACGGGGCACATTTAAACTTTGATGCATCTTCTTGAGATGCTCATTTTGCACAATTCTTGAACCCCAGGCCCAGCCCTTAAAACAATGTGTAATATTTTGTGAATTTACTTAGATATGTAAAGAGAATTCAGATTTTTTTCAGCTTCTCTATAGAGCTGCATGTCAAAGATCCATGAGCCATTCTGTTATCCTGATTTTTAAGGGTTTTTTTGTAAGTGTAAAGTAACGTTATAACTGCTTTAGCACTAGAGAGAATTCTTATTCAGTTTGAAAATTGCATTCCAGTAGCAAAACACATAAAATTATAACTATATATTCACTCATTTTAAAATGTCAAGTAGCCCCAAACACAAAACATTTGGAGAATTGGAGGTATACATCTTTTTGTTCTGCTCACAAAGCATGATTCCCCTGCTTTCTCATGCTGTGCGTACATAATGCATAGATTGAGCTGTTCAGTTTTCTAGCACCTTTATTTTGTCAATAGTTTGCCAATGTGAGAATGCTTTCACGCAGCATTAATTATATAGTCTGATTTCAGTACAGAACCACTTGAAGGATCTTGACAGTGTTTACTAGAAGCAACACTGCAACCTTGGGAAGTTTACAGAGGCTCTTAGGGAAATACAGGTAGGGAATGCTCAAAGGGCATTTACCAAACCCTTGCCAGGACTACCAAAATGTGTCCCATAGTGCTTCTGCCTTCATCTGCTTGCTACTCTTAATACTGTAATGAAAAAATCTTCCTTTTTTTCCCTCAGTCATCCCTTAGTGATTTCTTTCTTTTGCATAAATAAACCATTAAGATATATACATCTCACGTTCCCTGTGTGGAAGAATATAAACAATGCACAGCTGGTAGCATAAAAAACAGGGGTAAACCACCAGAGACTGGACAACATGCAAACTACCTTGTATTGAGAAGGGGTTAGCAGATCCAAAACATGGCATTTGCCATCACTCCAAAGAGAGCAGCCACCACTCCTGAGGGAGCAGCAGCTTCAGAGGGGGCTCTGCCACAGCTCTGTCTCCTTCTGCAATGAACCTCCCTGCTGAGAAGCTCATTTTCATGAGATGTTCTTCAGAGTTTGGAGAGACCAAACTGGCTGTACTACATTTACAGTAGTGTATGTACTGTTTTTGTTGGCCAAAGATTGTCACAAAACCAGAGGTTACCAGGATTTGTAAGGCCTAACCTTTCTCTTAGTTTTAAGATAACACATTAGACAGGTATCTCTATTAACATTTTTCTGCAGAAAGAGGAGTTAATATTCGGAAAAGTGCATTTTAGCTTAAGAATCAGTCACATTTCACAGCGAGCTTAGATTTTATCTATGTGAATCTATTATCTGAAACAAATTATTTAGGTGGCATATTTTGATTGTTATGTTTCTATAAATATTAGTAGAAATCTGTGTTATTCTCTTTTTATGCCACAATTTCAGGCATCTAGATATACAATTATTCCATTTTCTGAGAGATTTGACACAGAGGAATGACCAGGGCTCTACTTGAAAAGTGTTCAGATATTAAATGTTTGCTTTTTTGGTAAAAAAATAAAAAGACAGGACCTCTATCTACTTCTTCAAATGCCTAAGTAGCTCTGTGGAGCTTGTCTTATCTTGATGAAGACCCAGAAGAAACTGCAACCTTCCTAGGCCTTACTGAAACTCATAGATGTACTGTCCACATCTGGTACTTGCTTTTCTTTCTTTCTCTGTGGTGTGGTGTTGTCATGGAATCGTATTGCTCTGCCAAAAACATTAATTTACCTGAGTCTTGTTTTGTGCTAGGAACGTTTTCAAGGGTTACAGACTTGGAAAGGGACCTGAAAGAAGTTGTGGACTTAATCCACCTGGCTTCAGGCCCCCTTGAGTGATGTAGATGTGAACTAAGCCCACATGGTTGATGTTAAAAGAACTGTTTGCATCAAAACTTTATGCAAACAGTTATTTGTGTGTATATGTTGATATCTATTTTTATATGTATGTTTATACATGCTTATTTACTGGCCATAACTGGGCATCTCACATTCCTCAGCAGTTGGGGTCTTTTTGGCTTTTAAAATGCCTTTTTGATTGGATTTAAGGGTATTTATTACTTTTCTGATGATCTTGTATGGGTGTTTAGCACAGGTCAGAGTTTGGATGCTGCTTTACCTCCCCCTTGGCTGTGCAGTACATGGGCTCAGCTGGAGGTTTCCTCAGTAAATTACTATGAGGGTTGTGCTGCTTCTCTCAAGAACTGTCCAGCTCCACCCCAGCTGATTACATTGATCTCTCTGTTGATGCACTTGCCATGTTGGCAGTTCATGGTAACTCAGAAACACATTATTTTGTACCAATAGTAACATATAATACAACATGGCCAAAGATAATGCTTGGATTGAGAAAAAAAATATATAGCAATATTTAATATTATGATCATTTCATTGAAATGCATATTTTCCCTTTCTCTGACAGGCAAGATTTTAGTTTTATAACTGTCATTTTGGTATGAGATCCTAAAACAGGAGAGATGCCCTCCCAAAATCAAGACATGTAAAAGGCATTCAGCATTAACTCTCTATTACCACACAGTGAACAGAAGAGATTGCAGTTGTGTTCTTAAACTCTTATGAGAACTGTGTGTCATTATGGACTTTTCAGAATTGACTACTGTATCCTCACGTGCCCACATTCAAGAAATAGCTGTTTGTTGTGTTGCTCTTCAGACATATCTGTCTAAAACAAATGCATTGATAAACAACGCAAACTGCATCAGGTATGTGTTAAATGTGCCATGAATTTCTGCTTGATCTTGATCAGTGATGCTGAATGAATTAAACTGATGACTTTTCCAAGATTCTCTGTATGCCATGGCACTGTTAAAAAATGGGATGCTGTTTAAAATAATTTTAGCAAGACTAGGAAATGTCGGGTTGTGTCTAAAGAGGCTGCAGCCCAGGGAAGTGTGCGTGGGGTAATTCATGGGCACTGAACAGTGTGAATTTCACCCAGCCTACCCAATGAAAAGTAGCTCTATAGAGGCAAATACAGTTCCTCTCTCATTTGTAGTATTGGTAGTAAATTTCTTAGTATAGGAAGACTTTCAAATTCCAATATTCAGGTTTAATTTAAATGACTATGTTTTGTTGTAAGTTGTTTCCTTCAGTGAGAAAAACCTAAAAAAGCATTTTCTCTAATGAAAAAGTATCTTCTAAATTTGCAGTAGCTACAATTCAATAGCAGCTTTAAATTCTGATTAACACTTCTTCCAAGAGCAGATGTCAGTTTCAAATCGTATTTTACAAATTCATTTATCTCTCAAATTGAGGTGCATGGAGAATATTATTGTTGATATTTCTTCACCTGTGTATCTACATCTTTTAATAATAAGATCCTTCTTGGCTCATGGGAAAACGTGTCCTAAATATGCTTTAGATTTTGCAGGTCTTTGAAGTAGGACATCAGAGCATTTTGTTTGCAATCAAATTAAGGTGCTTTAATTCAGGAATTACAAATTAATTAAGGATGAATTATGAAAATTATCATTGTGTCTTCAAGTGAAGAAATTTTCATTCAGCAGTAATATGAGGAAAGTCAAAGTCCATTGAGGCTTGAAGGTGAAGGCTAATATTAGCAATTCAGATTTCTTTTTCACTAGTTTTATATAATAATTCTTACCACCCCCCACCCCCCTTTATTTTTAATAAGACCTTTTCTTACAATTTATGATTTCTTTCCTCATTCCCAAGATTGAACAGTTGTCAGAACTAGAAAGGTGTTGCCCTACCTTTAAAAATAAGTTCCTAAAAATAAATTGTGGAACTTACTATGGACTTCTCCTAGCAGATCTCGAAAGGTCTTTATACAGCAACAGGAAAGCTTTGCTGCAAATGCAGTTTTGAACCCAGAGCCATTTCTTTCAAGTTTTAAAGAAGTTTTAATCAGTCAGTAATGCCAGCAAACCGAATGACAGGAAGATAACTTGTGAGGACAGAGGTCTTTTGTGTTCTGACTGAGATAAACCTGTTTGTTTACTGGACCATGAGATGCTGTGGCAGATATCCTGAGATTTTCTGGTACAGTTAGAAAACAGTATTTTGTATGAGATTAAAGATATGTAATTTCCTGATTCTTTTGCAGAGTTGTCTCAGGAGGTAAATGTACAATCTTTTTCACCGAGATTCATGTCACTACTGGTTAGCTGCAAAGTGGCACAACTGTACTGTTTTAAAGAGAAATACAAGGTTAATAAATGAATGCCTTGAAATAGCATATTCAGGGAAAACCCAGAGTTAGATGAATTGATGAGAATCCAAAGTAATCCTGCTGGACTCCATCGGGACACCTTTGAGTTAGGGAGAACAGAGTTTAGTGCCATCTACTGAAATCATTCTTTCAAAGATCCCTGCTCTTGCTTTTATTCCCCTTGAGCTCAAATCAAGACAGATTTGCTTTCTACTTTGGTGTTGGATGCAGGCATTCCTTGCCCAGAAGGTTTCTTTATTAAGGTTTACATTGAGATAGGCATGAGTTTTGAAACAGCTGAATTTTCTGTGCTTGTCTTAGGAGCAGTGTGTCTGTTGCCTGGTGAGGCAGAGGTGAGATGTCACTGCCTGATCCAGAGGGACTTCCATGGTGTTACTGTGGCGTGTCCAAGCCCTGCTCCCGAGCAGGGGCCACACCACAGCTCCCTGGAGGCACTTCCTGGTGAGCAAGAAGTGACACTTCCTTGTGGGAGTGGGTGAGGGAGAGCAGGGTGGCTTCAAATGCCAGTCGCTATCGTGGTGAATGACATTTGAAAATGAGAAGCTGAAAACCCTTTTAGCTGCTGATTTGTGCCATAGTTATCCTTCAAGGCAGGCAATGACAAGCTGCTGAGAGAGATTTACCTGGCTGCTAATGCCCATGGAGGAGTGCCAGCTTAGGCATTAATCTTGTTTTGTGGCTTTGGCAGCTTTGCATAAAGGTAGGAGTATTGTAATTGATCTTCAAACAGGAGAGGAAATGTTAATATGCAGCTAGTAGCAGAATAGTCAAAATAAAGACCCATGGGATAATTCTTTGTTCACCTAGGGAAAGATTTACAACTTTCTCAGCCAGCGGAGAACACAACATTACTGTATTGTCAAATTTTAGTAATTTTTGCATTGATCCGTAGGAAAAGAACTTGCAAATCATCAGCAGCCTGATAAATTCATTTGGGCCCTGATCCACTAAATTATTTGGAGCACTTTTAGACACCCTGGGTGTAAAATTGCAGTTCTCAAGGCTCCTATTTAGCTACCTTCTAATGCTGGCAGTGAGTTGAAGTAGTAAGTGCCTTTTTGCTCATATTCTTAACTGCTTCTCACATGCTGAGAAGTGCCTTATCCTTGATAGAACCAAGTCTCTATCTCATGTCCAAACCCCATTATTATCCACAAATGAAATACTTGTCTGCTTCTCTGGCCTCTGGGGCTTGCTCCAGGTACTTTTCTCAGGCATGGATTGTGTGCTGCACAACAGCTGGCAACAAGAGGCATTTCTTCCATGGGTGACTGGCATGAGTGATGCCTGCCAGATCCTCAGCCTGGCAATGTCTGCTGTGCAGCCAGCGGGTTGGTGGCCACAGCATGCCTGCAGGTCCCCAGCCTTGTGCCTCCTCTGTCTGGAGCACTGGGACTCCTCTCTGCAGCCAGAAGGAAGGACAGAAGTTGGCCATCTCTCTAAGCCTCTCTAACACAGTGAAACAGGAGAAAGAACAGTCTGAGGTGTGAGATTTAAACACATGAGTGTATGTCATCCTGGGTCAGACCCTGTACTGGAAGAGCCCAATGTAACTCCTTTGATTTCAGCACGCTGAAAAACAATTTAGGGCAGTGTGGGATGGGGGTTTGACCTACAAAGTTTATCACAGTAATGAAATCCCAGATGTCAGGTATCCCCTTTGCTGGTGTTGTCTTTGCTGAGAGAGAGATAATGATTCATAGCGACTTCGTAGGTGAGTGAGATATAGGACAGTACAGAGTAAATGTCAGTAAGTCAGAAAACATGGATGGCTAAATGGAGTGTAAATGGGAATTCTGTACTTGTTCTCACAGCACATTTGGTGGTAAGGCTTTTATCCATTTCAAAACAGGAGTGCAGTGGTCCATATTTCATGTGACAGAGAACTAACTGTAAACAGAAGGGCTGTGCAAAATCCATAACTGTGCCTCTGTAGGACTTCCCATGGATGGACAAATATCCCCTAGCAAAGGGTCAGGGCCATAATGGACAAACCTTGCTTTCCAAGAAGTGATTTCTTCCCTCCCTCCAACAGAATGATAGATTCACTCAGTAACACCTCTTTGACATTTACTGCTTTAGATCCCACATTTCTGCCTCTGTGTCAGAAAATGCACGATGTGGTAGCAGACTCATATTAATGCAGCTCTTAAGTCCAAACAGAGCCTGATATCTTCTTTTGTAAAAGCAGGTTATAATTTTTGTTACCTACCCCTTAATTTTCAACCTATGAACATTCCCCCCTTAATTCTATTGTATCAACTATTACACAGATTAGCTGATTTGCATGCTCTGCCAAGCTTAACTGAAAAGATTCAAGTCTGCAGGTCACATTTATTAGCAGAAGCAATACTCCCAAGGTACATGTTTGCTTAATTTTTCATCTTTAAATAGACAGGGCTGCCAAAAAATTAAACATACTTGTCTAAGAGGAAGGAGTCAGTAAAGGCACTGACAAAGTAGCAGTGATTTCAAAGTAGCTTATGATGTATTGATTTTTAACTGTTGGAGAGAAATACTGTACTGTGATACTTTTGATGATGTTTTTGAAGAAATGTACATTATTTGTCAAACAAATCTCTGCTTACCTTTCTGTGGTAATGCAATCCCTAGGCTTCCAGTGCCTGAGAATTAGTTATTTTGAAGAGTTTTAGCTTTCCCCTAAACAACCCTCTTGGTAGAAAAGAAAAAAGGCAGTTTCTAGTTATGGGAAGCAGCACTGAGTCTGGACCTGCAGAGATTCCAGCTTGGCCCTGTGGCTTCTCATCCTGGATCTTGGCTTTCTCTGCCCAAAGTTCCTGACCTGCCTCTCTGTCAAGAGCCAGCAGGAGGGGAAGGCAAAGGGAGGGGTCACACCTGGGCTTGACCAAAGTGCAAGAAAAGCAAAAAGCAAGTGGGATGGGAGGACAAGGTTAAGAAACAATCAAGTTCTTTGTAATGTTTTCCTAAAAATGGACTAATTTGTATATTGTGGAACCCTTAGTGGCTGACATCCCATAATGGTGATGTTATTCCTCAGCAATAACAGGGTGACCACTGATGAAAAGCAACTACACCTTTAGGTGGGTTATGCAATTGGCTTAGAACACTTGGCCTTGCCCTGGTGTTAGACAGGTAGCAAAATCAATACAAACCCAGCAGAACTACAGCTGGAGGATGTTGCTGGAGGCAGGTTTGACCATTTAAACTGCTCTGGGGAGCATTGTGGCCCCTCCCTCTGAGCCCACGTGCAGGGTGTTGAAGTGTAGAGCCTTATGCTGGCACCAGCAGACACCTCTGGTGCCTTTCCCTGCTCTTGCGCAGCTCAGAAAGGGCAATCTTTGGTATGGCCACAAGCCAGGAGTGTCCCAGCTCCCTGCCCTCCGCCTCAGGCATGGATCCCTTCCAGGACCTCCTTTTCATCTAACAGTGTTAAGGCATCAGGTGTTGTAACATACTGGACACGACATGTGTAATGCTTGAGGAATGCATTGGAATCTCAGACACCACTATTTTAGCATCTGGAAGAGAAATTTGTTAGACAAACTGTGTTCAGTTTTACTGAGAGGCTTTATTGAAGAGACCTTCATGCCATGACAGATCTCCTGAAGATGATCTTCCTGCTTGAAGGAAAAAGGGATGATTGTCCTACCTAAATACTTCTGAAATCCTAGCAAAATGCCCGGGGGAGGAGAGACTACTTACCACCAGTTTACCTAACCAAAACAAGACATTTTTAATGCAAATTGCACCTGCAAGGTGATCCCAGTTAGTCCAGCTAACTTTCTAACTAATTGAAGGGTATGATCACCTCTAAAATGTGCAAGTCAAATACTAACAGACAACCAACTTTCTATTGCTCTAACATATAAAAGCTTAGTGAAAAAACCCAGCACAAATCCTGTGATAGAAGTGTACAGAGTGGGCAGATAGTCTCTGATATGCTGAAGGCAAATTGCTCTGATATTTTCATCAAAATATTATGAAGCCATCACTTGAGTGGAAAATTTTATGTTACCTGTGGCCTGTGATACATGAATTTAAAGATGTTCTCCTTTAGAAGGAAGAAATGCTGTTCCTTGTCTTGCAGTTTTCAAATTAGTTTTCTTTATAAATCAACATTAAGATGCTGTGAGTGTATGTTTTGTCACTGAATTACAGATCTGTCTTCTGATAAAATGAGAGCACTGTGGGAAAAGAAATAAATGCCAGTTAGCTCATGCTGAGCTTGTACAATGGTTTTCTTATATTTGATAGAAGGTAAAATAAAGCAATGAATCCTAAAATGTGTTGACATTAAATGCCACTGGTGTTCAGCTGACTGGGGTTGCTCCTTTTGATTTTGATGAGATCCAAAAGAAATAATACATGTGTGTATACCAAACTTGCTGTGGATAAAAGGCTCAGCATGAAAAAGATTCTTGGATTGTAGCAATGGTGATGGCCAAGCTTCCCATGACTTTACTATATCCAAGTTTTTACTCCTGGTCTCTTTGTATACCAAACAGTCATGGATAAATTCTCCAGGCAATTTTGGTTTATTTTGCTGTTGGACAAATAAGGTGCATCATGGCATCATTTTAATCAAAGCTACAATATTTAGGAAAAATCAGTACTAGTTATTGCTTGTATTAGTAATATAACGTGAATTAACTTTTACTTGCCCTTGTATGCACTGTTTCTCCCCAGATCTGCCATTGGGAAGCTGGGAGTGGAGGTGTTTGAGGCCGTGTACAGCTACCTCAAGCAGGCGAGGCAGCAGAGGGCCAGTGAGGAGCAGATCAGGAGAGGTTTGGAGAAACTGGTTTCTAGAGCAAGCGACTGCTTTGAAGTGGATCAGCTCCTGTACTTCGAGGAGCAGCTCCAGGCCCCAGGACTGTGTCCTCAGCTGTGACAGGTGTGTCAGCACCAGTGCTGGGAATGGCCAGGAGCAGGGGAGGCGCCGAGCTGCCTTCCACGGGCCAGCAGGCAAGCACAGGAGGGGTTTGGAGGAAACTGCTGAAGGTAGTGTAGTACATAAGCATGTAGAAAAGCTCCATTTGACAAGCCAGAAGGCAGTGAGAGGTGAGTACATGTGGCTCAGATTGCAGGGGCAGGAAGAAAAATTGTTTGTGGCAGTGGAGGGGAGGATTCACTGTTACCCAACTCCTATTTTTCCACACTTAAGGCATAAAGAAAGCTGTTCTTATGGCCAGGCTCCAGTCCTGCACTCCGAGCATCACTGGCAAAGCTGCCTCTGGTGCAATGATGCAGGATTGGACTCCAGCTGCTGTTGGTTTCTGTGCTAACTGGTCCCTGTAATTTTTGTACTTTGGCAGATTTACCCTTAAACATCCACGTACCTGTATGGCCACTCAGCCCCTAATTGTCTCATTGTTACTGATTGTTCCAAAGGGCTGCATTTACTCTGTGTGCCTCAGAGGAACTGTGACAATGCACACACGTGCCCATAGGCACTGAGGTAGGTGTGTGTATTCCTAGTGGCAGAAAGGTGTCTGGCCATGCTCTGTACACTGCCTGTATGAGGACAGGCATTGGCCTGAGCTGTAGCTGACGGTGTTGGATAAGAATTCTCACTGTCACTTCTGACTGTTTTGGATTAAATTCATTCTACACAGATGGAACAATAAACTGATTTTTTTCTGGCTTGTTACCAGTAATGTTTTTTCTTGGTGTTTGTGCTCCCTTCTTCTTCTTATGCATTACACTTCTGCTGGTTTCAACTGTATATCATGCTCTGATTATATACCTGATGTTTTCCTTCTACCTCCTCCTTCTTTATTCTACATTCTGAGCTCCTTCATCCATCTGTGTAAAAGACTAAAGGATAACAAAGCGGTACACTCTAAAGGAATCTCAAATGAATTGTGGACCAAATTAATTTTAGGCACTGAGCCATTACCATAAACCTTATGTGTCCTGCTTTTCCACCACAACTCTTAAAGGACTTGAGGACTGAATTAAATAAATTGAAATAAATTCACAACATGACTATCAAAAAAACATTTCTATTTGACCTGGTATGAGTTATTTACAGCTAGGTATACTGGTATTGAAGGTCAATGAAGCAGTGCTACTCTTCTCTCTTTTTGACATGCTTTAAGAGGCTCTAAGCAAAAGCAGGTAGAGTCATCTTGACCTATTTTGGGAGCAACATAAACTGAGGAAGAAAAGAGCATGTCCAGCTACAGAAGGTGTGGCACTATACTTCCAGCTCCAAGTAAGTAACTCTGGCATGTCTAGTTTCAGCTTTTATTGGGAATACATGGTGTTACAACCAGAGGCTGAAATCCACTATGATGGTCACTGAGGTAGGAAAATTTTTTTCTTCACTGTTGTGTTTTGAATTCCATAGTTGGACAGACAGTTTGAAGCACAAATTCTCAGTGAGGTTTCAGTCTCTTTTCTGTTATTTCTTCTTGTCCTTACACTCCCCATCCTCCCCAATCTTGTGTTTGTGTACCTGCTTTCATATTTTTTGCACATAACTTCATTTCAGACAATTTAGGAACAGGAGTGCTGAAGTCCAAGATACAGGAGGAGTGCTTGGATGTTGCAGGGACTATAAAGTCTGAAAGCAAACAGTAGGTAACACACAGTGAGAATAATGTCAGAGGGAAATAATCTTCACTCTTGTGTTTACCTCTGGCTGTGATTCAAAGGGATTTATCACAAAAAACTTCAAAACCAGCCTCTGTAAACAGTCAATTCCTCTTTATTAATGATGAAGACTTCTTCAGACCCTTTTTGTGCACCATGCAAGAAAAAATAGCTGCAGAGGAATGGGTCAGGCTCCTTAAGGCAGTCAAGGTCTAAGGACATCATTAAAGGGGAACCACTAAAACCTGAAAATCTTGGTTTAGGCATGCAGATTGCCCTCAGGGTAGTGGTTGCTTTCTGATGAGCTGTACTTTCCTTCATTTGTTGCATGGGAAAAAGAAATCCCAGTGTCTTTTACAGTTACTTCAGTTGCTTTCTGCTCTCTGCAGGAAATGACCTTCAAGGCATGTGAGGATCTGGAGGTTATTGCTTTACTGGCTGTATACTTTAAACTGTACTTTATTTCTGTGGGGGTTTGCATCAATCATGCCACAATTAGCCAATGTGGTATACATATTAAACACAGCAGGAAACTTTCTGTCTTTGAACTGTAGTAAAAGCACAGGAATACATCCCATGGATTTGACAGGAATTCTTACATTACTATTGCTTAAACTTACAAACTCCCATTGCTGGTGGTCATCAATAGAGATCTGAAAGGCAGGAGGAGGATTTTGGTGTTGTGGATCTTCAATAATAAAAAAGGCAACACAGTAAGTAAAATAAATGCTGGAAGTAAATGTGAGGAAAGAAGTGTAAAGACATTAGATGGCTGTGGATAGATCTTCATAAAAGGTTCCATTTGACCTACATTTTTGTACCAAAAGCTTCACAAGCATCAGGCAACCTTGCTGCTTTTTTATTGATTCTGTTAAAGATGCTACAAGCTGTACTGCTTGATGAAGAGATATTGCAAACGAAGGAAGTGAGGTGAGTATTTATTTATTTAATGCTTTGAGGCCTTGAACTGGGTAAAAGGGTGCTTGAACTACAAAGGGGAAAAGAACATCTGAGTTTTTTGATAAGAAGTATAACTGTCAACATCTTGTCAACAGATGGATTAGGAGGCAGACCAATCATATTTGTCACAGCAAACAAAAAGTAAGTCCTTTCTTAGAGGTGACTGTTCTGCCAGATAATTCCTAGAAAACATCAGAGACCCCTCTCCATGGGATGAATTAGAGGTTTCCACTGTCTGAAAATTCTGCCTGCAGGAAAGGACCATCATTTCTCTGGGACCCAGCTTTGTGCCTGCTGCCTTGTGATGCCCAGCTCGGAGGTGCCCTCATGGCCAAACCACAAACCTGCAGCCAGAGCTCCCTCTGCCCATGGCTGGCTCTCCAAGTCCACATGGAATCAGGGTGACAGCATCGAGCACAGGCACAGCTGTGGAGAAGGTAGGAGGCAGCAAAGTAGCCTTGTGGGTAACTGACCTTTCACTCCTTGCCATAGGTCAGTTCAGATTGCCCTGTAAGTGCAACTAGTGTGATCTGAAGGAATTTGGTGGGCAAAGGGAGAAAAGCTCCAACAGCACATTCATTTGGAGACAGGAACAGTAAACACATAGGCGTACTTGATTTCATATTTGTTTGTAATACGTGTGCACAGTGCAGCATAACCTGAAAACTCTTCAGCCTCTCTACACTGAAAATTGGTTTTCAGGAGAGAAAGGTCCAGCAGAAAGTATTCTGCATATCTTTATTGGTAGAAGCAGAAGTCTCATGAAAATACAGTCCCCAGCTTCTGATTTGGCTGATGATCTTTGCTGTTCAGGAATTTGACTGCCTTGATAATAACTCTATTCAGATGTGCTGGGTGTGTGCACAGAGAAACAGCGGGTAACAGCAAAGGCAAATGGACTTGTGTACAGACTGGTCAGGCACAGAGGGTGGGGAAGGGACAGAGTAGGGAAAAAATGGGTGGTAAGTTCCTTCCTCTTACACCTTCTCCTTATGTGCTTAGTTCCCACAGCCAGTCTTACTAATTTTTGCCACTTTTTTATGGTTGGGCAAATGAAGGGTTTTCTGAAGGCCACTGAAGTATCTGAAATGAGAACCCGTGGTCACAGCAAGAGAAGGTGTGCAAATGCTTCTGGTTCCATATAACTATGGGTCCAGTTTTCTTTTACTGGACTGGAATATGGCCATCATGGCTGGAAAGAAAGTATTTACAGATAATGTGCCATGTTAGCTCTGCAGACAAGTTTTAGTCTTGAGTTGTTCACGAATTGTTAACTGCAGCCACCTGACTTCAATATTCCCATGCTGTGTAGTTGGTCTCTACCCCATCAGGTCAGGGAGCAAAAAACCAGGCCATGGGAGGATTTCCAGCAGAGAAATCAGTTGAAGTAAACAGACCTTTAGTCAGCTGGTTTAAAAGTACACCTCTTGAGTGAATATTTTCCATTCCACTAGATGACACCTGGCCAGGGATTCCCAATGTTTTGCAATGTGTCAGAAATGCACACACTGTGAATATCATCCCACAGATGAAATAGTTTTGTTTGGCTCAGTTTTGTTGTTGTTTTTATTAATACATGGGTAGCTGTAATCAAAGTACAAAGGCAGTGGTGTGCAAACAGTAAGAAAAAATACCCCCAAATTAAAGGCAAGGCATAAGGAACAATGCAATGCTGGGAAATGGACTTCAGTACAGAAAACCATTATGTAATGAAATATAACTCTGTGACTGGGCATGCAAGTGTGCAGGTGATGGACTATCGACAAGGTGATTCTGTGCCAGAGCTTTATGCCCTGAAGGTGACTGAGTGCTATGAACAAGCTGGGAATCTGAGTTGCTCTCCTTCCTCCGTTGCCATCTGCTGACCCCGCAGAGAGTGCCTCATTGTACCGTGACATGCAGATATTCCCTTGGGCTGTTATTTCCTCTCAGTGTCTCTAATACGGGTTCTGTTTCAGCTTTTTCATATGGAAGCCTCTTTCTGGTGGAGGCAGCTCTATTGATCTCTAAAGGGTCAGCAGTGTGTGGGTAGTCTTAAATAATGCATTGCAGTTTGCTCCCTCTGCTCTCACTGAGTTCTGGGGAATTGCTCTAGAACTGCTGTGGAGTCTTCCTCGCTTGAACTGTCTCAGTTGTCTTGTCTTGTCCGCTTTCCTCCCCAACTCCTCAAGGACAGAAAGCAAAGCAAACTCAGGGTGCTCAGAGTGTGGAGAACAGATGCTGTTATTTAATGTCCAGAGGCAATTCTTTTAATCAAGAGAAGAAGCTCCTCTTGTTGTATGAGACACTTTTTGAGTGTGAGCATTATTTTATTGATGCCTTTATGCATCTGGCAATCAGTGGCATGCAGCTACCATCCTGTCTCTGCCAGTGAGTTGTTTTTTTCCCACCTCAAAATGAAGCCTGCTTGTTTCAAATGCTCTTTTGGCAGAAGTTTGGCTCCCGGTGCTGACAGCGAATGCTCCTCACTCCCTAGAGCCCTAATTTTGCCAGTTACTCATCCGTGTCCTTCTGCAAACTGTCTTGGCAGCAGGGGGCTGTGTTTCCGAGAGGGGTATTCAAACAAGCGTAAACAAGGGTGTTGAAATGGTCCTTCTTTGGCCTGAGAAGGGTGGGAATCACTGCCAGGGTGTATTGGTCCCAGCCAGGGAGCACAGCGGGACCAAGGGCAGCCCCAAGGCTGAGCATCTCCCTGTGCTGCTGGAGCAGACCCGTGGGGTCCCAGCACCCGAGTGCACCCAGCACCCGAGGGCAGCTGTGCCTGGGCCAGGAGACTCGGGGACCCTCTGGATTCATAGTCACATCGTGCTTGCTGTTTTGAGCTAATAATGCAGAGAGGAGATTGACAGAGAGCGAGGAAACGAACCCTCGTGAAGACAATGAGTCTCCAGACTACCTAATGACTACTTAATGAGTGTCTAAGCACTGCACCCTTATTGAATTTTAATTGCCTTCTCTCTGGCTTTGTACTATAGTATGAAAAAGGAGCAAACACTACGCGTAATGAGGGTAGATGATTAAAAAGTAATACCTAAGAGACACCCGAGCATTTGTGGAAAAGACCACAAGAATAATGTAATGAGAGAAAACAGCACTGCTGTGTGTCTGCCACCTCTTTGGATAAAAAGTGTGTTTTTACAGTTGTTAAAAATTGAAGTTGTTGCCAGCATGATCTGGCAGCAAAATAGATTATTGTGTATCAGTGAAGTAATTAAAGTTATATTTGCTGAAATACTGGTTAATTACCAATGTATGGAAAATCCAATCCACATCACGAGGTCAGTGCAGCTGGGCTTTCCAGAGGTCACTCTTTAGCATTGTGCCCTTTATGGTGCCTGCCTAGATTATTTTCAGCTGTTTGGAAGGAACATGCATCACTGAGCAGTACACAGCAGAAAGGCCCAAATGAAAGGAGACCAAATGAGCCCTAAGTCCACCAAGCATTTAAAGATGTGCTTAGCTTTGGCTGCCAGCCCCAGAGCTGCCCAGCACCAAGGGAGCAGCAGCACTGAGCTGCAGGACAGAGCACAACACAGCACACTCAGTGTTTGCTCATCAAAGGTGGGACCTCAGGGCTTGAAGCCCCAGCTCAAAGCAACAGGTGTTTAGAAGTCTGAGAAGGGCTCCAACCACTGCAGGTCTTGACAGTGCCTCAGCCTCCTGGTCCAATGAGTTGAACTAAATTAATATAGCTTTATATAATCAGAAGATAAATATAATTAAAATGTACATTGAGTAAACAGCATCCTATAAAAAAAAAATTGGCCTCTCTTTTTCAATTTCGCTTGTATATTTATAATTTGACTAAACATCAGATCCAGCCAGGCCCTGGAGAGCAGGCAACCCTTCTCATGTGGGTTAGCTCTCACAGGCTGATTTTTCCTCCCCTCTAAAGAGCTGCAGTGTTTGTTTGGTGGATTGACAGTGGAAACTCCAGTGAGCAGCACTAGTGGGAGCAGAATGTGAGAAAAATGATCTAAAGTATCCCATAAATTAAAAGAAGTCCCCATAAAAGTAGATGGCTGAAAATGTGGTTTTGGGGAGACACTCCCTTAATTTTACTCTTTTCAGCTCTGAAGGGTGTGCATTTGTGGGGTATTTTAATGAACCACCAAAATACTCTAGCCAGGTGTTGATGCCTCGAACTTTACCCTTTTGTTTCTCTCTTTCAATTTCCATGTCACACATGTTGTCACCAGGCACTCATTTGGACAGGTCTCTCTTGTGCAACTTCTCTTCTGGCTTCTGCTCTGCTGGAGTTTCTCGTAACTCTTACTGAAACATTTTGTGCTTGAATGTTTTCATAAAGCCAATTTTCCTTCCTTCCTTCCTTCCTTCCTTCCTTCCTTCCTTCCTTCCTTCCTTCCTTCCTTCCTTCCTTCCTTCCTT
>JAWWEV010000083.1:42094355-42123789 GCA_035583235.1 Hafferia zeledoni
CTGCCTGCCTTCCTTCCTGCCTTCCTTCCTGCCTGCCTTCCTGCCTGCCTGCCTGCCTTCCTGCATGCCTCCCTCCCTCCCTCCCTCCCACCAGAGGAGTCACAAGCATCACTCCTTGGAGGTTTGGGGTTTTTTATTCAGGCAATATAAACTACCCTGCCAAACGTTTTGGTTTCAAGTTGCCATAGGATCTTGGAGTCATATACTCAAACCATGAGAATGTATTAGAGCAAGGCAAATGTAGGAGGAGGGATTGGATTCATTGGCTGTGTACTGAATCTCTTCAGTTTTGAATCTGCTAGCTCAGGTCAGAATGATATTCCAATAGGATGTGCCTCTGACTTTTTCCCAAAGGACAAGTGATATGATTGTATTTAAGCAATTACAGTGTATTTCATCAAATGTGTGGACAGGGAGAGTATGAAGAAAATTTGCACACAGTTGCTATAAAGTTTCTTTCCTATTTTAGTGGGACTATTTCCAGAAGGTATATTTTTGTATTTACTTATCTATAACCTAAAAAAATACTGAAAAATCATCTAAAAATATACACAATTTTTTATCTTATTAATCTAAGATTGGCAGCAAAAAATGTAAGAGACTAAAAGCCTTGACAGATGACTTTGGAGAAAGACACTATTCTTTGGGATTTATGTATTTTTTCTAGAAAAGTAAAAGAATTTGAAAATGTCTGAAGTGTGAGCTGCATCAGCTGATTGTGTGAAAATGAGCCTCAATCAAACAGGCTTTGATTTCTCAGAGAAGGAAGCACACTTTCAATACACTCATTTCCAATCAAAAAGCCTAGACAGATTTGACTTTTTTTTTTTCATCAACAGCTTCAGGGATTTGCATAACCTGAGGATGTGTTGACAATGACAGTTCCCAAGAATTATAATGAGTGGCACTGTCACACCTGTGAACATTTCCATTTCTCCATGGCAGAGCATCGGATCATTTAAAACTGTCTGGGAGCAAGAAGAAATTACTCCTTGTGCAGCCACTAACTGGAGAAGCCACAGACCTCCTTGTGTGGACATCTCAGGTCCATGGTGGTGGAACCTGGTAGGGATGAGCAATGGGATCTTAGGCCTAAAGCAGAGTCTCAGTCCCACCTCCACCTGTAAGAAGTGCAGGTGCTGTGGGTGGACCTCCCATGGGCAGTGCTACCCCTGGCAGCACAGGATCCTTCTCCTGCCAGGATGTCTCATTGCAGAGTCAGTGAGAGCAGATGATCAAGGGAAATGAGCTCCCAAGGGTGCAGGTGGTGTGATTTTGTTGACTCACAGAGCAAGGACAGTCAGGCACACAGCTCAGACGGTGGGATGGAGTGGATTGCTGCCTGACAGCCCTGAGCCAGCCTGTGTAGCCCAGCACTCTGGGCCATGGCCATCCCAGCAGTTTGCAGGCTTTGCCAAGGGGTAAAGCCTCAGTGCTGGTGCTACCTGTGTAAAAGGAGCCTACCTGACTGCTGGTGCCTGCCATTGCCAGCTGCTAACACCTGTCTGTGACTCCAACAAGGCAAGGGAGAGTTGCACAAAGGAAGGCAAAGTAAGGATGGAGAGGTGAAGGGTTATTGTTGCTGTTTAGTGCTAATGGCTTTCTGTGCTGCTGTAGCCATTTCTCCCTGTTCCTCGTGCCTTTGTCATATCCTTCTCAGAGATACCAGTTACTGTCACCAAAGACAGGAAGCAATTTCTCAGTGCTCTACCTAAGCACAAGTGGCTAATTATAGCCAGGAGCAGGCAGAAGGAGCCAGGTACATTAGGAATCTGCTTTGATTAATGAGCGAGCAGCCAGGCAGAGGGTTTCCAATTATGTGCTGTGTGTTGGCAGCAGATCTGCTTGTATCCTGGCTCCACTTTCAGGAACCAATACAACGGTCTGCTGGGCAGATATGTGATCCCAGTGGGAACTGGACTTGCATTGATTATCCTGCAGGTATGGAAACCTGAAAGCAGCACACTGTGTGCTCAAATGCTGTGTGCTATTGCCTACCTGATGGAGCCTTTAAATGTCCATTTAAACCCACTAGCCTCAACTCTCATTGTGGAAACAAGACAAAAACTCATTTTGTGGTGAGGTGAGCTTTAGGTGTTTATTGTCAAAAAAAGCTCTCACTCTTGGATTTATGACTTTTCTACTTTTCTTTCCCAGTGGAAGCTTCTGGCTGTGAAGGCAGAGCAGTGACTTTTCAGTCACTGCTTCTGGTCATGCCACTGCTCATGTCTGCAGTGGGGCAGGTGGGAAGGAATATTTCATTCCACTTGGGCTGTGCAGCCCCTCCTGGACTCAGAACATGGTTGTGGTTCCAAGAATGACATGGAGGAAACCATTTCTGGGAGGGGGATGCATGAAGAGAGATGCAGAAATTCCAGATGAGCAGAGGATAAAGAGAAGAGGAGAATCATAAACCTCAGACCCAGCCTGGTAAATGAGGACAAATGCCTCCCTTCAGCAGGTAGGAAGCCCTGAAAGACAGACACATTTTTGAGAAGAGTGATACTATCTGCTATGTGGGTATATGTCAGTGTTTTAAGTTCTCTTTCAAACAAAAGAGCAATCAAGTATTTTGAGTACCAGCAACACCATAACCATGCCAGCCTCTGGAGAGAAGGTGTTCTTCCTAGTTCTACCCAGCAAATCAAACGTGAGTAAGAGATTTCACAATGTCAGGCCTTCTTTAGTATCTGAGTATTGCTAAATGTGCCTGAGTTTACGGCTGAGTCTGATGAGTTTAATATCAGCCATCAAATAATGGAGCAGACTGCCTGAATTCCCCTCCCAGGATAATAAGATGTACTGAAGTAGGGATGATTCTTTTCATGTTAGTAAGACAAGTGGTTTTCATTGTGTTGGCACTATGAGGAATTTGAGCTGAACTCAGGATAAAGCCCTTGATCTGGCAGCAGGCTGACTGTAGGCTGTTTGAATTACTCCCTTGTTTTAAGGTTTACCAGTGTGAGGGTGAACCTTGTGTTCTTCAGCAAATGATTGTCAATGAAATATCAGCTCCTTCATTAAGGGGAATTAGGAAAAAGGCACCGTGGCTAAACAATGTGGTCTGAGATGTTATTCTTGTTAAATAAGTTCCACCCATGCTGGATTACCAACAGTGTACCTGTTTGGCAGCAGAGCCAGCTCCAAGGGGTGTAGAGGTGAAAAAATATGTTATGACAGGTGGCCAGGAAAAATGAACAAGAGGTGAGGTAGCAAGAGAGCAAAGCAGCAGGATACATCAGCACGGGTAAGCTCAGAGGCACCACTCATCTCTCAGAGAAGCACTGAATTGCTACCACCTGAGAGCCATTAGCACACAAGGCTGAAGAGGGGGAGTCAGAAAAGGGATGTTTGCAATACAGAAAGTCAGAGGTGCTGGCTGGAGAATCAGACAAAGGTCACTGCTCTCATCAATAGAGAGAGAAAGCAAGAACTTGAGGTGGTAATACAGGAGTTGTGCTAAACTCAGGAGCTCTGGAGGGTGAGGTTGGAGTCTGATGTGCTTGATGGTTTTGATAGGCCGAGAGATGCAGAGATTAAGTTCCTCAGTCACTGTGTCTGAGTGTACAGCACAGCTAAGTATAAGCATGTTTTGACTCAGACAGACTCACACTGTTTGTGTGTGTGCCTACTGACCTGTGGGTAGCTCTGTTCAGTGTTCAGGACCTACCCAGCTCATTTCCTCAGTGAGAGATTTTGTTTACCACTTGAAAGTTCCTGTCAAGACCCTGTGTATTGTCTGTATTAGGCTTCCAGGATGGCTCACTGGCAGCTGAGGGGCAGAGCCCTCTCAGCTTTGTTTTGTAGTCTGTGGGTTTAGCACAGTGACCACTCAGTGCAGCAGCTCTCCAAACAGGGAGCAAAGGCACTTTTTCCTAAGTCTGGTGTGGGGAGGAAGGCAGAGTACAAGCTGCCAGGCCACTGGGGAAGTGCAGTTTTGTTGTGACAAGAGCGAGTGGCTGAGCAGAGCCAGCACTGCCAAAGGAAGCCCCATATGAAGGTGGGCTGGGCAGTGTCTGGGAATAAGCAGATATCTTCATCCTGAACCAATTTGTAGTCCTCTCCTGGCTCCCATCTCTGCCAGTCTCAAAACCTCAAGTCTAATTTCTATTCCCATCGAGATGACCCCAGATTAATGATCTCCTGAGATCCTGCAGAAATCACAGGGTATGGTAGTGAGGAGGGCAAACAAATGAGCAGTTTGCAGTATCACTGAAGCACCTGTCAGGTGGCTTACAGACTGCTTGGCTGACGGCTCCCAAACTACCTATCAGTGGGAAATGGCCACCCAATTGTGTGGGTTTGGTTGTTTTTTTTTTCCTAGGGGGATTTACAAGTGTTGATGTGAGGCCAAGATCATGCTGTGTTTCCATCAGAAGTCTGAAATGGAGAATAATTGCCCTGCTGACAGAACATGATGGCGCAACAATTCGCAATGGGTTGTGGCTGGAAGGAAGACATGCCTGACAGTGGCCACTTTCTGGGCTACAGTCAGTGGATGCAGAATCATGGAACCCTGGAAGGGGTCTTAGGCCTCTACTGAGCCAGCAACTGAACAAGTATTTCATGGGGTGATGTGATAAAACCTTTGCTAGCAGGATTTTTTAAGGAGGGAGTTACTGACAGTTCTTTGCATGTTACATCTCATTTTGCTGGTCTTATTTTGAAAACATCTTTGAATAATATGGAGAGGTGTAGAAAAAATCCACAAAGTTGTTAAAACACATTTACTGAGATGCATAAAGATGGCAGGTTAAAAGATGACTTGTTGTTCCTTGTATTAGGGAAAATACCAATTGCCAAAAGCCCTCATATCTTGAGGTAAAACACGTAACAAAGCCTACAGCTTGGCAAGGTCTCCAGACATGTTCAGCTTGGCACGTTTAATCGTAAGAACCAGAGGATATGTTGATTCTAAGCCTCTGGTGGTCTGAAAATCAAGAACTGGAAGACAGGAAGACAGGCTCTAGCCCTGCAGTGGCATGAGTACAAATAGTGGCAGCTGCAAAGTTCAAGTCACTTGGCTCAGCGCAGGGCTCAGTAGGTAAAATAAAAAGATCTGTTCAGAGTAACCTGTATATCACAGTGGTAGCCTGTAGAAGCCTTTCTGGTTTCCAGGCAGCTCTGCAGGGATGTTTTTTATGCAGCAATACAAGCAAGAAGCAGTTATTTTTACCATCAGGGTCTTTTCTGTGTTTGAAAGTGCTTGGGTGAATGTCAGCTGATTGGAGAGGTGTACTCTTAAGGAACATCCCACTGAGAGTGTCAGCCATGTCTATTTTTCTCTTCTGAGCAAAAAGATGCAGCCTTTCTGAATTTTGCTACAGTGTCTTTTAGGTAATCAAGGGAAAAAAAGACTTTCAGAGGTGTTGCCATGTCTGATTGCAAAAGTAGAAATCAAAGTCTTCTCTAGTGTCAGTGTATTTGCTTCTGAAAAATTGATGGCGTTTCAATGACAGTGTGCTGAAATATGAAACGCTGCCATTATTCAGTTGGAAATAACTTGCTGCTGCTCCTGTCTGTTTAGTCTTCTCCTACTCAGCTCATGTCACTCAGAGAAGGACTTCCATTGAAAGGAGGAGATGCTTCATAGGCTTGCCAGATTGCTGTTTAATTGGCTTCATTCCCCAGAGACTAAGACTCAGGAGAAGTTTTCAAAGTTGAAATGACAGTGGTGCAAGAAGCAGTTTCCTCCTTCTCCTTCACTGTAGCACCCCCGTGCGCAGGTCCCCTCCCTTGAGAATCCCACATGCTGAGAGCATTCAAGCCTCAACTCAGGAAGGGAGTGTGTGCAGAGGTGACAGCACGTGAAAATGTTCTTCCACAGAGATGCAGATCCTCTGGAGGAAAGGAATTCCCAGCTGGGGCAGAGAGATGTATTTGAGCTTGTGCTCAAATACAGCTGAGAGGAGAGGCAGGTAGGTCCCAGCTGGGTAAATGCAGAAAGACCTCTGAGGAGCTGCCCATTGACAAGCTGTTAAAGAGTGTCCCCTTGCTAACTAGAGTGGCTCTGGTATCTGCGCAGTGGGCATGACTCAGACTTTGAAGAGCATTTCAAAGCCACTAACCTGATCCAAATATGCAGTTCCTATTACTTTATTACTACTTCTTTTAACTATCTGCTTAAATTAGTTTATATTAATTGATTAGATTGAGCCTCTTCAGACTAGGACAGTGTTTCTTGTGATGTCTTATTCCAGTGATTCAGACCAGCTGCTATCCTGCTGTCCTTGGCTCCTCACAGCAGCAATGGAGGAAGGATGGAGCATCCACTGTGGAGGGCACAATAGTTGTTTATAATTGCTTGCCTGCTGCTCATGGGCAAGCTAAAAAACTGACTAAATCCAAAATGCATGGCTATTCCTTGAGACAAGGCCTTGGCCAGACTCTGGGAGATGAAGTTGCCACAAACTCCGGACACAGGCTGAGCATCTCCTGAAGCCGAGGCTGGAAACTACCAGTTCAAACAGGTAGGACACAGGAGTATGTGGAAAGTGAACAGTGCCTGGAAACCACACCTTAAGCATTGCAAACATTTGTTGTCTGTGTGTACATCAGGCTACTGAAGGCAGCCCAGACCAGGCTGTTTGTCTGTTAGCTGTCCATTCTTGGACCATGGGCGTTTCAGCCCTTTCTAGCTCCGTGGTTCTGTTCTGGAGGAAGGCAATAGGCATTCTTTCCTGACTGACCAAGCAAAGCAGTATTTATCCCACAAACACCCCTCACCATACTAATACCTGGGACTGAGGCAGCACATTTACAACTTCCTCTGAGAAAAGCAAAATCACTCAAGAAAGAAAGAGCCTGACCCACCAGATTATCTACTGACCCCTCCTGTTTCAAACCACAGAATTGGGAAGTTCTCATTCTTGTTGCTTGTTCTTTTGCTTCATTTTCATGGAAAGTATAAGCCACAGTTGGAAAGAAATGTACTTACAGCTTCGTCTGGGTGACACAGAAGATGGGATAGGGAAACTGAGAGCACTGCAGCATCAGCACTGCTTGAGTGCCACATTGCTCACAGGCCCTGGGAAAGATTTGTTAAGGTATTGACATGAATATGCTGTGGATTCAGCAGCTTTTGCTACAGGTATATTGGAACAACTCTATAAATTGCTACACCTCACTGCTGATACAGTCACTTGTCCACAGAGGGGTGGTACTCACAGTATAAAGTGTTCCAAAACATGTGGAGATTATCTAGAATTAGCAAAACCATATCTATTTCAGGATACTTAGTGTTCTCTCAGCAGCCTTTCTTGGGCTGACGGTGCATCCCCTGGTTCTCATGATCTTATTCCAGCAGATAGACTGATGCATTGCTGAGCACAGCCAGCCAGCAGAAGGTCTGCTTTCCTTAGGTGTGCTGCTGGACTCTGTGCAACTCCTTCTCCTGGCTGAGTAATGGGTGACTGGAAAGGGCTGTTGGAAAACAGCCACACAAAAGCCTGGTAAGTCACCCAGTACAGCTTTAACAATCCGATAGGAGCCTGTGCTCGGATTTGGCTAGCTGGGCAGATGACACGCTGTGTGTCCGGGCTCCAGGAAACAGCAACACATTCGTGGCTTCTCACACTGCTCCATAAAGAAATAAGCAATCTTTGAGGGTGACATCTTACAAAATATTTACTGCTGCATTCCAGACCTCGGCATTCACACTACTTCAGCTGCTGCTCAGTCCTGGAAACCTCAGTTTCCACCCATCTGCCAGAACTCAACTGGCAACAACAAGGGCTGCACTCAAGCTTAAGAGAGTGAGCCAGAAACAAGGATAAGATTTACTGCTTGGTGAGTTTACGTTCTCCACTTGCAAAGAAAAATCAGATGGCTTAATGAATGTTATTTTTTTTAAAGGGGACAGCAAAGCTCTAGCAAAACAGGTAAGCAGTAACCATTGCACCTATTTGACTAAAGTGGACTAGACTTTAAACAATTTTTACTGTATTTGCTTTTGGTGAGGCAGCTGCTAGGCCAGATGTTTTCTTTCCCCTGTTTCTTGCACTAACCTAGATGAAGGAATTAAGATTCACACTGTTGACTTAGAAGACCTGCAATGACCTGTGCAACCTGACTCTGTCAGCTGCTTCTTGCCTTGCCAATTCTTGTCTGTCTGGCCACTCCACCCTGATACCTGTGCAAAGTGTGTCCCAAGGCTGTTTGCTGGTCATTCTCATGCATCACTCTCTGCTTGAGCAGATGTCAACAGGCTCTTCCTTGTGCTTTCCTCCAGAAAAGTTCTGGAGAAGGGAGGCTTTGGAGGGAGTGGGGGTGCCAGGCTGGAGCTGGTGTGGAAATGTGAAGGGATCTGACAAAACTGTGCTGGTGTGAAGTGTCTGATCTGTGCGTTGCAGGCATGTGAGGGCAGTGGTATGTGGTCAGCACAAACCTCTCTCCCTAATCCAAAAGGCAGAGACAAGCACGGTGTTCTCACTGCAGTTAAAAACAGTCAAGTAATTAAGGACAAAGTGCTTGGGCAGGATGGCATGTACAGTTAGGGGGACACATTACCTCCATTGGATTTATTTGATCTTTTTGATTTGGTTTTGGAGGAGAATGGCTTGTCCCTTTAGCTGTGTCACCATAATATCAGCTTGCAGCACTGGAAGAGCATCAGCCTTTGCTGAAGTCTTTGCTGTTCAGTTTGCTTGGGTGAAATGATATTGTTCCTGCTCTCATCACTCTCATTCACTGTACCCCTTGTGCTGCTTTAGCCCAGCTGCTTTGCTGGATCCCTGCTTGCTGTAGTGAGGTTATAAATGGGGTTGCCAAACTCCACATCTGTCTTTCTCCTGCTGTTTCCCAAGGGTGCTCCCAGAGATTAAGGGTGTCTCTTCCAGGGATTTGGAGACCCTCACAAGAGCAGCATTTGTTCTTTCTGAGCCTCAAGGAACTCACTCACTGATAGTACAAAACTGCAGAACTAGTTTTCTCCAGCAGCACTGCTGGAGAAATAATACCTGCTAGGGAGAGGAAAAGGGAAAATAAGACAGTGAAGATAATTAATAAGTGCCATTCTGAACCCCAGAAAAGGTAAAGGGGGAGGCATGACTGAAAGACTATGGTGATAAGGATGTCCTAGTAAGTAACCAATAGGTTTTCTATCTGCTTTTCAGTGTATCTTTCACTCTAAGGAATGTAAAAAACTTTGAGTTCTTCTCGTGCACTGTAAGCTATGCTGATGTCAATCAGTGCAAATCCGCTGCCCACACTAAAGCTTCACTTCTTTATGGCAGCTGAAGGTCTGAGTCCACCACTTACTGACTCAACAGGCAAATCCAGACAAGGACTTGACAGGGTTTGAGAGTCTGAGCGTCCAAACAAAACCAGGGGTGCACACCAGTGCAAATGATTATTCCCAAATTTCAAGGCCAAGCCTGGAGCTACTTCACAGATCAGGTTATCACAAGCCACCTTTTTTTCCTCCAGGGCTTTATTTCTGCCCATGTCATTTGATCTGGAAAAATTCAGTCTTGGAATTGCCTAAAGGAAACTATTTTCCTGCATTTCCTCTGTTCCCTGGGGATCTCAGGTGTGTGCAGCCCTGTGGACCCAGGGACACAGAAGCACAGAGGTGTGACAAGCTGAAGGGATGTTGGTCTGGGCCACAGGGGCACTCAGCTTTGGATCTCACAGCTGGGATTGGCCTGGGGCCAAAGCAGCAGCGTTAGTGGTGCCAGCAGCTGTAAGCTTAGGCTTTCTCCTGGCATACCCTCCCTGCACAAAGCTGAGCTCTCCAAAGGTGTGCGGGCAAAACTGCCTTCCATGCACTGAGCCTCACTTGTGTGTGCCCAGCTTTATTCTCCCTGTCCTCAGCACCCAGCAGCATCACAGAGCACAGTGAGGCTTGCTGCAGGGAACAAGCAATGCCTGAAAGGGTCACCTCTGTGTCCAGGGATCTATCTAGGAGAGCATAAAAGAGCAAATTAAAAATTAGTAACAAAAATAAAGCTGGAAAAAATGAAGGAAAAATTGCACAGGAAATAGCAAGAAAAAGTGTTGGGAATAGAGTTGCTGAAAATGTCATTGCAAAGGTCAGGGCAGGCTGAGGGAGGCAGTGATGACAGAAATACTAAGCACATCAGGAAATGTAAATACATTCTTTTTCCAGTGTTCAAAGAGGGATAATGGGAGCAATGCTGGGGACAGCCATACACTTTCAGGAGGAGTGAAAGAAATAATGAAGGGACTCTGGGTAAATCCGGAGTGAGTGATGAAGGACTCGCTCCTGTTGCAGGTTGTTAAAGCTTCAGTGCAAGGATCCAGTCCCTGAGGATCTCAGCAGCGAGCTGGGAGAAGCGAGGGCTGTGCTGGAGGGATCGACCTCGTTATGCTGCCACTGTGGGCTCGTGGCAAGGTCAGGCAAATGACGTAGGGAGGAATGATCAGGGCCCTTCAATTCAGCAGTGAGCGGGTCCAGCCCAATGGAAAGCACCTGGAGAAGCGTAATTTGATTAAAACTAGTGTGCAAGGACTAACAAAAGAAAATCATGCTTAACAAATTCTGTGGGAAGTTATTGTTTTTGAAGTGGATGACATTAGGAGCTGACTGGCAGATGCCGTGGGTGTAATTTACCTGGCCTTCAGCACAACCTTCAGTATAGAATAAATGAATACATTAAATTTGCATTTATATAGCTCCTTCTCATCCACACACCACACAAAGCACTTTGCAAACATCACGTGGGTCATACAAAAGATGCCTCTATGACAAGTTGGGACAAAGAGAGTGTAGGAAAAGCATCCTGGAGAGGCTGTAGATTGGATGTCTCTTGTTGCAGATGCACGGTCCACACCCAGGTACCCACAGTCTGTCCACAGGGAGCCACTGAATGGTTGGGACATAAGCCTGCAGATCACCTGGAAAATCATAGAAGTGAATTCTTGCTTACCAGCTCACACAGCCCCTCCCTGTCTCCGAGGGGAATCCCCAAGCAAAGGATGTCCAGGCTGTTCTTTACCATCTTCTGGCTCTTGGTGTGTACACCGGCCTGAGCAGCCTCACAGCTCCCTGTCCTGCAGCAACAGCTGGGGCTGTGTGAGTCAGTACATCCTGCTGAGGATAGCTCATAACGAGCAAGTCCCAGAGCAAAATGCACATAAAAGCTTCCTTAATTTTCAGTGTCCTCTGCTATAGCAACAAGGTAACATGCTGCACTTTACAGAAGCACCTAAAAGCCTCCATTAGAACTGATCATAATATTTTAATAGATGATGAGGGTTTTTCTTCAGTGAGAAAGAGAACTGTTTCCAGGTAGCTGAGATGTGGTTTATGTCACCCTTATCAAAACATTGGTATTTTTAATTTTTATTAAAGATGGTTGTAGCCCAGTTCTATGGCTGAAAGCTTTCCTGCAGTTGAACCCTGCCAGCAGTCATTTCAGAGTCTGAAAGGCAGGAGGAGGGCTTTTTTGCACTAAAATATTTCAAAATCATGACTAATGTGGAAGAGTTAAAGATGAGTTTCATGGCTTACTAGTGAAACCAGCTTGGAATTTCAAAGTATCATATTAGAAAAATCCCTATTAACTGCTCCCCCAGGCCTGGTACCACAGCAGGGAAGCTGCGGGTTTGTCCTGTCACCACATTGTCAGTAATGAAGAGGCAGACTCTTCCATCCTTCTCTCAAATGTCATGGCCAAATAATGAGTAGAAGTTTATGACACATACAAGAAATGGACACTGGATTCATAAAGGTTTTCTAACTTTAGTTCATCTCCACTTTAAAAAACCACTGCACTTGTGTTTTACTGTGAAAAGAGAAAAAAAAAAAAAAAGGAGAGAATAGGTCTTTCAAGCAGTTTACTAAATTCTGGGAAAATAAAGAGAAGGCCCGGGAAGGGCCAACCAACCATGGGTTCAGGATAAAGGCCAAGGGCTGCAGCTCCTTACCCCGTTCCATAGAGAGGGACTGTGACTTTCCATCCCTGCTCTCAAACCCGGGACAGCCCCATCCAGGCAGCTCCCGCCTCTGCCCTCTCCTGGGGGACGTGGCCTTTGCTGCCCTGGGGAGGAACCCTCACGGCAATTGTGCCAGCAGGGATTTCAGCAGCGCTGCCATGAGGTCTGCACAGCACCCTGCAGTTCCTGGCTGCTGGTTTATCCCCCGGGCTTATGAACTTTTCTCTCTCCAGCACTGCCACAGTCCCAAGCAAGCACAAAGCTATTTCCCTCCACAGCTGCAGGTGCTACAAACTTGGATGTGGAAGGAATATCTATCAGCAGCTTTACCAGCTCTAACTAGCTTTATGCAATGCCCTTGTAGCCATTTTTTTTGTGTTTTAAAGCTGTATAAAGTGCTTTGCCAGTATAAATAACAGGAACTTAAAAATCCATCTCAAAGTTGTCCCTGACTTACTCCAAAAGCATTTACTACATGAAACAATAGTGAGAAATTGCACTGACAGCCAAAGACAAGCTGTCTCCAGAGTCTGATTTTAACAGATTATTTTTATTAGAAAACACTGGGAAGTGTCAGTGAGTGACAACTTGAAGAACTGGTTTATGGCAGCCCTTTCAACAGCTACCTCTCCACCCTTACTCCACATCAATCTTAAATGAGTGTCTCCTTCAAGGTTTATCTCATCTACACCAGTTTTAGAAACAACTTAGTGAAGTGGATTTATCCCCTCTTCTCCACATGGGAGCTTGGCTAATTCTGCCTTAATGTAGTTCTTATGTGCATCTCAACCTTGATCTCCTTTTCCTAAAAATATGCTTGCCAGCCTTTTGGTGAAGGGTGTTTCCTCCTCCTCTTTCATTCCTCGAGGCTAACATCTCATGCTCTTGCTCTGAACTCTTCATTTTTCATGGTTTAGCTTTCAATGAGGGTTGGTAATGGTTGTTGCAGGGTATATGTGGTCTCCCTGCCCTCATGTTTCAGCACTGCAAGGCCTGGGGCATCCTCACCAGTGCTGCTTTGCAGGAGGTTGATGGATGTGCACAGTGGATTCACAACAAGCCTCTGAGATGGAGCCAGAATCTGCCTAAAATCCCAGGTACCACATATATACTCACTAATACCAATGTTATTTTATAGTACTCATGTGATGAATATAGATGTAATTCGTGTCAGTCTGTGTAGCTTGATGCAGTAAGGATTTAGCAACAGAATGTCTATGAGCTTATCAATAATGTATAAAAAGTAGAAAAAGAAAAGAACTAAGGTTAATAACTAAGCAGCCTTTAGAAGCAAGACAGATACAGTGCAGACCAAAGATAAGCTGAGAATACTTAAATATAATAGAGAAGTAAACACAATCAAGATAAAGAAGAAATACCTCAAGACAACAGATAGGGCTTAACTAACAAGATTGTCTCTAGTTAAATTTTAAGTTAAGAATTGCTCTAAAGAAGAATTACCATCCTTCCTGACCCCAGCCCCGCAGTTACCAAGAAGCACTGTGCAGAATCAGATGGGAGAACCTAAAAGACAATCATTTAACAAGAAATAAGGATACGTATGTTTTAACTGTCTATAAGCAGAGGCTGCGAGCTCTAACGGTGTGTCACTGATGGAGCAGAGACTCCCAGTGCACCCAGTGCTGTGCTGTTTACTCTGCAGCTTTCATTACTTATAAAATTAAACTACCCTTTATACTGAATAATTGGCTGTTTGGGTAGTCGTTTAGAACACTCAGTGTGCATTTTACTGAGGCTTGGCTCTTAACATGTGCCAGGCCTAGGCCAGGCTCTGCTCCCATCTGAAACTTCACTGAAAAAACCCACACAGTTTTAAGAGGAAAGAAAAATGTGTTTTGGCATAATGCAAAGATCCACTAGTGTCTTCCTTCTGCATGGCATCTTTTCAGCAGAAATATTGATGTTCTTGGTCATAATGGGGAACAAGGGTACGTAATTCGGGCTGACTTGGCTTCCAGGAGGTTTTTATACAGTCTGTGAGTATTTCCCAGTAATTCTGTGTTATAGACTGGCCCTGGGGCCTCCCCTCTCCAGCCCTGCTCTCAGGAGCACTGGTTGCAATTTGACTTATGTGCTCAGTCCCTGTCCTTTACTCTGCCTCTCGCAGAGGAGATGGGGAGAGAGGGGATCCACTTGCATGAAGGCCAAAAAACCCAACCCATCTGCCATCCTGTGAGGACCTGAACTCCCCATGTGTCTGCCTCAGAGAGAGGATGGAACGATTCCCCACCCCTCAGGACACTCTGACTCTCACAGGGCTTCACAGAATTGTCCCGTGTGACTGTGGTGGTTGTGCTGTGGCTTTCCACTTTATTTGGGCTGCTTTGCTAAGTTTATCTTTTTATTCTTTGTTTTTGCCTCTGAGATCATCACGGTGACCAGTGCTCTCATACCCAATATCCCAGCACTGATGTTTTATATGACAGGCACCCTCAGCAGTCACACACTCCTCACTGTCACCCAAACTCAGTTTGCACTCAAGGGTTTGTAGAATTGCACCCTGAACCAGGCCTTGCCTCTCTTCCACCTCCCCACTGTCCCCAGTGCTGTCAGCCTCTCTGTCCCACCCTGGGATCCCAGGTGCCTTCCCAGTGCTGTGCACATTTGCACATGATATTGCTCTCCTTTTCCTTTTTATGTCAATAGCTGTCCCAGATGCTGCAGGTGTTTATTGAGGATCCCACTTGTCTAAGGTGGTTAAATGGCTTCAGGAATAAACCATGATTGATTTCCAGGGGTCAAAAATGGAAACACATGTGGTGTAAGTCTTGCTGGGTTTGTATTCAGTTCATTGTCAAAAGATACCACTGCACACCAGATTTGTGTGCACTTGATGGTATCACTGGCATTTATGTTTTTCTGCATTGGAATAATTTCTGGAGTGGCCTTCTATTAGCCCATGTATTGACCACTTTTGAAAGAGTAATGAATTCCTTTTCACCCCCAAAACTGAGCAGAGCATGGTCTGCCTGGTGGCATCAGCAAGAGGATTGAACAACCAGTAGTGCTCTCCTCACAGTGATGGGAAGAAGGGGTGAGCTGAAGAGGTAAATTAGATCTTTTGTGTTGGAATAAGTAGCATGTAATTAAAAAAAAAAGATGTCGTTCAGAAATAAATAACTGAGATGGCATTTAAAACAAAGCAAAGGTATACACACTTGCCTATTCCCAAGCAAACTCCTGTAAGAATTATTTGGCAGAGTGGGGGTGGATCTTGTCCCCTGCCCACCACTGGAAGCCATCATTTGTCTTTGCTTTGTTCTCACCACAAGGGTGCAGATAGGGTGAGAAATGGCAGGGATCTCATGACAAACACAAGAGGAATATTGGGCTGCTGTATCAATACAATCCAGCTTGGCTGTATGCTCAGGCTCTCCCTCATGAGCTGCCCGTTGGAATAGAACAGTGTTGTCAGAAAATATTCGTGGTGACCCTCTGACTTCTCAAGAAAGACTTTAAGCCCTTGCCCAGGCAAATCAAGGCTGCTGCGAACACTGAAGTCTGACTTTGGTCTTCCCAGGGAGTCAGTAATATGTGTGTGCAGAAATTTGGTGACCCCTGGAAGGGCAGAAACGTGCTTTTTAAACTGAATAATGAGCAACTGTTCCTGAAGTGCTGGCTGGGCTGAGCAGCTGCCTGATGAACCTCTGCAGCAGCAAAGCCTGGGGGAGATGCCCTGCAGCCCGTGGGGCCCTCTGGTTCCTGGGGCTGTCCTGCACCACTGCGGGCACACAGACACCTGCTGGCACCTGAGCCCAGGCTGCAGCCTCTGACCTGGGGCCACACTGCCCCAGCTGCTGCACACACCCTGTCAGGCCTGCCCAGGGATGTCTAAGGCTTGGGAAGAAAGTGTCTCTCACCCTTCTTACTCACAGTGGCAGAGCCCAGTCCCAGCCTTCACATGGATTATTTTAATGCTCTCTACACAGAGACTAAGGAAAGACCAGTGTCTTTTCTTTGAAAGTCTAAGGCCAGAGACCAAAACACAAAGCCAGGTGTTTGGGGAAAAATTATTTTATTTCTTGGGGCAAAATGATTTTTTTTCTTTAGGTATTCCAAATTGCTGAGCATTACAAATTTAGCATATGTCAATGGTACTGCAAGTCCTCAGCAAGCACTGCAGCTCCTCAGAGTCCATGGTAAGGTATGCACCTTAGTCCTTTAGAAAACACATCATGTCAGTTTGATGAGATGTCTCAAAATGCACAACAGCCTAAACTTATGTCTGAAAATATCCTGGTCTAGTAATTTAATTTCTTAAAAGTGCAGGGCATGAGTATCTTCATTCTATATCTGCTCCTACTGGTCTATTAACATATGTGTGTCCTGATAGTAGAGAGGTTAAAGATTACACTAAATCTTCCACCTTTACCATTTGTGTAAGAGAACAGCTGTGTAGCCTGTCATGAAGGCTTTGCTGTGCACAAGGAGTCAAAAGGAGAAATTCAGTGGAGAAAGGGCTGTCTGCATTAACAGGTAATGTGCAACAGCAGTGGATCTGTAGAGTGATGGAAATGGTACCAAGAACCAGAGCTGGCACTATCCATCAGGATACTTCGCTTTGGAAGAGCCCCAGCCTGGTCATGTCAATTGCCATTAGAGGCTGGAATTCATTAGGGACATCCCACTCTTACAGCTCAGTTTCATCTGACAAAACTCCAGTTTATACACTCTATAATTGTGCCATAATCCAAACCAATGCATAGGAAGTGAAGAGCATCAGGTATTTGCTTTTCAAGTTTGCCCCTGATTTGAACTGGAATTTCAACCAAAGCAGGAAAACTCCCTCACTGCTTGAAGAAGCACATCATGTATTTCCAGTCCATATCCAGTTCTCATCCAGCAAGAAAAGTGAGGAAACAGAAAACTCACCTGTGGCAGCCTCTCCTGTGTTTTCTGATGCATAAATGAAGCAGAAAGCCATCACCTACAAAAGTCTTGGCGAGTTGTACCCACGTAAAGCTGATGCTGAAGTCCTGGAGCTTGTTGTGACATTGCACAGGCAGGGATAATCTGTGACAGGGGCTTTTTAGCTTAGAGGTGTGGCTATTTAGTAAATGCTTAAGAAGTCCTACTCTATGATATGAAAAGAGTTCATGTTCAGCGTTTGTATTACAGTTTTATCCTTGCTGTTATCAACTATCTGATCTCCACACTAAACAGGTGAAGTTGCATTCCTTCTTCATGAGACCAAACCAACACATACGGCACTGGTGAGCATTAAATAGAAATCTGTAAATGTCCTTGAAGAAACCCAAAAAACCTCTGCCTGTAAGGACATGGAAAACTTAAAACAGAGAAGATAAATTGTGGTTGGCAAGGGGCTGTAGGATGGGGCTTCTCTTCAAGGAAAGACCTAATAAATTAAAGGTGACTTACAAAAGTTTTGCACCAGGGTGTGTAAGTACTTTTAAAGTAATCCTGCAGTGAACAGAAAAATTCAGACCCTCATGTGTTTCATGGATCTTAGAATAACAGAGGTCAGAAAGGAGCTTGGGGTCATTTGATCCCCCTTCAATCTACAGCGGGGAAAACCAAAGTCAGAGTTGGTCACTCAGAGCCTTGTCCAGACAGTTACTGAAAGATCTGTGCTCTCTTATGATGAACTTTTTTCTTCCTCTGTCCAAAGTATGCCTCATTATGGTCTCTGCCTTGATCTTAAATTTTGCAATGCCTCACATTCATTTGCTCCTCACAGTTGGTCCAGCCCTAGGACTGTCCCAGGTAGAGGGTTTTGCATTTGTTTTTGCTAAACTTTAGGATTTTAGAGTCAGGATGTGATCTCACAGGTCCCCAGCCAGGCTTTTTTAGAGCAAACCTCAGCTAGTATAGCTAATGAAGGCTTACCACAATCAGCAGCAAAACCCTTAGGATCTGTCTTTGCATTTAGAGAAAAGTACCAATGGCAAGGCAGTCCTCTAGAGGATGTCAAGACAAAGAAAAAGGACATGAAAAAACAACACAAACCGTCCCAGTCCCTTCAGTCATTTCTTGGATGATTAGACCAGAGAACTAAGTTGTGCTTATTCACTGGGTACCAAATTCTTACAAACCACGACTGCACACCCACCCCTGCTCCCCCTGAGCAGGGCCTGGTGCTGTGATCCTGCAGCAGAGCTGGAACCCTCGAGCTGTGAGATAGGAGCTGTGCTGTGGAACAGGAGCGGGAGCAGCCGCTTGAGGGAGCCAAGGTGACGTGCACGAAGAGCCAGCAGATTATATAAGAAGCATTTTGGAGTGTTTCAGCTGTAATCACTGTCTTCTGCAATGTTAAATCTGTTGGGTCAGAAGACTCTGAGAGCTTCTGTCTCAGATTTAAATGGTTTTTAATTTGGCCTCCAAATGAAGTCTTGTACAGTTGTGCTCTGTGTTTAGGCTGTCCCCTTTGATAACTTTCGATAGGGGCTGTGTGTGTCTCAGTTTCCAGCAGATGTGATAACTGTTCAGAAAGCTTAACGTTAACTTTCTACAGGTTGCATGAAAGCAGACAGAAAATAGTCATGAAAAACAGATACAGTGAGGTCCTTCTATAAATCAGTTAATATCATTAGAAAAAACACCCAACCACTTGGCCCACAACATTTTCTTCAGGTCCAAGCCTACTGCCTCTGTTTTAAACATTAGAGACTCCACAAAGGAGAAAGTTTCTAGTGCTAGTTTCTCCCATCTCATAAGCTCCAACTGCTATTTTAATCTTAAGCCAACATTTTCAGGGAGACTTAACTTGTCCTGCTTTTTTAGCCCATGGGATTTACTGTACAGTGAAGATTTCTCTATGGAACCAGGAGACTTCACATTTTTGGATCCCACAGGAACTTTTGCCTTTCCCAGCAGGACTTGGTACTACCTGATTTAACAGTTCCAGCCCCTGGGTGTCTGCATTCCAGCCACCCCAATGACCCTCCCTGTGTGAGGGCAGTGGGATCTCGTACCCATGGCAACCTTGTTCCTGGAGCACTGTGGTCTCCAAGTCAGGACACGAGCAAGGAAGAGGGAAAACTTGGAATCAAGGTAAGAGATAACCTGAAAAGAGAGGGTTACATGCAATGCTTACCTAGCACCTAAAAGAACCACCCCACCCCTCCCTCTGATTTTAGTAAGTTTTAGTCTTCTGTGATCGTGTTATGGACAAGACATGTTCTTGCAAAGGCTCTTCAAGAAAAATGGTAAAATCTTGTTAGAGGTTTGTAAACCATTGTTTAAGTTTCCTTTAAAATGCTGTCCAAGATTTAAAAATTATTGCTAAAAGTCTCTGATAGAGACAACACAACCCTTTGATTTTACTTGTAATTCATGTCTGTGCGTGCTGGGGAACAGGGTCAGAATTTTGGCAGCAGTGTTACTTTATGAGCTCTCATTTGTGTTTCTTTGTCCCCCAGGTGGATTTATTTCTTGTCCACATCAAAATGCAGAGCCTGCTCCATCTATCAGGACCGTGATACATAAAAGAGATGTTATCAAACTGCATCTGACATCTTGGCATGGAAAACTCGTGTCAGCAGAGACATTCAGTGAGTGGCCAGAAACACAAAGTTTTCATATTAACAGATACTGTAGCAAATAAATCAATAAAAAATAACAACAAATGACAGCAGGGACATTATTGCTATACACTGAAATACAGCAGCTACAACTCCAGCCTATAATGCCACTTGACTGTAAGAATAACCTCAGAAATTCCCCACCTGGGGACAGTAATAGAATTAACACGTGACAGAAGGATTTTAATAAACATCATGCCTCTTGCCCAGAACAAACCTCTTCTGAAAAGACAGAAGGTATCGATTCAAGAGGTTTAAATCCCTGTGCTTTTAAAAAAGACCTTGCAGTGCATGTGTACATTTGTGTGTCTCTTTCTCTCCATATACCTCTGTATGTGAACACACATACACACGTATTTTGCTCCTCGCCATCATGAAACATGAAAAGGTCTATCGGTAAAATGCCTCGACACGAAACTTCATGGTGTAAAAATCTGTCTTTTCCCAGCAGTTCCAAATATATATTGCAGAAGCTGTTGCAAAAGAGTAAAAGTAAGCACTGGCACTATTCACCTTCTGCTGTCTTGTCCTTGTATTTGGGAAAAAAAGTGCCTATATTTAGAAAGCAGAATTAACACTGAAGCAATTTTCACATCACTAGCCCTTTAGTCTCCTCAGAAATTGTTTGTGCTATCTGCTTTTGTGCAAGAGGATGGGGCCACATAAAAGTAATCACAAGGATGGAAATGTTCTCAGCAGGAGGAAAAGGGATTATGAAAAAGCAGAGGAATAAGACTTATGAATGTTTTGTACTCTTGGGCATCCATATGTCATTTGAACGATGTAGAGTGTTAACAGATAGATCTAAAAATAAAGAGTGTATTATTTATTAACTTACTAAGCTTTCAAAACCAGGAGCTGACTAAGTTTGGCGAATAAACTACATCAGATCACATCCATAGGAGGACACATGGATATAAATCAGTTGAAGTGGAAATCTACAGGTCATCATGAGGCCCTTCAGGAATGTCAAGATCGAGTTACTTTCCTTTTAGGGAAAATACATAGAATAGTGCCATTTATTAATAAATTTGATAGCATCTTTACAACATCCTGTACTTGCCCTTGCCCAGCTTCCCCCAGGTAGAGCAATTGTGTATTTGATTCAGAACAAGATCTGTCCAAAGGAAAACATGATCCAGGGGAAATATGACACCAGAGAGCAAATTAAATGGAGAAATTGAACCACTGAAGGCTGTTTGTTGGGATCTCATGATCTTCCATCCCTTTGGCATGAGCAAAACAAACTGCTGAATGTACCAAAATATAAAGAACTTTTATTCTCCTCAGCCCTTGAGTCCAAAACATGCATTATATATCGGTTACTTACACGTTTATCCCCTGCCTTTTGCCACAGCATTTCTTAAAACCTCACCTGGAAATCCATGCTGTGCCTCAGCCTGGGGAACTGCTCTGAATGCAATAGTGATGTCTGGGTGACCATCAATGGCTTTGGAAGCCACTGGGTGATGTTCATTGCACTTGGCAGGATGGAGTTTCAAAAAGGAAGTTTCCAGTAGTTGCATTAGTAAAGAAAGAGTCAGAGAAAGGGACACAGAATGCCAGTGGCTGTACCAGGCTGCAAGCTAAGCCCTGCTCACCCTAGAGAAAAGAGGCCTTTACCTCAAGGCACAAGGTCTTAGTAAGGGCTTCATATTTTTGCTCATGAGATTACTTATTTTTTTTTCACTCCATTGTCTCCAGATGGCCAAATCCTGATGTGAGATGCAACTGAAAGAACCATCATTACCTGGGTTTTAAAAGGAAATCCTAAAAAAAAAAGAAAAAAAAAAAAAAAAAAAGAAAAGAAAAAGAAAACAAAAAAAGGGGAAAAGGGACCGGGGTGTTTTGAAATTGTGATTTTTATTTTTGTGTTCTAAGAGAAAAAGAAAAACTTTTTTTTTCTATTCTACATGTAAAATCATATTCCTTCTTTGTTTTGAAAAGGTCACATCACCTGATGCAGTAATTGCATGCAGCTGTTATGTAATTGTCCCACATACTGATATTAAAAAAGCAGTAATTGGCAGAGTGGTTTGGATGTTATTAGGTGGCAGGTACCTCCCATGGACAACAATAGCCATTCACCTGATGGCAGCAGTCCCCAGAGAGCTCAGAGCTGCCTGCAGGAGCTGGCGTGGACTTGGGCAAGTTACATGCTCTGGCTCTTCGCTGTGGAAGGCAACAAGGAATGCCCATGTTGGGGCTAAATGTCCATATATCAAAGGTAAAAAAGGCCCCTCCTCTGTGTTCCCTGCTGCTGGCTGCACAACCCTGTCTTGGCAAACCTCCCCAAGCCCACAAACCTGCTCTTCAGTCTTCTCTCTCACCTGGAAGGGACAACAAAGGCAGGCAGTAATACACAGTATTTACATATTGCATTTACATTAGAAAATGGCCTTTAAGTGGAGCCTCCTATTTATAAGTCAGTGTTTACAAGTGTCTGTTCTGAAGGGTTGCAGAGAAGCAACATATTTTTTTCCCCAGTTGACTGAATTGGGTGTCACTAATTTCCATCTCCTGAAGGCAGGCAAGAACAAAATGACTGGTGTATATACAGGACCCTCCTCAAGGGAGTTAGTGCCAAAAACCTCATCTGAGGAGCTCTCCCTCACTGGAGTGCCACCTAATGCTACCATGATGCCAGAGTTAATTCCAGCAGTCAGCTGTTGCATTTCATCTATGAGACCCACTCAGTTTAATTAACCTTTGGGGAATTAGCATTTTGTTGACTTACAGTACCTGCTTTGAATTTCTGGCAGTGTTATAGAAACGCTGTGACTTGTTTCACTCAGAAGAGAGTGATGCCCAGAGGCAATGCCTTCAAAGAATGGTCCCTGGGCAGCAGGAGGCTGATCCTCAGTCAGAAGAGCCTGGAAGAAAAGAATCCGTACCTTACTGGCCCCTGCCTCGTGCCCCTCCATGCTGGAACTGCTCACTCACCCTCACAGCAAGGTCCCAGAAGATGGGGGAGCCCAGCCCAGCCATGTGCTGGCCTGGCCTCACCACGAGAGGACCGTTCCTCCCAGGGCTGACGTGGCCAACTTCACACCATGAACTGACCTCCTACTGTTCTCCATGCCAAATGGATCCCAAACTTCTCACCTGGGGATTAAAACACCACCTGTCTGGAAACCTTGTGCCCAGGCAGCCGGGAGGGTATCTTTAGAGCAGCAGCAACTCCCTCTGCAGCAGCTTGACCCTGGTCTCTGCCATCCACTCTGTGCTTCACTTTCTCCCGTCTCTGAAGAGTGCTGAGAACAGAGGAAAATCAATGTGGCTTTGTGAAATAATTGTGGATTGTGTTCTGAGCAGAGAACTAAAAAAGCATCTTATAGATACTCTGGATCGATAGGATTCATGCAACATTTGAGCTTCTCCTGTTAGCTCTTATCCTAATGCACTTTCATCTTTACCTCTGATTTAAGTCTTTATTGGGATCTACTGTAAAAATGGTTTTCTGTGGAAAGTTTAAAAGGGTGTATAATATGTGAGAAATGGGAAATACTGGTTTTCCCATAGCCATACAAAATGATCACTTTCTCTTCCCTACCAGAGATCTATAAACTTCTTACTCAGAAGTCTGACTGTAATTTAAGAGTACAAATAAGAAACGCAAAAGACAAAATATAAAAAAGATGGATTTAGGTTATTTAGAAAGCTGATGCACAGACAGTCAGACATTTTCCTGGTAATTTAGCAGTCACTTCTGGAGACAACATAACGTTTACACCCTTTGCAGCACAAGAAGCAAGGCAGCCTGCTATCAAAGAGTTGTCTCTGGCACATTTTCTGACTGAGGTTTGGTGCATATTTTTAATCCCCTCTCCATGTGTATCAGTCTTGGTGTGAAACAGAATAATTACTGCTGGCTTGGAAGAAGAGATGATAATTTGAAGCACATCCTGGGCTCTTTTTCTTGAGGGTATTTAGTTGAAAAACTGTTCTTTCCAACTGCAGTTTTCAATATTGCTAAACTACTATACCATTCAATATAGGGGTGACTGATTTGCTGCCATGTTGTTTGAGACTACATATACCTGACTGCCTGTGTATTTACACTTTTTGGAAAATTCTTTGGCAGCAAAGGATACCATTATTTTCATACCTATTTGTTATTTTATGAGAAAGTGAATAAGGCTTAGTTTGACTGTTTCTGTTCTGCATTTACAGGGCCTGAGGGTCCAAAAGGATCTTTGCTTCATCTAGGTGATGAATATTTCCTATAAACAGAGCTGGTCACATTTTCAGAGACTGAATTTGTAGTAGTTACTTTGCCAGGGAAAACATTTTATAATTTGTTTGTTTTTATAAATAAACACAAGGTTTGATTCACCAGTCCACCTACACTCTGTTTTGTCAACAACAGAACAGCACTGCTTTTATAAATGGAGAATCAGGCTTGCTATAGTCTATTACTAAGTAACATATTTTTTCCAGTCTCTCTAGCTAATAAAATTCTTTATTTTACAGTATTATTCATCCCTCCCTACCCTTCTCCAGTCCAGAATGTTCCCCATACTAGTCTGGGTAAGAGTAGAGGTTTGCATCCTAACAAAAGCAATGGGTCACTTCTCTTCTGAAATCCCACTGAGCCATTCCACCCCACTGCACGTTTCTTAGTAAGAAGCATTTGGTGGGGCTGTTCAAGGCTTAGTTTTTCACCCAAAGATGCAAGGAAATTCCCAGCTGAAATTATAGTGCTATCTGCATTAATTATGTACCTAATTCTCATTGCTCTGGAAGGAGAGACAACCCCCTGAGCTCCCTGGAGTTCGGTCCTGTTTAATGCTCATCTGCGCTGACTCTTTCTGCTCGGTTGGCTGCGACTCTCACCCTGCCAAACCTCTCTAGCCCTGTGGAAGGGACCAGCTTTCAGGGAATCCTTTCCAAACATCAGCCATAACAAAAAGCCCCAAACCATTAGCATGGCACTTGGCTGTGACAGCTTGGGTTAAACTGCTCTACTTCCTGAAGCATTTTATTGATGACCTTTTGCATTTTATTTCACACGGTCCCTCCGTTAAGCAGCATCAGAGTGTATGGAAGTGAAGGCTACTCTGGCGATGATGGATGAGGCTCCCCGAGCTCCCCCCCGCTTGCAGCCCATGAGTCACTCGCTAATTTCCTGCGCTAAAACTGACAGACAATTACCAGGCATTTCATCACAGCCAAACGGACCTTTATTTTCTTCCCAGAGCTCGCTGCCTGTCTTTTGACAGCAATGACTACAAAATCGGCTGCCTGCAACATTGTCTCTCAAAGCTTCAATATTTTATTGCCATTGAGTTCTTGCCACACGATAGGAGGCATTTTGCATCTTTCCTGCTCCAAATCTTTTTCTATATCTGCTTCTTTACAGCACATTACTCAAGAACTATTCTGTTAACTATATTACATAAGTACTGGCATAAATCACGTTATTGATGAGTATTTTCAAAGGGGTTTTTTGTTTGGTTTGGTTTTGGGTTTTTTGGTTGTTTTTGTAGACACAACTCAGTGACTCTTCCAATTGCTTAATTATTACAGAAGATCTTTAATGTAAATGTAGTATTTATAGTTTCCTGCAATATTTTACAAAAATCTCAGAGCTTCCTGGGATCCTTTGGCTGGACTCAGCTTCACTAGATGGAGCGTTACACTGTCTGGCAGACAGCCTGAGTGTCAGAGGAAGGTCTTCCTCTTTGGGTGGTCTACACCTGTGGTCTGTGGGATGTTTCATGCTCAGCGAGAAAGTCTTCACTCACCTGGTCCTCCTTCACCCACCTGGTCCTCCTAAGGACTTTTACAAGATTTTATAATGGTCATCTGACATTCAGTTTTGATTATTTTCAAACTGATCAAATGTCCTATTTTAAAACACAAGATCTTCCTTTGCAGAGATTCTCCAGCTTCTGAGAAATGATGTACCACACCATTTTAAAAGGCAGCATCTTCTTTAAGAAAGAGAGGACACAGTAAAGAAAGTACATTCTGCCCAGAGAAGATGCGGATGCCCCATCCCTAGAAGTGGTCAAGGCCAGGTTGGATCAGGCCCTGAGCAACCTGGTCTAGTGGAAGGTGTTCCCAACCATGATGGAGGTCCCTTCCAAACCAAACCATTTTATGATTCTATGATCCTACATCCCAGCAGCCACTCTAAGCTGAAATGCTCTCAGGAGCCAGTGATATTTTCGTTTCCTAGGACAGCCCTGTGAGTCTCAAGTGTTGTGGTTTGACTTCCTCATGTTGTCTATATAAAGCCATCTCCCTCTCTGATTTTTAACATTTTGATGTGCTAAATCCCTGTTATTTGTACTGCATTCGTTAGCTGTGAATACAGTTTGGGAAGAGACTGCACAGCCCTGGTAGCCATTGTACATGGCCAGGTGGGCTTCATAACCTAAAAAGGCTGTGGGTTAAAACAGGCAAGTACTGTACTCCCTACTGCTTAGTACTGTTTCTGGTTAAAATTTATCCCTGGCCACCTGAAAACCGTTTTTCTTTCTTGGTGTTTATTTCCTCACCTTCTTGCATAATTGCTAGAGAACGAGCACATCTTCCCTAAAAGGGCATTTCTTCTCCTTTACAGCAACGTCTCCATCCCTCTGCCTGTCCCTGTGGCCCCACCTGCACCGGCATCCACTGAATTGTGTCTTCATCACCACAATCAGAGCTGCAGAAAATACACCAGGCTTTGGTCTCCCTACTGAAAACACCTGGAATCTTATTGAAAGGCATAAAATGCAGAAGAGTGCAAAATTAACCAAATGAGGAAATTTTGGGTGTAGAAACATGATGTTAATTAATCTCTTTTCAAAACCTACACACACCTCTTGCTCTTGGCTAGATCTTAACAGCTGGCAAGAACTCAGATGGTAGAAATGTTTCCTGTTCTTACTTACTCAACTAAAAATAGCCATCAGTGTTAAATCATCCTAGCACTTCAGCCTAGCACTTTTGCATTCTGTATGTCTGCACTTGTAAATATATATAAAATGTGTGTATATTATTTATCTATACATATATTTAAAATGCATATAAAACATGGACATACAAATGTGAGTGCACTTATATGTATATACACATACACACACGGCAACACATAAATAAACACAGGTAAGTGCTTCATGGTGCTGTTTGGCATGAAGTAGAACATGAAGCCAAGAACAGCCACATAATAAATTCATGTGTTATGTGTCTCACACCAGGAATCTTCCCTGCAGAACTAATGACTTATCTGTATGATGTTCACTCACTCCAACTTCTGTAACTTTATAGAACTTGAGCTGTCACTTAAACTACCTTAAACTAAGGTGATTAATTCTTCTCCCTCCACCTGCAATTCCAAAGCAGCACTTTGTAACAGTGCAGGGCTCGTAATCATCAAGTATTGATGTCACAAGCATTTATTGCTAGGGTAATCAGAGGAGGAAAGGTTACTGTCTATGTATGTGCACATTCATATGTATGACTTCTGCCTATTCTTTGTGCCTCTCCCTTTGATTCCCCAACACATCAAAAGGCTTATGGAGGACCCAGCTGAGCAGCCACCTGCGGTGAGGAGCCGCTCCAAGATAGTTTGGCATCTTATCACAATGGCCCAGAGAAAGCAGGTGGTCTGCCCAGCTGGGCTTTCTGAAAAGGACTGCCTAAAAGCAATTGTTTAAATTTCAGTGCTCCCCAGGAAAATGTTGAGCCCTTCCTTTAATGTGTCTGGGTTTGTTAGCACGCTGTCCCAGCCTGGCGAGCGGTGCCAATCCTCTATTATTTCCTACAGGCTCGGTGCTCTTGTTCGCCTGCCGAGCACCAGGGGTGGCCAAGGGCATGGAGAGGGAACTGGGCCTGTGCAAGCCAAGCCTGGCTACGGCTTAGAGCTGCCAAAGGGGCTGCTCTAGCCTACAGCCCTGGCAGAGCATCTCAGTGAATTTCTGCCCCACGCTGCCTTCATTTGTCCCATGTGTTTCTGGTCTTTGAGATACACTATGCTGAGAAAATCCTTGCCCCTTCCGATCAGAACTGTGCCTCTGTATCAACCCAGAGCATGACAGGTCCTTGAGCACAACGAATCCACCCAGACTCACCTCACTTTGTGGATATCCTAGACCAAATAAAGGCACAAGGACCTGGGCAGAATGAGGTTGCCAGGGAGGACAAGGCTCATGGGAGAGCACCAACCAGCGCAAATCAGCCTTTCACATATTGTGGTCTATGGCAGCCATTTGGTGACTCCAGTGAGATGATGACCACATCCTTCTCTGACTCACCTTTATTTCTGAAGCCTCTTTTCCTCTAAACTGGTCCATGGGCTGTGTGCACGACTGGGTCACTTCTACAAAGATTGCTGCTGATTCGGGAAGACTTGAAGAGGGAACATGATTCCAGGGTGGAAAAAAACCTTGCCTTGGTAAACACAGCCTAATGAAATTAGAAAAAAACAAACCTAAAACAAGAACAATTGTGTGAATGTAGGAACTGATCTTCTTGGAACTGGCTTCAAAAGCACCAATGATCAAATCCACAAAGTTTGTGGCTCTAAGTTTTGTGAACAGAAAAATACTTTTTGTTTAAAGAAGCTCCAGTCTCTACAATGGACTAAATGCAGAGGCTCCAGGAATCAGAGGGAAGCATTTACTGACTCTAATGAGAGAAAGGCAGAGGCACTGATGCCTGTAAGACAATATTTTTTTCCATTTACCCCAATGAATTTAGGAAAAAAAATTAATTTTTCTCTTCGAGAGGAAAATGTTTACACTGCCTGACATGGCTGATTCTAAACACTGAGTCACTGTGATCAGAACATGTGCCATTACTGGTGACAAGAATGAAAATCAGGAGAATGAAGCAGATACATGAGAGTCAACACTTCTTGTAGACAGCCATAACAACAAATGTATGGAGAAAAACTAACAATATGGGGCTCAGAAGTACCAGAAATACACAATTATTTCAAGTCCTGTAGAAAAAAGTGCTGTTATTTTTATTGAAAAAAGAGTAATTTCTCTGGTTTGGGGGAGGAAGCACAAAATAGCCTCCAAAACTACGTCCTCAGTATATAAAACCATAATCTATGAGATGCTTAAGAATAGGGAAACACTGACACTATCACTACTATCTTCACAGATGTTGTATGGATTAATATGGTCCTTGAATCACAGCCCTACACAACAGAACTCTCTTAAAGGCAACCCTTCAGCCCAGTGGGCACCAGCCTGACTTTGTGCCCATCTGGATCAGCCTCTTCAGCAAAGTGAATTTCTCTGAACTTCTGTCCTGAGGGGGTGTGCTCCCAAAACAGGGCTGTTGGAAAGAGATCTTTATGGCTCTCCTTCATCTGCACTTTCCCAGCTGGCTCCACAATAGTGGGATCAAATGGCATTTGTGAAAAGAGAAAAAAGAGAGCAGAAGCCTATTTAGAAAAACCCAAGCTCCTGAAGTGCTGTGTGTGTGCCAACACCAGCTCAATCCTTTCTCAGTGACCCAGTACCATTTACAGAGCTCCCACTGCTGCCTTTTCAAATGTCACAGCATGGCTGTGGTTTTGGCTTTGATCACAAGCCAGCCTGAAGGAAGTGGCAAAATCACCCCCCACACCAAACAGGCCCAGGTCAGCACAGCTTGGACACAAGAAGGAATCACTCCCCCTCACAGCAGACACCCCACACCCACTTCCCCAAGGACACCTGTATCCAGAGCCCTTCATGACAATAGGTAGTTTTTAGGCACTTGCAGCACACAGGGGTGACAGCTTTTTTTTTTGGGACAGATGGGTCAAACTCCACTCTCCTAAAGGAGCCTTTCAAAAACCTTGCAAAGATCCCACAGAGTGTTTCTTCCTTGAGATACTTCCCAACAGAAAAAGGTGGTTCCTGAAGGGAGGAAAGGATGAAATAATTAAGCATTTTTTAATAATTAAGCAGGGTACTTACTAGTAATGACTAAAATAACAGATATTTAAAGACCTCTCTTCAGAAAGTTCTTTGCAGTGCAATTTT
>JAWWEV010000083.1:42123889-42143361 GCA_035583235.1 Hafferia zeledoni
AGGGTACTTACTAGTAATGACTAAAATAACAGATATTTAAAGACCTCTCTTCAGAAAGTTCTTTGCAGTGCAATTTTCAACTAATCAATGCAGCAGAAATGTTCTTAGGATCAAGCTTTGAACACAGCCATAGTTTGCTACCAGTTTATTACCAGTTGTGTGTAAGGTTGCCCAACACATAGAAAAGTCAGCATTCTACCATGCCAGGGCAGTGAAGAGGTGTAAGTCACCTGGTTTGTACGATGTGTTGATGAGCCTCCTGCTCATCAGTATTTTTGCACTGTGCAAAATTAGACCATTTAGTCATATGTCCACCTCTCATCTAGCACTAATAAAAGGCCTGGCAGCAGCATCACAGCAAACGTGTGGGGGCAGAGGAGGAGCAGGGACCAGTCAGCTCCACAATCTCACCCACGTAATGTCTGGAGTAAAGTGGCACCCACAGCACACACCATTCCTGATGCAGAGCCACAACACTGTACCAGTCCCAGGTGGCCTCACAAGGATGTCTCCTTAGTCACAACCAGACTTTCTTCTCTGCTCTGCCTCGAACGCAACAGATATTTTGCATGTCTGAGCATCCTGAGGTTATACTGAATGCTTGGAGGTTCAGGGGCAAATCTACATCTTACCAGAGCTGGAAATTCCCCAGGCTTTGGCCACTCTCATTGGTGCAAACACAACCACCAAGGAGGGCGGGGTGGGTGGCCATGCCAGCGACCAGGCAGACCTCCCACAGCAATCAGGCTGCTGGGGAGTGATGGTGGATGGAGCACCCAGTGGTGCAGAGCCTGGGAGAGGCTTCCTTACCCAGAGCCACACCAGGTGTCTCCCTGACATCTTCACCTGAGGTGTCCATCCCACTTGGTACAAGTTCTTTGTGTTGCCTTGGAGCTTTGTTTGGGCCCCACATAACACAAGGGAATTTATAGCCCCCTTCAAAACCCTCCATCTGGACTCAGCAGTAAGTGCATCTTCCTGCAGGACTTTGTACCAAGTACACTTCTCAGCAGGACTTAAATGTAATTGCTATTTACAGAGCAGTCAAACTGCAGAGGGCTTTTACAAGCAACCAAAGATGTAAACACACCCATCCCAAGTGTTTATGGCTTCAGTGGGAATACACAAGCTGTCTGCTGAGGTCGGCCAAGATTTCCTATGGGCAGAGCCAGTGCCTCCCCCCCGGGCATGACATTTTGCTGTGCATCAAGGAGACAGGTGCACAGTGACACTCAGCCTCCAGGATCTTTCACACAACATCCTCCAGGGCTGCCTGAGTCTGCTCTGCAAGCCCCCAAACCGGCCCCATGCCTGGACTGCTCCTTTGGATTCTGCAGACAAGTTGTGGGGATGGTCATCTCAGCACTCGCAGGGCTAGTTCTGCAACCCCCACCTGGCAGGGCAGGCTTTTACAGAGACTTTAAAAATGGTTTTAGTAATAGCAGGCACAGCAATGATTGGGACTTCTGTCTCTACATCTCCAGATTGTAAAGCCTAAATTGTATTGTGCTCCCCCTCTTCCTCTCCTCTAAGAAGAATCCCAGCAATCATCAGCACAATGGTGCTTTCTGTTTCCTGATGAGCCTGTGGAGGAAGACAAACTGCAGAATGAATGGGAATTTAGCATCCAGGCAGAAGAGTTACTCTGCTTTTTATGAGTATTTACTGTATTTTGTTTAATGTGCAGTGATCCGTGCCCCGGCAGACGGGGGTGCTGAGCCGCACCGACAGAGCCAACACGCAGCAGCTGCCTTCCTGTTATTCCCATCTCTCTGCAGCCTCCCACACCCCTCAGGCAGACATTCATCCGAACTCTGCTTGATTCACAACTACAAAAGGGGGGGAAAACGGGCTTAGACTGATGCTATAAATAGTTCCCAGCCAGTTATGGGTGAAAATCAGAGAGAACAAATCTCCAGCCTCCATATGTTAGGCTGAAGTAGTTTATCAGGAGAGGGAGAAGTAAATATTTGGAGTGAGGGGGGGGAGTAAAGAAAATGGACCAGTGTGATAAAACTACTTCACCCTTTGCTTAAGAGGCAGAGGCAAATGTCTGAGGATGGAGGGGCTCTCAAGGAACACTCTCAGTAGAGCTGGGACAATACTGATGGGCTAAGGGTGTATCAAACCATCCACAGTGACCTCGGCTTTGCCATCCAGCCCCGCCCAGTGCAGGGCAACAGGACTGTGTGTGAGGGGTGTCAGGCTCTGCTCCCATGGGGAAAAACAACTGCTCTCCCCGGGGGGAAGGAGCTGGTGCAGTGTCTGGGAACAAAAAGTTTGGAGCCTGAACACAACTCAGGACTTGGCAGCTGAGGTGACAGCTTATCTAGGGACTGTCATAGGAAGTGATAAGTTATCAGCAACGTTGCCAGGTATGCATCTTATGACATCTAGCAAAGAATCATACAGCTTGTGAATTCTACAAGTGTAAAACCCCTTATGACTGCCCCAATCTGCACAGACTCCCTCCTGCTCAGAGCAGGAACTCACACCTGCTCACCTTCACTCACACATCCAGGGAGAGCTTGGCTGAGGAAGGACTGTGAAAACCTGAAGACAGAACCCACTGAAACAGGCAGATCCATCAAGTGTTACTAAAGATTACTGGCAAAAATAAAGCTAACTTTAAGACCGAGTTTATGTTTGGAAACATGATTATAGCCACATGGTTTGCTCTAGTATGAAACACAGCTAGTGTTCAAGCTGCAGCTACAGTCAGGAATGGCAAGGCTGGCTTGTTGAAAATGGACAATGCACAGCAAGGATTTTGATAGCACATTTCATTACAAAATAAACAAATCCCAGTCCTTTCTGAATAAACAGTAGAACAAATATTTGTGTCGCCTTTTATAATTCTCTTTCTTGCCATTTCATAGCCATGAGGATCAACTTGCTGGCTTATACTTGACAGTTTAGGGCTGTTTTCAGAGTCCCAGAAATGCTGGCTGAGCACCACTAGTGCCAACATGCAGCAGTTCCACATCTGACTCTTCCTCAAACACCGGTCTAAACTAGACACTTAAATCTACAGCTTCTCAGTAATCTCTTCCAGTGTGGAGAAATTTCTTACTAATGTCCATCCTGAACCTCTCATGTCACAATCTGTGGACATTATCCCAGCTCAGATGAGATTACAAGGAGCAGAATGCAAAGATCTAATTCCAACAGAGCAAGACTTCTTCAAGACTGCCCTAAATTTCTTGCATCTAAATTTTAGGTACCTAAATAAGTAGCCAAGTAATTTGAAACACCTTGCTAATGAGGTGTCCATAGCTGCAAATCAGCAAAATGGAATATAGGAGACTGAATTTAAGTCACTACATGCAGAACATGAAGTGCAGCCAGGCTCTTCATTTTTGTTTCAGCTTCCTCTTCCACATTGTTCAGTCTTTCCATTCTGCTGGTTTGCTTCATTGATCCCACAATTCACACAGGTTTACCTTCAGCTATCCAAGACCTGGAGAAAGCAGCTCTTCAATCAGGGCCACCAGCCTTTGGGATCCTCCTTCACTGACCGGTGGTTGAGCTCAGGGATCTCCACAGAGCAGGGCTCACCAGCACAAAGGCACAGCTCCTCCAGCCCCTCTTGCAGACCTCAGGAGCATTTCCAGGCACAGACCACTCCAGAGTACAGTGAAAGAGAGGGCCACGTTGCCGCTGGACTCCCTAAGGCCTTGGGTAACACAGGTAGCACTTGTTATTGATGCTGCAGCTGCTACTGTTGATGAGAGTAAATAGCAGTATTGGACTCTGAACAAAGATTTCCAGAGATGACCCTCAACAAACAGCGAGCAGAGAAGTCAAATTAGCTTAAAAGGCAAAGGCATCCCTGGGTAAGAGAAGACCATTCAACCTAAGCAATCATAAGATGACATTTGAAAAGTAAATATTTTTAAGTAGAAGGACACCCTCTCCACTTTGTTTTGCATTTATCTCAATTAGACAGGGATGAGTGGGATGATAAGAAAAAAAACCCTGTGGTCAAACCGCAATAAAAAGGAATGGATTGATTATTTAGATTTGTTTTGACAACAAGGGTCTCAAACAGAGCTCGTCTCCCACTCTCTCATTTTCTTGGCTCAGACACTTATGGGATTGTGGGACTAGGATTGGATACCAGTTGCGTTTATTCATTATTTATTTATTATTAACTTGTTATTTCTGCTTTCTGGTTCTTTCAGACTCAAGCAAATCTCCTCACCCAAGTCTATTGTAGCTCCAGTGATGTGGTTCTATCACAGCATCAGCAAAACTCCACTAGCTTTGCCCTGTCCCAAGAGGCTGCATCACTCCCTGCTCTGCTGAAAGAACTTGGGCTCCAGGGCACGAAGCAAAGCCCTCCTGGCACAGACCACGCAGAGGGAGCTCTTGTGTTTGCCCACAGGGAGCTCCTGCCTCCAGCCTGGCCTGGACCTGCTGCACAGAAACCTCTTGGCAAGGCCAGAACAGTTTGGTAGTCTCATACCTGTTTGTTCAATGGAGCCAGGCAATAAGGCAGTGCAGCAAACCCTGAGAAACTCAGGGAGCAGTGGGGGCCATTCCTGAGCTGTGAGCAATGGGAAACAGCTCTGAGCTCGGGGAAGAGCTGTCAGCACTCCCCACAAAGTCAGTAACTGGCAGCAGCTTCACTGCTGGGGCAGCAGAGCCAATACCAGCTCCTGCTCATCCCACCTGAACCATCATATCCTGAAACACCGGGCAAGATGCAATCACCTTGAAGGTTATAACAGAGGTAAGGGAAATTTTCCAGTAAGCACTTGGTTTCCTACTGTTGCTACCTGTGGTGCACGCCCCATAATTAGATGACCTGAAATTTTTTGGCATTGAAGAATAGCTTGTTCTGACTTCCTGAATAGTAATTGTAAGTCCCTCAGGACTGGCTTGGCTTTGTTGCTTTGAGTTTGTGCCACTGCAACTCATTTGAAAACTAAGTTACATCACCTCAGCACACCACGGAGAGCTGAACTGCATCTGTCCATGCAAAGTACATACCCGAGGTCTCCTGCTTTTGTTAGCAATATATTATCAGCAAAGCTTATTTTTTAATTCCTTCCTTCTTTTCTTATAAAGGTCTAACTGGTTTACAGATGGATGAACTTACTCAAAACCCAAGCACCTGAGCCTTTGGTTCAAATTCATATTGTAGCCTACAGCATTTTGCAGTTACTGTATGAAACTTCATGACAGGAATTACTGGAGGAAGGTAGAAAAGCATAGAATTTTTTAAAATAAGAGTTAGGAAATTTTTCTGGATACAAACAAAAATGTTTCAGGCTTGTTTGTTGGGGTTTTTTTTCCCCCAGGCTTGATTAAATTAAAATTCTCTGTCACACACACAATTTTGTAAGCATAATTAATGTTTTCTCCAAGGCACTCAGCACTGCCTTACCTGTGTTTCCAGGGGAACCAATGAACATTTCATTGACCAAATGGAAATAAAATGATGCTGCAAACTTCCCTCAGATGCAGCACCCAGACATCCATCTCACAGCACTGGTAAAACAAGTCCTACAACCAAACCTGCAAAAATAGCAAACGAAAGGGGCCAACAGTCTTCAGCCACCCACTGGGAGTGAGACCAAGCAGCCACTGCTGTGTATACATTAACCTCAGTAACCTGAGCATGAGAACTGCTGGGGAACAAAAATGCAGATTTATGGAACTCGATGTAATGTCACCACGTTGGCAGAGCCCTCAGCTCAGAGTCACATTTAGGTCCAAAGGCTTCCCTCTGCCACAGCAGGGAGGCCCTTCCAGGACATGAGACATTCATGTCTGTGGGGCTCACCCCAGGCTGCATCGGGATCAGTTTGGGGTTGTCACCTCCTGGTGACAGGAAAGCCTTTGGCTGGAGAGGAGCACCCATCCTCCAGAGCAGGAAGCACATGGGGCCCTGCAGTCCATCAGCACAAGCCATGTCTTACAGTCACTGCTTTCCCACTCACCTCTGCTTATTCCAGTCCTTAAGGTGAAGAGTTGAAGAACTACACTGGCAAATTCTTTCGAGTTATTGTTGCTGTGGAGATGGTACATCCACATTCCATCCTTTCATGCAGGCTCCCTTGGGTCTGACTTGCAAAATGTATAAAAATCTGTATTTCTATATTCAGGGATTTTAAAAGAAGTGTGGCTTTGCACTGAAATTAGAAGAAATTAGGAATTATTGAACCCACAAAGTGCAAAAATGGTCAGAGATCCTGCCCTGCTGTTCCCTATTTTTAACACAAAACTGAACAAAGTAGAGAGGTAAAGAGGTACCTGAGGACAAGCAGGTCAAATTGAAGTGAAACAAAACCTATGCTCAAGCTCTCTGCAATGAAGTAGCCAAGCATGCTCTGCTTCTCAAAGGAAACAAAATGCTGGACTTTCCTGTGCAGCACAGAACCCAAGCACTGCTGCTGTCACACCATTCCTGCAGTGCCTGACAACAGCTGCTCAGGGTTTACAGACCTGGCTGGCACTTACAGTGAGGTTCTGAAGAAAAAATAAAAAGAAATAAAAGAAAAATAATGAAAAAAAAAAAAAGAAAAATAATGAAGAAAAAGTAAAAAGAGAGAAAAACAAAAAAAGGAGAAAGAAGAAAGCTTTGCTGTTATTAAGATATTATCACCTGTTAGGATTTTGTCAGGAGATGTTAACAGAACCTGTGCTGGGTAAGAACCACCAGGAAGGCACAGATGTGATCAGTCACAGAGCCTGTCAGACACACGTTAAACTCAAAGTGAACCTCCAAGATCTCATTGTAGCTACTTTTGGGTACATAACAGATGTAGAACGAAGCCTTTTCTCTATCCAACTCCTTCCATAAAGTTTTCTCTTCCTCCACCAACCTAATGTGTTGTATCTGACTTCTCTACTTCTTGTTGGCTGTTGTATTAAGTTCACAGGTCACAACACACTCAACAACTCACTACAGTAACTAACTTTGTTATTAAATGACTGACAGCCACTGTCACAGGAAGGCAAACAGGGACAGATGAGAGGAGAAGAGGGCCGGCAGAGGCTGATGGACTCCTAAGCACAGATTGTCCTTGCATTGCACTCAGCTTTCAAAATGTGAGGTCTGTACGTCCTGCTGGCCCCCTACAAAATGCTCTCGGTACCAAGAGTGTACAGGAGCAGGCACAGCAAGCAGGGGATTACCTAAGACAGCTAATAGGAATCACCAAGGATGGGGCTTAACTTTAAATCCTGCCCTTAATCATGGAATGAAAGCCCAGCTGCAGGCAACAGGCAGACACTTTCCTCAGGAAATAATTCAGTGCTTGGATTCCTCCTCTGAAGATTACGTGTCTGAATGTCTCATTTCAAGAGGGTTGCTTATCTTTTCAGCTGGGTTCAAGCAGGCTCACCAAGTGTGTGGGGCATCTTCATCCCCTCCATTTTCCTCCACCCTTGCCCTCCCGAGATTGCATCTGTCTGATGTTGTAAGGTTGCTCTCTCGGATGATGCCCAAGCTGGATCCTTCCAACACAGTCTTCAGCAACAACTACCAGAACTGCTTCTCTGCAAATTCCTCGGTGCCTCCTTCCTCAGTTGCTTATCACCACACCACATCCCTCGTGCCTGCAATGCTGGGCTCTCTGTGCTCCTTACACACACCTTCCTCCTCGCTCCCTCACCCTTCCTCTCTCTCCATCAGTTTTAGGTGTGTTGCCCTCAGTGCAGCACAGCTCTAACAACATGTCTAGTCCTCAGCTGTCAGGTGTTCACTCTCTTCTCCTTCAAACCCCTTTCTTAGCAGTCCCTGCATCTCCAGTACCTCACACACACTTGTCCTGCATCAAATTTCATTTTAACTCCACAAGCTGTGGGATTAATCACTATACTGACATCTCACAGACTTGTGCTACTACCAGTATAATTTAAACACACAAAACAGCATTTGGAAAGATAAGAGTCTGGTTGTAAAAACACTTTGTAAATAAAGAACTAGGCACTAGTAATTTGTTACATTTCTTATATACAAATCAACAGATACTTGTAAGTTTATAAAACAGTAATTATTTTAATGACATTTAGTAACTATGAAACTGTTTTGTCAAAATCTCTCTGTGCTTGAAAACATACTGTTACTTTTAATCATCCACAATAAAGCTCATTAGGTGATTAAGAGAAGCTGACCAGCTAAAGCATTGGCTTCAATAAGAATAGATGCCATCTGATGGTATTTCTGACACAGTCTGCATTTCAGACAAGAGCAAGTTTTGTGTTCACACAAAAGCACAAGTTTTGGACATCAGTAAACATAATAGATCTGACTGGGGGGATGCACAACAGGGGAGGAGGCCAATGCATTTGCTTACATATCTACACTGAAGTTTCAGGACTCTGTGAGGTTTTTTTCTTCCTTCAAAGAGTGCAGAGAGCAGATTGGTTTGCCAACCAGAGCAGTTGCACTGAACTGTAAACAGGTGATGCCTGAAAGCCTGTCCCTGGGCCTCCTGATCAGAAGTGAACAGCAAGTGCTGCAGGACAGGCACGTACACACACACAGTCACACACCTTTGTGTTGACTGGATTGTTCAGCTATGGTAACTCAGAGATGGTAAAAGTTCACAGCTCTAAGAGCCACTGTGCAGGGTCCTTAGCCAACTGTGCTTCCAAAAGCACTTCTTGGCTTTCCCATAGCACGAGAAGACAAAGCCTCCTGAAAACTCCTTCCACGCTGTGTGTCTGACCAGGGTGGGTGACTGCCCTCCGTGTACCCTGTGACAGGGAGGCTGCAGCAGCAGCACCACAAAATTGTCCAACAGCTTCGTGTAACAAGGTTTGAAACCTTCCATCTCTGGCCCTTGCAGCACCTGCAGGCTGGTAACCTTCGGGCTCAGAGCCACAGCCTTATGGATCCAAGATAGGGTGACAAAGAGCCGAAGGACATTTCACAGCATCTTCTCTGGGAGAGTGAAATAGCAGGTTAGAAACCAGCTGGCAATTTCACAGAAAACAATTGATTTTCTCTTTAAGTGGCATATAAGGAAAGCACTTCTCTCTCGATCTGTGCTCAAGGGAAGTGGAAGATGAGGGAAGCAAAAGAAAATCTGTTTATTTTCTATCAGGCTATTTCTCCATATGCAGCTCCAAACTTTCAGGCCAAAAAAAAGAAAATTTCAGGCTAGCCTAAGGAAGAACATGGAAGCTCCTGCAAAAATCTTCCTTTGGAAAGAGGTGGTGCAATCTGAGAACAAATCAGTGGACAAAAATGCCTTTCTTGCTCACTGCAGAGAAAGGCATCGTGATTTTGAAGTATGCATCATGTGGTAAATCTCTCACTGAGCACTGGAAAATTTTCATGCATATTTTGTATGGTGCTGGGCAGATGCATACTAAGCAAGAGTGAGGAACCACTGGAATCACATTGCTGGAAGGAGCAACAAAAGGTTTCATGCAGTACTGGGTGAGAACCTGTAGAACATCACTTTCAGAGAGGCCACGTGCAGAAAAGACTCTGCTTCAGCAATGCTAATCTTTTCTCTTGATCTTCTAGAAATAAAAAATAAGAATATTTTATAAAATTACTGCCCTGCCTATGAATGATGAGTCATACTGCTTTTCAACAGCACATCAGGTTGCCAAGGGATCCTCTTCAAGGTTTTGAGTACCTGAAAACCCCCACATTTTTAAAGGTTTTCTATTACTTAGAAAGGAAATGAGGATGCAGATGAAAACAGACAGATGAAATCGATTTAGGTCACTGTAAGACTGTCACCCAGAGAAATGTGAAGTAAATTATATAGCACAACTTTAATGATATGAAATTGGTTTAAGTAAATTTTTTGTTTTGCCTCCCCTTGCTGTTCTGCCCCTTCCAAAACCCCAAATCTGGATTTGTGCATAATTTGACTTCAATATGTACAGCTTATGCCAGAAGACTCTACACACAGGAATTTGAGAAACAGCAGTAAGCACCACAGCACAGGAGGCTCCATCTCCAGCATATACTCACTAGATTACAGCAAATAATTCAAGTCATTTTCTGCATTCACACTGAAAATAGCACATTTCCCTCAGCTGTCTCTTCTGGGTTCTGCTCTAATGTTCAAAGTTACTGCCATGAAAGTGATTATGAATTTAACCCCAAGATGAAATTATTCACAAGCAGTGATTTTCGGTCCATCATGGGCAGTAGCTGGGTGTCACTGCCATCAAAGCCAGCAAGAATGTCCCTCAGGTTTTCGGTATTCAAAAAGAAATGAGTCTATGGCATATAAACCATTCATACAGGTGGGCCCCCATTGGTAATACCTTGCTGGAATGAGGGAAGTGAGACACAAAGAGAACAGGATGTTATGTGGACATGGATGCTGGCAATCTCTCCTGTGATGCCCCCTGCAGTGAGCACCCTCACCATGCCCACATTTGTGTGAAACAAGGGGCAGAACTGCAAGGAAGAATGCACCAAGAGAAGGGCAGGGGACTGAACCAGCGAGATGGTCCTCCCCAGCTCACACCATGTCTTTCTGGGTAATTCACAAGGCAAGTCAGCAGGCTGCAATTACTGGGAGACTACCAGTCCTAATGTAGCCCTTTACCTACTAACACCACAACTTGGCTGTACATATTTCTCAGGAAAAACTGCCATCTGCCTTTATGTTTTGTGCCACATGGAGCTGCACCAACTGAAATGAATTCTTTTTGTGGTGTGATAACATTAAGGCTACCTGCAATCAACTTCAATTCCTCCACCAGAAACTGCATGCAGTCTCCAAAACCAGTAAATACCCATGGCCAAGGTGGGCATTTCTACATGTTTTTACAGCTGTTAAGTGCCCTCAAGCATGTTATATAAATGAATCATGCTATGCTATGCTACATGCTAAGGTGTGCAACAGAGCAGGGCAACTTGCTGCAGGTGAGAGATGCTCATTAAATGCAATTAATAAGCACTACCAGTGCACTGAAGGGTACAGGAGCTAATTATTAGAAGACACTGCATACAAGTAATGCTTACAGTTATGAAACCAAGGCCCTCCCACATGAAATTTCAAGGAGACAGTGGAATGACTTAAATCAGAATGATCCAAGCCAAGCAATAGCTACAGACATGGCACTCCTAAAAGTAATGAACCCCCCCACTGTCCTCACTGTGGTTATCAGACCCCTCTATTAGCCAGGCTTTATGGAGCACCCTGGGATGGGGTCAGCAATGTCCTTTAAGCAGTAAGCACCTTGGGCTCACAGGGAGCCCCATGGGCTGGAGGTCACAGAGCTGGCTGCCAGTGCCACTTCACACCCTAATCAGTTCTCTTTCAATCACTGAATCACTGAGGATGCAAAAGACCTCTAAGATCATCAAAGTCCTCCAGGACTTTTAGAATCCAGCAAGGAAACAGTAAGGAGGGCAGAATTTCATATGAAAACTCTCATCCTCCCTACAGTTTATGGGAATAATATTTGTTAAATGCTAACAAAACAAACCATGTTTTTCCACATGAAGTGAAAATAGCAAACAAAAATGTTTATTGGTCTCATAATGACAGAGCAATGGTATTTAAAAGTATGGTATTTGAAGAGAAATAAACTCTCCCTGTTTATCATCAATAACTGCAATTATGTTGTCAAGTGATAGTTGAGTGTTTTGATTTCCTCTTCCTGCTGTCTTTTTACTTTCAACTTACATTGTAAGCTTGACACTATTTATTCATGTACTACTACAGAAACACTGAGAGGGGTTATTAATTGGAGAGAATTTATTTTTCAAAGCAGTCATGCCATGAAGCCACAGATACAGCTAAAGCTTAACCCTACATCCTCCTCCAAAGCAGCATATTAGTGATGTTAAAAACACCCCACTAACCCAAACAAACAGAACAGCCCAAGGAGGGCAATTGGGACATGCAAACCTCAGCATAAGGACTTGGAACTGACCAGAGAAAGTCCACAAGATGATCAGAGGGTTGGAGCACCTCTCCTGTGGAGACAGGCTGAGAGGGCTGGGGCTGCTCAGCCTAAGAAGGGAAGTCTCTGGGGAGACTCATAGCAGCCTTCATGAGTTATGGCAGTGGTAGCTGAGCTTGCCAGCAACTACTTCCTCAGGCAGCAGAACACACCGCAGTATTAGTGGGATGTTGTCCTGCAGGATTCAGACCCCTGGAAACATGCTCAGCTGCTTCTTTAATAATCTACAGGTAACATGGAATAAGAACTTATTTTTGTTGCTGTTGTTGCTTGCCTGAGCAAATGTTGCCTGATGGCTCCAAACTTTCATTACTCAAGACATAGCAACAGAACACAGACTTATCTACTTGCAACAGAGCCCTTGGTTTGCCTTTTCAGAAGTTAACATATCCTTTTCCACTAGAAACTGTTGGCTTATCTGAGACATGAGGACCTGATATGTGCCTAATTTTTCCTGCTTTCATTTGACTCTTAAAAGCAAATCTGCCTGATTGGCCACAACCATCAGCCATGTTGCAGAATAAATACTCAGCTCCAGCACCTTTGGTAATGTCTAAAAATAGTTCAAGCACCCTTAGCCTTCTCTATGAACAACTTGTATGTGGGCTTAAAGCATTTGGTGCCATTACACTTCTCAACAATTTTGTTCCTTGAAATAAATTCAGCCTGCCTTTCTCCTGCTCTAAGTCCCTTCATTAGTCAGAAAAGCAGTAAACAGAGACAGGGAGTATAAGGAAAATTAAATACAAAACACCATAAGCCTTTCAGCGCCTGATGGAAGAACAGGTCTAACGGATATTTATGTTCCAATCTATGCTGCACTACTCTGAGCCCACATCAACAGATCTTACCCATCTCACTCTGCATCTGCTCTACAGAAAGTACTCACCTTTGGGACATCAGTCTTGAGCCATGAAAGCTCTTGTCTTTGGTGTTCAAGTACTCTTGATAGATGGAAAAGGTTTCACTTGCACATCTCAACAAAGAAATAGACCTGAATAAGCAGCATCTGGAAAAATCATATGGCTCACACAATGGCATCATGCAATTCAAAAGCAAAGCTGCAGAGACAATACTCTGATAGTATATAGGCTTCAACAGAAATTTTAAAACTGAACCATGGAAAGGCAACATTAACTACAAAATTCCCTGAATGACTGCAGTCATCTCCTGGACAATGAAGCTAAAAAGTAACATGATCAGATCATTGGGATGTCACTATTTATGCCAACAATGGAGAAGTTCTTCTCTTACCAAAGAAACTGGAATTGAAGTAGCTTCTAGATTTTCCCCTCACACTGAAATATTATCCAATACAGAGTTTACCTTAATTTACTTTTATAAACCTGTGGCTCCCTTTGAGCTCACATTTGATTCTTGAGGCTTTCCAAGACATATACTGAAAGCAAACCCGAAATACACCTCACATGAGGATCCTACATCCTGGAAGTTCTGGCTGAGAAACCAAATAGGAAAAGGTATCTGTCTGTATGGTCATCTCAGTCATAGTCCAGGATCAGTTACCAAGTAAAACAAAAAACAACAACAAAGCTCCTCATGAAAGCACATGTGTGTCAGAATTACCCCTAAACCAGAGCAGAACAGTGGGATACATACCTGGACACACTGACTTATGTGTGATCCACAGCAAGCAAACTTGAAAAGCTGTAATTTTGAAATCTATCTTGCAATGATGAGATTGAAACCCAATCTCCTCTTTAGGAAATGGCAACTATCTGGAGAGGTGAGAGGTGTCACTCACCATTACTATCACAGCCAAAACATGTTGTCCCACTTGGTATTTGCTGCCTACAATGGAGACACACACCAGCTCACACTTCCATACCACAGGCTCTGATGATTGCTCCCAGTCTCCTACAAGTCAGTAGCTACAAAGCCTCTTTAAAATGGCATGTGGCTTCTTCGAGCAATTACAAAAACCCAAAAAACATCTTCAGTGACTGGGAGGCACCACGAGGACAAGGACATCACCTTTTAAATTGGAAAGTATTAGTAAGGTCTTCAGAAATCTCATTTACTTTAGGTATTTGATGTCTTGTGATGAAGCTGGAAAGATGAGTAGGAAGCACTCCCACAGCATTAATGGTAACTTGTATGCAAGTTCTGAAACTCCTGCAGGGCTTGGGAGTCAGTGCTCAGATGGCACTGACAGGCAGGTACCGGCACCTGTGAGGATTTATAGTGTTGAAAAGATCAAACTTATAAATAGTAAATCATGCAAGATGAAAAATAAAAGGTGCATAATGATTTCAGCTACTACTGAAAGGTTGGGAAGAAGAAAAATGAGCTTTATTATGAAGACAAATCCCTCACATTTGACCTGCTTTCTTAGTAATAGCTCTCCTGTAACAGCATAAGAATCCAACACAGAGACAAGGGGAGATGTGGAGCTGTTTCTCCAGAGAGCATTCAAAGTCTGTGAAGTTCAGAACAAGCTGTCAGCAGACAACAAACAGGTGGCCACTGCAGCCTTAGTGCTGCTTTGTTACTGAACGTTTCCCGTCCAAACACCCCCACATCCTACACATGGCCAGCACCATCCTCCCTCCAGAGAACGTGCTGGGTATCTGCTACATTCAATTCAACACAATGTTAAAGCAAAAGGAGAAAAAGAGCTCTGGTGAAAAAAAAAGGAAGCAAAACAAGCTGGTGCTGCTGCAGAGCAATGCATTTTCTTGTTTTATTTTGGATTACTCTTCATGGATCTCCCCCCACCATCTCCCAAGATGCCAAGGCAGATTTGGAACCTTTTTTCATCGATCAGAGTTGCCCAGAATGCTTTACATAAGAAAGAAACAGAGATTTTTAGCATTCAGAAAATGAACTGGAACCATCTTCAAAACAACAGTTTTTCAGAAATGTGTAAGTTTTCACAGCCTGAGGCAAAGGACAAAAGATCACTGAAGAACACTGCTTGGTGTGCTTAATAACCTGTCCCTCAGATTCACCAGTTGCTTTAAGTACAGGGTTGAAATTGGCAGAGGGAAATCTGATTACCTGACCAAAATGGCAATGTCTGAAGTGTTTAGGTCAGTTGGCCAGACTGCAGTTCACAGGTTTGCTTTTACACAGCACTGCAGAGTTCGTGAAAGTCACCGAACGGTGTGTTTTCAAAGATGTGAAGAACGTTATGTGTATGTGAGAGATGGATCCGTGAACTGGAAGATTTCCTCATCAAAAAGGTCTTCTGGTAGTTCTTCATCTCCATCAGCAAAAAACGTGGGGAATGGAGGGTTTTTGTTGTATTCCTTGCAAGTAGGCAATTTGCTATCTCTGACCTAAAAAGCAGGAAGGGGAAGGGCAGGGTTAATAAATCTTACACAAGACTTTCAGACAGTGATGCACGAGACATTCAAGAACTCAGCTTGCATGCATAAGAAAAAACCCAAGAGCATTCACATTGCATTTGTTTAAAGAATTCCAGGTTTGTAAAAATCATCAGCTACTTTAACATCAACCCCAGCGATTGAGTTTAACATTTTGTACCCATCCTTAAGGAGTTCTTCAAAAGCCGAGAAAACTAAATAAAACCAAAACAAAGAGAATTCATTGTTATAGTGAAAGAATCAAAATCTGCTCATGAATTCATTGCTCAGTATTTTAAAATGTTATTAAAATAAAAATATGGCCTGTTTAAACTGTGCTTATATCCCACAGTACTTTCCTACATGACAAACCAAGTTTATTACACAGTGTAATCACCTCTTCAACAACCAAGACACGCATTTGTATGTATGATGGGAACTAATTATGGCAACTAATTGTGCAAAGATATGTGCATGTGCTGTATTCAATCCCTCTGGCTACTGCAGAGCTGTTCAGTGCCTGTCCAACTAAGCATCTAAAATTCTTCACCCAGGAATCAGTACCCAAGTTTGTCAAACATGAGCCTTTAAGATAGTTCATTTCCAGGAACTGTGGTGCCACAGAGAAATGACTTTCCTTTACTGACCTCTCCACACATGGAAAGATTTAAAATCTAGCCCCTGAAGCTCCAATCTCCGAAGAAAATTAGTAGGTAGAATTATCAGCAAAAAGCAGTTTGTCTGCAGCAGCAGATAGAAAGCTGGTATCTCTGAAGAAAAGAAGAGCTACAAACTCTTCAGCGATGAAATTTTACTTAAAATTAAATTCATTTCTGTATTGCTACAAATGATCTTCCTCTCAAGCTGTAATAACCCTTTCAATCACAATACTCAAGTGGATTAAAAAAAGTACAAATAGATTAGACAAAATTTTAGCATAAAGATAAGCTCTTCCTCTTAAATTTTTGGTTGGCTTTTAAAGAACAGGAAGCTTGTTCTTACTTGGTTGGACAAAAACCTCACAAAAGACAATTGTGATTTATGGCAAAAATTAAATAAAACAATTTTATGCCCACTGGAAGCTCTGTTCTGACAACACTGTTTACCAGATTCATATCTGCTATTACTCGAGCCTTTCTCCAAGTCCATGAGGATTCCTGCAGATAAAGGGTACAACAAAAATGATGTTTCAACTGTTTACTAAGTGCAGGATTGATAAACAAAAGAAAACTTCTTGCTCAGAATGAGGAGCTGAAGGGCTCAGTATGTTGTACTGGTTAGGATGGCTAAGGAGCTTTTCAAATAGATCATTCCTCTTCTACCAGACACCTCCTGGAAAGGTATTCTCTCTCACTTGTAAACTGCCTTACAGAACTACTGAAGTACCTGTAGTTCCCAATTCCCATTACACAGCTAGAGAGAATAAACCAGGCTGAGGGCCAAGCCCAAAGGCCTTTGCTGCAACAGTTCCAGCAGCCCAGAGTTCAGAGGAAACAGTCAGACAGCCTCAGCAATGCCATCTGAAGAGGGGCTTCTTCAGGGATGTCAGCCTTGCTTTTCAGTATGTTGGGGTCGTTTCTTTTATTGTATGAAAACATGTTTCAGTAATTTCACTGGTTACCTATTTTTCCCTTGCCCCTTCCTCTTTCACTCTCCAATCCCATCACACACCATAAGCCTTCTCTGTCAACAGCAAACCCCCCATGGTCTCCACATGAGTTACTATTAGAAAGATCAGAATAAATTATTTTAGTTATAACTTTTAAATTATAACTTTTAAAAATGATAACTTTTAAATATATATTGTATTAAGGTTTTTCATGTCTACTTTTTGTTACTTTTGTTTATTTTAATAATGAAATAATGTGTTGTGACATACAGGCTGTGTCATTACAGGCAGTTTTGGACACCTGGAAAATGGAAGGAACTGAAATGTTTGTTTTCCTTCTTTTTTCCCCCCTTTCTTCTTTAAACAATTTTTTATGACAGGATTTAGAAGCAAGACATCTGCTCTTGACTGAAGGCAAATGCAAGTCTAATCTTAGTCCTACATCAGTTTATCCAAACAAATATAAGATTTCTGTTCAGTCTTAACACTGCATTAATTACATATTAATGTTAAGGGGCATTTTACAGATGGTGCCTCTTGTGTGACAAGGAGAATTCTTAAAATACTTTTTATATTCTCATGAAACATTTTCAGCAAACCATTGTTGCTTTCACAGGAGTACAATACTGTTTCATTTTGCTCCTCAGAAGCTTGACAGATCCCAGAAGCACAGGTCACATCTGATGGTAAAATGATTTTCTTCTGATATGCTCTTTCTTTTGACTGGTATAATTTACACAGTATTTCTTTTGACTGGTGAAAACTGCTGCTCTTTTTCCACCCTCTTCTACATTCATTGCTTTCAAATGCAATTTAAAGCAAAAAAGGACCATCTCAGGGCATCGCTACCAAACTGAATGAACAACCCTCTTTCCCCCTTGTAAAGTTAAAAAAAAAATCAGATATTATTATATTATCAGATATTGCCGTTATTATTTCTATTAAAAGGAAGAACTCAATTTCATTTACATCTGAAAGTACCGATTAGCAGCTTCAACCACAGAGAACTGCTGAATGCCTCCCTGTGCATTTATGAAGGGTGCAGCACACCACAGGTTTCCTGTGTCTAATGATTCCTGCACAGGAAGTTCTCAGTGGCACAAAGGGGTTCGGTGCTGGGCAGCAGCAGCAGCTACACTTGTTGGACAAGCACAGACACAGACAGGAAGTACAAGTGACCCAGCACAGCTCTGCCTGTTCTCCCAGCAACCTTATGAGAAGAACCCTAATAAAGGAGTAAGTTTTCATGCTCTGTTACTAAAATCCAGGGAATTTAGCTCTCACCCACAGAAGGAATCAGGCTGATAGTCCAGCTGGCTATTACAATCCATAAAAGCATTCACTGCCTAATTCAATATACCATAAATACTTGGCTTACTCAACTGCTGTATTAATAGTACTGTATATTATAGTACACTATACTAGAGACAGATGATATGTATAGTAGTGTATACACTTAGTGTATTCTCTGTCAAGTCTTTTTATTAATAAAAACACTAGAGAAAGATGAAACTGGAGCTGGTTGGGATTTTGTCACTAAATCTTTGGAATAGAAGGGATTTGCAGACAATTAATAAACTGCACATATGAATGTCCCCTACACTGACAGCACACTGGGGAGCATAAACAAACACAAATTCAGAAATCACCACAAAAGACTCCATATGTCTTAAACAAGCAGCAAAAATTGATGCTTAAGTCACAACTCACATTTGTAGTTTAGCAGGGCTTCAGGCTGTGTTACCAACCACAGCAAAGAATGAAAGTTGTTGGTTAAACACAAAAATATGTTTAAATATAAAAAAAAGGATTAGAAATAATCTCCTCAGGTGTCACACATTACCTTGTTCAGTTTCTCTATTTTTTTTGAACCTACACAGAAAATTTAATGCAAGAACTATATCCATCTCTGACCAGCCTTATTTTGGCCTAAAACAACCCCAATCAACCAAAAACCCCCTAAACCTCCACACAACTCTGTCATGGGACTCAAGGCACAGGACAGGGAATGTGAAAGAACTGAAGGCATCACACTGTTCCTGCATGTCCCCAGTTTGAGCAGAGTACACCCAACTCAGGCATGAGCAGCCAGAAACACAACACAGCAATACTGGCAACAGTGGTACAAAATAAGGAGAATGCAAATCACTAAAGGTCTTTCTTAAAAAAAAAAAAAAAAAGGGCCAAACAAACAAAAGTCTCAAGATTTAAGCTATTAGCTCAAACAGAACATTATAGTAAAGCCCAACTGTATACTTCAGTTAAACTCAGGTCTAGCAAACAAAAAGCCCAGTTCTGTATCTAATTTGCTAAGCAACTCCTACGGGTTACAAGATTTGCCAGAATTTCTGCTGTCATTACAAATTATATACTCAAAGTGGTCAACACTGAATGTCCTAAGAACACTGTGGGCCTCAAGTTAGGACAGTTATAAAATATTATCAAAGATAAACCACAACATCTTGAATTATAATATACCATACTACGGTATCCTCTGCATTATAAAGCAAAAAAACTACTTAAAAAGGGAATTAAATCTTGTGCTTCTATCTGGAATGACAGGCACTCAGCAATAGGACAAGGGGGCACAGGCTCAAGCTCTGCCAGGGGAAATTTAAGTTGGAGATCAGAAAAAC
>JAWWEV010000083.1:42145444-42160145 GCA_035583235.1 Hafferia zeledoni
GTGCCATGATCTGGTAAAGGGACTGGAGTTGGACCAAGGGTTGGACTTGATGATCTTGGACGTCTTTTCCAACCCAATCAATTCTATGATTCTATGAAAAAGGTGAAAGTGACCCAATCATGAAAGAAAGCACCTATGCTCTTCTCCAAGCAGTGTGTGTAATGTCTGATCAGCAAGGGAACATTAATTCATTTAAATGAGCTGTTCATGGTGTCCATAAGAATATGTGGTATTAACACACAGCTTTGCTTTTAAAAACAGTTAATATTACAAGTGTTCAATAAATTTTGCTTTCTTAACTCATTTAAAATCAGAAATAAAAAAATAAATTTACTGAATCTAGTTAGAATAAAAGTAATGATCTGAAAGAACTAGGTAGTGTATTCAGTTTTAGCAGATCAGAAAATGTTGTATTCTTACAGATAGAACATCTGAGATGTGTCCATGCATTTGCCATCAAGCATGGCCACTGGCAATGTGGATTTTAACAGCATAACTAGGACACCAAGAAGAACAATCTTTTGCAACAATTAATTCTTGCTTAAGAGTACTACTAAGAATAAAGAATACAGTCTGGGCAACAAATGTTGCTCAGTTTTTCAGCTACCTTATGTTGCTTGTATACTTATAATTCAAAACTAACATCCCATAACAAATTCCCACTTAATTAAACCTCAGACTAACAGCAACCAGGTTTATGTCTCAGGATTTGAAAAAATACTTGGAACACAGCTAAAGAAGAGGTCACTCAGTCCAGTAGATGGATGAAAAGCCAGCCAAGCTATGGTCTTAATTCTGTGTAACTGGTGTCGTGCCCAGTAATTTTGCAGCTGTCCCCAAAACTACACATTGTGGACATCTGTTAATTTTCACTGTCTTGGAAGGGAAATGTATAATGTTTTCCCCAGGCTTGGGCTGGACATTACAACCAAAGCAGTTTGGAAATACCTCACTCAGAAAAAAGGGACTTATTTTCAGTGAAACACACTGAACTTCATTTTATTGTGGGTAAAACTTTGAAAGCTGTACTCAAATCCCAGTAACTGTGGAGTTCTGCTCCACAACCAGCCAATATGGAACAGAAACGGGATGTCCGCAGGAAAATATGACAAGAAAATAAACTAGTTAAAAACATCTGAACTTGATGAACCCTGTAGCTTTTCAAGAACTGAGTATCATTTAAATCCCTATACTACTTTTGAAGATCTAGAAGTGTGTATCAGCTATATATGTACATAAAAATCTCTATAATCATTCATAGCAAAGATGTTTGATACCCTGCACTCTATTCAGTCAAAAAGGAAACTTCTTTCAAGTAATCTGTGCTTGCAGATGTGTAGAGTATACCTAATTAGAAAGAAAAATCTATTTTGAAAACAAACCTTAAAAGCACTTTTCTTGCTTTGATGTGGATTTACATCATAAGAACACTTATTAGACTCTTCATTGTTTCAGTTTTTCCCAAACAATCTCCATAAAATTTGAAATTAATTCTGCAGACTGCCACACAAAATAACATTGACACATTTTTACTGATTGCAAATGGAACTCAGATCCTTACTGTGAATTCCACCTGTCTCCTACCTCAGCTGCTCCTTGGGAAGGTAACTCTTACTGTGTATGGAGTGCTTTGAACAGCCTCTAAAGCAGTGCCTGCTGTGTAATTCTGTTCATGAATACAGCCCTTAAATATTATTTCAAAAATGTCACCACCACGCTGCTTGAGTTTGCACTCAGAGGGGATGGATGTAGCTGGAGACACTCACCAAGGGGTTCCAGCACCTGTGCTGGTTTATCTTAAGCTACGTGTGTGCCAACCCCAGTGCAAAGCTAAGAGTGAGCCATTTAGAGTGAGTGTGACCCACTGCCCCTGCTCACCACCCTCCCTCACAGAGCTGATTCCACTGCCCTTTCATTCAACAGCACAGGATGGCACTCTGAAGAAATTGAGATTGCACCCAACCTGTTGTAAGAAGAGAGCTGTGGGGAGCTCAGCAGTCATTAATATCAGAAGTTCAAATAGCAAACATACCTTCACCAGACAACTCTTGTGACCTGGAACTGCCCCGTTTACATAAATAATGTCATGTTTTGTGTTGATCCTCCACACCTAGGAGACAGAAAAAAAATCAGACATTGAGCTTTATTTACAGACTATTCCCACTTTTACAAACAGTAGTCCAGCAAAGCACAGACTGATTAACTGAAGGTGGTCACTCTGGGGAAGAAGAATGACTTGCACAGAATACTCTGCACATGCCTAACCTTCCCACAAAATTCACTCACATGCCACTCTGAGTGCAGAACTGTCTAATGCAGGAGTCTGAGCCAGTTTTAAAGGGCTGGTGATCAGGCTACATGTGATAAGGCAGCTGTTTGTTGAGCATAACACCAACTGAAGCTCCTAAGCCTCTTTGCCTCCAACAGCAACAGCCAACACCACAGGGGATAAAATAAAACAAATATCCTCATGGAAATATTACTGTGACAATTTGTTAATTTCTTAATTCAGTGAGGTGCTCAAGGCACAAAAAATTAGTTTCAGTTAACAGAGAACAGCAGCAGCACTCTTTTTTGCAAACCAGGGGTCAATTTGGTTTTTGTGCCAACTGCAGAGGTTGCCTTCAGAGAGAGAGAAAAGCAGCCTTGGCAGCCCAGGAGCTGCTGCAGCCATGTACAAGTCAGAGTGTGGACAGAAACCACAATGGAACATGAAGGGCCATGATGGAGTTAGGCCTTCAACCAACACCAACACAAGGCTACATGACTGAGCCCATGGCTTGGCAATGCAACCACCTTATACACATTCCAATACACTCAGAACTCACCTTTAATCCCAAAGTTGTCCTATAAACATTACCCATTTTACCAGGCATTTTCTTTCCCGGATAAACTCTGGAAGCTTTCTAGATAAAAACAAGCCAAAAAGAAATTGTGTTAACTGCAAGAAGTACACTTAAAAACTCTAGAGGAACCCCAGAGAAAATATGCTGATATTTCCAATGCTGAAAATAATATTGGAATAATAATAATGAAAAAATCTAGTTCTGATTAGCATTTTAAATACCTCCTGCCAGAGGTCAGGTATTATTCTCCATGCTACCTGAAATACTAGACCCCAATCATAAAATAGCTACAACAAAGAGATTCTGGCTTTGCTTAATACTTAATGTGTAAAGATTCAGAATAAAATCTGTACTCATCTCATACTTTCACTCTGTGAAAATCAAGAAATTTTTTTCGCTAAGACTCCTGTCAAGACAAGTCTCTCACCTACATCACAGACTGCAGTAACTGGAAACTTGCCTGAACTGCTTGTGGGTGCTGCCACAGAGCTCCAGAACATCCTGCACTGGAAGGCCGCCAAAATGAAGATACACCGTAGCTTCCCTCCTACCCCTAATCCATGACTTTTATGCTGATGTAAATCAGGTATGTTTTAATATATGTATTTTTGAGAACTAAATTTTAATTCCATTCACTGCTATTGCTTAGTTTCTGCATCCCATTTGTGATTGGCTGGGTATAAACTGGACAACAAAGGTGGAAAAAAAGGCAGGAACAAGTGCAGTAATTTTAAATTCTACATTGTTATCAAGGGATTTGTATCCTGCACCTCTCTGTTATTTATTAGTAACATGAAAATCATAATTTCAGGCAATCAGTTCCTGTGCAGTTCTAGAGAGAGGATCACAAAAATGTCTGAGATGGTCAACACTAGATGGGAAAATACTACCAAGCATTGTTTTTCCCATATTGCATTCTTCAACTTTGTTTCCTTTCCATCACACCCATTTCCAGTTCTATTTGTCATTCTATATACTTTGTGAAATTACATCCAGCATTACTGCTTAGGAAATTCTAACTTAAAGACAGTAAAGAGGGGTTATTTTGTAATGATAAATACCATCTGCTAAAACAGTGTTCTGTGTTCAAATATTGACATTCTTCAGTGAAAACAAGTGGCAGGTGTTGAATTTTTTTTCCAGCTGAAACTGAAGGCTATAAATCAGTAATGCATGATTTTACACTCTCAGTTACTCTAACTTCACTGTCTGTTGCCTTTTTGCTTTAGTATTCTCTAAGCATTATTAATAGTTTTTAATTTTTATTTTAATTTTCTCCAAGAAATTTACAGAAAGTTCAGATTCAGTACTGTGACTCAGTTGATATGAATTAGATTGAAAAAAATTCCTCATACTTTGGTCTAAATATTATACAGTCTTAATAGGACAAAGTTTACAATTAAATCTGCTCCAAGAGCTTTTATATTAATTTTATTTAGTTTGAAATGTAAAAATATGACTCTGTACTTGGCTTAAAAATGCTTAGAAGCTTACAAACTTTGGGGAAGTATTCCCTGCAAGATAAAGGGAATCAGTTCATTAAGCAGTTACACAAGCCAGGCAAGGTGACAAAAGCAACAAGGGTTCCAAAGAATGGTATTGTATCTGCAGTGTGAAATAACAGGCAAGTCCTTTCCAATCTACCAATGGTCTGATAAAGGCTTCCTAGAACTCTCCTCGAAGTATTGACACTATTCCTCTCAGCTACACTACAAAATGTGACAGTTTGCTCAGCTGAACTGTGTGTGCTCACCAGCAACACAGACTATTCACAGATCGAGGCATAAGGGAACAGCATTGCCCATGACAGAGGTTCCTGAACTCCCTTTGGAACAGCTGGGATTCTCTGCCACCACAGAGCCAAGGCAGCAGCCAGCTGTTCTGAAATTTTTCATGTTCAGTAAGCAGTTCTGAAAGTGCTGAGAATGTTTAAACAGCAAATAAGAATCCTCACATTAGTGGATATCGCTCCAGGCCGTCTGTGAGTTTTTGTCTGGCCATGGCTCGCAGGCTGACCTTTGAACCCCCACCTTTTCATGACACCTTGAAATCCTTTACCAATTCTGGAAACAAAAACAAGCAAGAAAAATACCTGGGTTAGTCAGACTCAAGGTTTCTGGCAATAACCAATAATTTCAGTCAGGTGCAATGCTTTAGTACCTACCAAGGCTCTTTCATCATGTTAGTTTAATAATGATTCAGATTAATTTTTATTTATGAAAAATTGACTGAAAACAACTGAATTACCTACAAATACACTTTACCTTCTGACTTTCTGAACATTAATGTTCTATTCAATGACACAAACACCATCATGACTGAAATAAAAACAATTTTTAATTAATCTACTTTTTTTTTTATTTTGGAGTTTTGAATTAAAAAAATAAACAATGTATAATGTTCTTTAAACATTTCAATAGGAAAAACAATTACACAGCATGTATTTCTTCCTTGAACTGATGCTCTATCTGAAATAAAGCTGGAACCAGAATAAGAACTACAGGATTATGTAAATCAAATGTAAAGTTTAAAATAAAATAAGGAACTACTAACATTTGCTTTATAATAAAATATAGGAGGGAGAATTGCTCAGCCAATACACCTCAATCACTCTAAAGAACAGTGTTTTTACAGCACAAATAGATGGGACTGTTTTCAGACAAGTGGTGGATTTCTCTACTATATGCAAAAAACCCATTACGAGTAAATTTTGCACGACTCAAAATTTATCTGTATTTCTAATGCAAAGTTGTTACATACTTCCAATTGCAGGAAATGCAAAGTGCTTTTGAAACTAAACAAGGAAGAGAACTTAAGATGCAAGCTGTCCAAGAAATATTATGGAAAATCAGAGTACAGTTTACAGCTTTCTTCAAATTTTTTATTCTGCCAAAAATTAACAAAGATATGTAACAATATATTCTTGTTGACTTCTGAACAGACACCAGGGGTCAGCTATTAGTATCACTTATTAATTTAAAATTGTTTAATTGCCTCCTTAAAATTTCTTCCAAATTACTAGGTACGAATAAATTCAGCAAGTATTACCAGTACAAGACAAGAAAGGTAACTACTGGAACTCAACCTAAGCCATTATTTTGCAGAAGTGAATGAAATAAGAAAATCCCCCAAAAGAATATTGGATCTTTCATTCCTTAAGAAGCTTTGTGAGTTCATTTCCAACACACACTGGATAACATGAAATTAGGGTGAGCTCACCAAACTGAAAGATTAAAACTTATCACATGTGCAATACACAGTATTTTATATACATTGTTCTTGTATTATTTTTAGTATAATACAATAGTCTAAGTAATTCTGCATTAGCCAATATGCTTATAACAGGACACCAACCAAACATGCAGCTTTCCTGGAGTTACTTTTCTTATGGTGATCTGCATCACAATTCCATTTAGAAAAGTATTAAAAGAATCCCTGACTTTCTTCCTAAAAAAATCCTACCTACTGACACCACTCTACATATTGTTCATTTAAACCTGCCAAATGTTTTATAAGAAAGAGAATACACCTCTAATTTAGAACAAACTCAAACACAAGAGGTATCAAAATCTCTTCATAGGCATAGTACTGACATCTGCCAGCATTTTCCCAAAACACTAAGCTCTGTTGAAACAGCATCTTAATCCAGTACCACATACTAATTTAACAGAATAAATAACTAGAATGCACTCAGAAATAATCACGTTGTGTGCAGCACCTGAGATGTGATAACCAAGAACCCACACTGAAGCAGAATGACATCCTACTCACTGCTGTGGTATCTTGCTGAGACACCTTCTACCAGTTGTCTTGGCTTGAATTCTTGTTCCAACAAGAGGAACATTGAACACCATGCCTGAACAAAAGCCCCACATGCATGAGACCTACCTTTATTAGACTAGAAACGTGCAATGCCATGTTCTTCAACATACGGAATTTAGTCACTTTACTTGGTTTCACTGAATGAAACGTATTTACCTGAGTGCCAGAAAGGAATTGCTGGCAGCAATGACAATATGGAACACTAAGAAACACAAATGCTAAATGAAAGGAAAGGAATCCTTCTGTAGAATTAATTAGAGTTTAACTGCCTACAGTTATTTTAGTCTCACCTGCAGGAAAGCAGGTATTTAGGTCAACCACTTAATTTTGTACAAACCCTCATTTTCCAGGTTTGATGCAAGTAAAGTGCCAGTACCTAACGAGATAACTTTAACTTAGAAAGCTACTGGAATAAAGCACTCTAATTAAGCAGTGATTTAGTTTGCTGCTAACTCTTCAAACATAGGTAATTTAAGAGACCATTATTTATATGCTGTAGGGGAAAAGGATTCCACCTACTTAGTCCAATAATTTCAGACAAGTGTGGAGTACACTTACACTAGCAAGGCTTAAATAAGCCAAAACCACTCCAGAATCACCAACTAATTCTGACACATTTCAAACAAAACTGCTTTTGTTTTAACTTGCAGTGGCAAAACTTCTCATGCTCCAAAATTTTCCTGAAACATTCACAAAACACGTCATGAGGTGGCAGAAAAGGACTAAGATACAATTTCATCTCCATAGGACACTGGGTACCACTGCAGGCTTGGCCCTGCCTCTCCCTGTCTCCATGTTCTGGTCACTGGTGTACTAGTGCAAGAGCTGCCTCAGCAAGCTGGGGCACACCACTGACCCACCTGAAAACCAACCCAGAGAAGAATACAGGCATCTAACACTGATCTTGTCCTTCATGCAATTCAGGATGTCAGGAGCAGTGACAGAAGTGATGGAGACGCTGTGGGAGAGAGCACCACCCCCCCCCTCCTTGGGCAGCAGCCTGTGCCAGCTTAAGGAGGCCATCCTAGGGGCATCACAGACTGGCCTGGGTTGGAAGGGACCTTCAACATAATCCAGCCCCAAACCCCGTGGCAAGGAAGGGAAGGACACCTTCCACGAGACCAGGTTGCTTGGAGTTTCATCCAACCTGGCCTTGAGCACTTCCAGGGACTGGGGTATCCCCTGCTTCTGTGGGAAATCGGTTCCATGCCTCACCACCCTCACAGCAAAGAATTTCTTCCTAACAGCTACTCTAAACATACGCTCACTTTGAAGTGATTTTCCCGTGTTCTGCCACTCCAGGCCCGTGTAAACAGTGTCTCTCCATCTTCCTTGTTGGTTTCCTTCAAGTACTGTAAGGTCCCCATTAGGTCACCCTGAAGCCTTCTCTTCTCCAGGCTGAACTATCCAATTCTCTCAGCCCTTACTCACAGGAGAGGCATTCCATCCCTCTCATCCTCTTGATAGCCCTCTGGACTCCTCCAACAGCTCAACGTCCTCCCTGTCCTTGGGACCCCAGCACTTCAGGTGGGGCCACAGAAGTGCAGGCTGTGAGACAAGTTGTTTCTGGACAATGCTGTACATTTTAGCTCAAAGCATATCAGAGTTAAACTTATAGACTGAGCTCTTAAATTGGTGAAAATAACTACTCAAGAAAATATTTCAGCACTACAGAAGACTGACAGCACTAACAGTGCTCTAAAAGCTACTCATACTGCGCCGAACAAAACGTGAGACTTCAAACAAAAACAAACTGCATACGTCTCTAACTGAACCTTCTTGTTCCTGTGAAGGTGTTTATCTTTGCAGAGGTATAAATGAATCAAAACATTTCAAAAGACTTTGACAAAAACAGTTGTAGTGAAGGTTAGAAGAAGAAAGTCATAAAAAAACCAGCCTACACTTTGCTAACCAAATAAAGATGCTAACCAAGACTTATGAAATGTAGTGCAAGTCCTTCATTCAGTGTATGATAACTAACAAAAGCCTGCTCATTTTTAAGGACCATATTTTTGATTTATATTTTGGCAGAAGGAAGCACACACAAAGCTATCTTGTTCATCTGAATACTTAAGAGTTGGCAAAAAATTAAAACATCCTTTATATTTCCTTATATTATCTCCCCATTGAGGTGACATTATTTATCTTTCTTTTTTAAAGGAATAATTGGAATTAATCATGCTACTACCAACAGCACTGCTATTTTCATCTATGTGATTTCAAACATTGCACACTTCAGTGTTTCCTCAGAATCACAGACTATTCTGAGTTGGAAGGGACCCACAAGGATCATTGAGTCCAACTAAAGTCAATGGCCCACACGGGATTGAACCCATGACCTTGGCATTATTACAACCAAGGTTTAACCAGCTGAGCTAATCTCAGGGTCATCATTCCTCCATTAAAACAAAATTACTGTCAATCTTAAAAATGCAAAAATGTTCATGTGAAAATATTTCTCAAAACTTCACTAGTGGTGACGCCAAGTTTTTCAGAATTACTCTCTTTTAAATCCACTATGGTTTGAATCAGGAAGAACCAGGTTGAGCAGGGCTTTGACCAAAGCTGGTCTAGCAGAAGGTTTTCCTGTCCACAGCAGGGGGTTGGAACTAGATCATCCTTAAGGTTTCTTTCAACCTAAAGCATGAAATGTGGTAAAATAACTTAATTCTTGCCCAAAAGTTAAGGGAATAAGATAAATGAAGCATTCCAGGAAAGTGGAAATTAAGAAGAAATTAAAAGCAGAAATCAGAATGTGAGTAACCTGCAGAAAAAGGTTAAAAAGAATTTTTATAGAGGAAACTTTTAGCAGAAAATTTTTTTCTTCACCTGTACAGAAGGATTAAAGGTACAGTGCTATCAAATCAGCAGTACAAACAGCTAATTTCTGAAATGAGATCATACAAATATCTGGAGAAAAGACTGGAAACATGGAATTGCAATCTAAGATGGATCCACTGAACACGACCAAGAACTCAGTCCATTTTTAGCTTGCTAGTATTTTCAAATAGCAAGATACAAATCAATACCCTGTGGCTGCTTACCAGTATCTGCTACATGCCAAAAAAAATCCCTTTCCTAGTCCTTGAAATACTTCTAGAAAAACAAAGCTTTTCTGCATTAGCAAACAGTGACACTTAATCTTCATTAAATAACTGTATTCCTAATGATCCTGTGCTTTGTTTTGCAAACAGGATATTGTCTCTTACAGGCTGTTCACTGAATGCAATTTAGAAGCAGAATGAATAATATGCCAGAGCTAAGTATTACATAAGAAGTCTGACATAGGAGAAAATACTAATTCCAGTCAACTCCTCGACCTCCTTCTCCCAACAGAGTGCCCTCATAAATGCAGTAAGGGGCACTAGAACTGCCTACCCAGCTGTACTGATATGGTTGGCTCCCCCACACATACAAACCCTGTGAATGGTATTACACATTCATAGGTATTACACATGTGAGGCAATTAGAGTTGCCTATTATCTCCATTAGGTACAAAAAATAAAACACCTAATGGAAAATATTATCTTTGTATTACAGCCCAACAACAATAGCACTTCAGTGAAATATGCAGACTGCAGTTCTCAGTTCTCTGGGTCAGTGGAAATCACAGATGTACCACAAGAGCCATGACTAGTCTTTGCCACAAGATGCCAGTTTTAGTTTTGACACCATCTACCACTTGAGCTCTAATTTGGCATGTGCAGTGCTCTGAGAGGAAATCATCCCTCCCACATTAAAGTGAAACACCATTAGCCACTGCTGGCAAGGACATGAGCTGGAATCTAAGAGAAAGCAAAAAAAAAATGGAATTGGACAACCCTGCTGTCATGATAAATGTATTCACAATCTTTTTGCTTTTCTTGATGATACATGATACAATTCTCTTCCCATCTCTTCCCCAAATCAAAATGAGGCAGTCTGACAAGTGAGGTCTCACAGCACTTACTCCCCATTTCTACACGCCACAGATGCTGCATTACAGCTCTCTTTGCCCACGCTGAGCTCCAGCAACTCCTTCCCAAGCTGTTTGTGTAGCCCTTCCATGCACATGTGACAGACAACACAGGCAGCAGCACAGCCCTGGGAGCATTAATTACCCACCTCCCTCGCTCAGAACCACAAGGATGCCTCAGCAAAGAAAGGCCATTTGATTATTTTTGACCCAATGAGTGAATGGACTCTGTTTCCCGCCACCACCCTGGCAATTGTGTTTCAGCTTTCGTGAGCCAGGGGTTGAAGACAAAGTAGAGGGGGCAAGCAAGAATCAAGCAGCCTGTTTGAGAGACGAGCCCCACCCGTCACATCCTTAGGCACGTACGTTTTTGCCGTAACATCCACGAACTGCCCCGGGCGGAAGTGAGCGGCATACAGAGGAGTACCTGCAAAAGAGGAGAGAGCATGTTCAGCTGAGGGCTGAAACCCTTAAATCACCATCCAGAGTAGATTGCAGCCACAGGAAAGGAAACTCTTATTCACTTATTATTTGTTCTTTATGAACACGACTGACTAAAATAGATGCTTTGTATTTACTACTTAAGCACATTTCTCAGATCCCAGCCCAATTTCAGATGAATAGGAGGGGCTGGGCCTTTACTCAGATGCATTGCACTCATACATCAAAAGAGACAAAGCCCAGAATGCCTAATTAGTTAAGACTCATAATAAATACACACAGCAAGAAAAAAGAACATGCTGCACTTATAACTACTAGTACTTCACAAACTGGAGGGTTTTTAAAAAAAAACAAAACAAAAAACAACCAAGCCACAAAGATAACCCACTTACTATAAAAAATGGGGTTAAGAATAATGAAAAAAGGACAGTTTTGCAATGCTTCCTCTTTGTTAAGACACAGTGTTTCCAAACTGTAGACTGTAGCAGAAGCACTGCCTCACCCAGTGGGGAATTACCTGCACACTAAACTTTGGCAGAAGTGCTACTGAAGATCAGTGACATCCCTCACCTCCCTGTAATTACACCAATTCCTTAAATACTTGCAGCATCAAAATATTAATTTTGGATTTATTTTGTCTTCAGTGACTTTTTTCATCCCAGTGCAATATTCTTTTATTAGCAGCTTCAAAAAACCCACAACAAACCAATATTAATAACTTGGGTCATTATAAAGGAACTTTAATCTGAAGATCTATGGAGCTGCATGTTTCAGTTCCCAGTCTGCTTTATATCCATTAAAAAAGTGAAAGTTTAACTGCTTTTTGTCCACAGCTTTTTCAAATCTGTATGAATATAAACCTCTCATAAGTCTCAGGTATCAAAATCCTCCTATGATTTTATGTTATATTTATATAATCTATATATACCTGCGAAACGATGCCTGTCAACAGACAGGAAATCACGCACATAAAGGATGTCACGTACAAAACACCTGCACTGCAAAACCAGCTTATTGAAAACTTGCAACTCTGCTTCATCTCAAGCTTTTGCTTCCATTTATCAGTCCAGACCTCTCTTCATGTCAAATTTGATTTTTATCAGTTACCACACTGTCTAAAAAAGCTCTTGCAAAAAGCTTCACTAATGTCAAGGAAAGATGCAACACAATAGAACTTCCAGTCCTACATAATTCTTCAGAAAATACCCGTAATTGTCAAAAATGAAGGCAGCATTATCTATTAAAATCATAGAAACTTCAAACTTTTCATTACTAATCCTGATTTTTAGTGAGAGCACCTATTATAAACATATTTCAGTGTGCTTTACTTTGCAAACTGCCAGAAAAACCACCGGAGGTGACAGCCATCAGTCCTACTTCTGAGTGCAGCAAGAAGAAAAAAACCTCAAACTGCTATTTTAGGCTCCAGAGAAACATTACCACAAAATTCTGTGTCTCTCTCACAAGGATTAAGAGAGATTTTCCTGTAACTGTATTCACATTTATTCCCAACAGTAACTCAAAGTTCCAGTGATTTACTTCTTAATTCAATGTTTATGTTAGTAAATTAGGATTAGACTTACTTTCTAATCAATGGAAACACAGTATCCAGGAAAAGGAAAAATCCTACTTCTCATCAGTTAAAAAGTAAATTTCTAATTTTCCCTAAGAAAATGTTTGCTTGTGCTTAATGACAAAGAAGAAACCAGCAACTTCCAAGCAAATCAAAATTGAAATACTTGTCATAACTTTGTTTAGGTCTACAGGTGGCAGATGTTAAATGATCATGTATGTAAATAATCAGTAGCTCCAAAAAATTACCTGGCTTAATTATGGCATCATCTGTCACATTAAATGTTGCAACTTTCTGCTTCCGTGGCACTCCAGCTTCCTTAAAGATCTGCAGTGCAGACTCTGCTTTCTGCAACAAAAAGCAGCCATAAAAAAGATGGAATCTTAAAATACCCCAGCATCAACCTGGCACAGAAAATGATTACAGACTGTCAACAGCACTCAGAGAAACAGATATATCATACTAAAATTTTATCTTGAGACTAGCATTTTATCTCTAATAGAATTCATTTCAAACCCCTGTGTCTGCACATTTTATTTTCTGTCGACTCGTTCCCCTACAGCTACATCACAGAAACAAGGTATGTATGGAGATTTCTAGGACCAGGAATGGGAAACCAATCATTTAGAATGTAAAGAAAGGATATTGCTGGTTTTGTGATGACTTACAAAGAGTTTTGCAATAATTTAAAAGTATATTCTCTTTTTCAAAGCTTCTGATGACTTAATTTCACCACCATAAATATAATTTATTTCATTTAACTAAGAAAACCACAGAAACAAAGTCTCATCTTGCAGAAACTTCTCAAGAAGCTTTACTTTCCACGGAAGAAAATTTGAGTCTCTGGACAAAAAAATAAATATCCAGAACAACAATTTTATGATTCATGTATTTGTAAGGTATACCAAGTACACTCAGTGTCAAACCACTGCTGACTTACTGAAGAAGGATCTTCTTTTCAGAGCACTCTGACAAATTTTCAAAGTACTTAAAATCATTCTCAGCTGTTTTAAACAAGACAACTCACAGAACAGTTGACCACAGGGATGAAACCAAGAAACAGAAACAGTGATGCAGGAAAATTGTGACCATAAGAAAAAAGCAGCTTATTTTTCTTCCAAGGAATTCTCCTAAGAAAGCAATTTAAGCATCTAATTCAAGCACACTGGGACAGTCTCATCTCTGAGGTTCACTTCTTACAACTCTTGTGCAGTTCCCTCTCTCTCAAAATTGTTTTGGATATGTAAATGTGGATATTTTTAAAATTGTAACGCAGCTTATTTGAAAACACAGTTTTGAAAATCTGCACATTGCCCTTTCATTTGGTTTCAAAAATTTGTTAAAAAGTCTTAGAACAAGAGAGGAAGTTTTATGAAGAATGAGGAAGCAAGAGGATGAGGATCTCCTAAGACAAAATCCTAAACTTTATGTTTAAAAATCTCTTTGTTTGAGGAGACAGTGTGGATACAAACTCCTTGAGAGTGAAAAGTTTTTTCAAGTGATTTGTTAACTTGAGCTCACAAAACACATCGAATACCATTAAAAAAAAAAATCAACTAGATACAAAATCTTCCCAAAGACCACGAATATCTGAGGCATTAATAGAGGACAACTGTGTGAATCTGTAGGACCATATGTGAGAATTAAAAATAAAGATATGGCCTTTCTACTAAATGCCTGTAAATCAGTTCTTTAGTTCCACTGTTCTGTAGAACTGCTGCCTCAAGCTGCAGCAAGGGCAGCCCTGAGCTGAGCTGGGGGCCTTGGGGAGCCACCACAGCTGAAGAACAGCACAGTGAGGCCAAAGGGGAAAATTCACTCATATCTCAAGAGTCCTGCTCAAGGCTGTAGGCTTGCACTGTTCCACTGCAACAAGCCTTCTTCAAACGGTCAAGGCAAAAATATGTATTTTCACAAACAAAACACTGCAGTCTTTACAATGAGTGAATTCTCAGATGTTCTGAATTTTTAAAACCTCTAAAATTATAAAGATATTGAGGGGCTGGAGCGGGTCCAGAGAAGAGCAACAAGGCTGGTGAAGGGACTGGAGCACAAGTGCTGTGG
>JAWWEV010000083.1:42160245-42180271 GCA_035583235.1 Hafferia zeledoni
TTGGAATGGGCTTCCCAGAGAGGGGGTGGATTCCCCATCCCTGGAGGTTTTTCAGCTGAGCTTGGCCGTGGCACTGAATGCCATGATGTGGTAAAGGGACTGGAGTTGGACCAAGGGTTGGACTTGGTGGTCTCGGAGGTCCTTCCCAACTCAATCAATTCTATGATTATCTTCCAGTATTATAGGAAAATTATTGATGTGCCCTCACTTACAGGAAGCATGTAAAGTGTTTTGGACAACAAAAATATGTTAGAACACTGACAGAACTGTACTTTTCAGGATAATTTTGCATTAAAAAAATCATGAAAAATCTGTTCATTTGTAACAGAGTGACATACATCAAGCTAAAAAGGAAAAATAATCTTGCTAAAAATGCAAACTCATCAGTTTTTAAGCAATTTGGCACTCAAAAGAAATACGGGAAATTCTGTGTTAGTAAAATTACTGAAGGAATCTTTTGTATGGACTCATTAAAAATCAGTAGCTGTGAGGAATCCAAGGAAGACAGATGCTCCTACGAGGAACTAAGAGAAGATAATATGCTTATGCTAATACAATACAGTATCATTCACCTTTCTTTTCATTCTCACTTTCGACACTTCAAAGAGAAATGAAACATATAAAAAGGCTGATAAATATAGCAGAGCAATGATTTAAACTTGCAGCTAAACCCCAGAAATACATCATTTGTCAGTACCTTAAGTAAAATTGCTCAGGATCAGCATGCCAAATTCTTCCTTAGGAATTACCTAGTTTATACAGTGATGATGATAACAATAATAACACTAACACTAACAACAATAATAATAATAATAATAATAATAATAACAACAACAACAACAACAACAATAATAATAATACAGAGCTCAGTATTAACAATAATACACACTTCAGTCTCAAGCCAGGTCCTCACCACAGATTGGGTCTCAGGATATTTCATTAATTTCTTTATTAAAACGAGTCTAAGCTGAATCAATAGAAATTAACTTGGGAAAAGTTATGCCCAGAGGGAGTCATTAACATAACTCACACTACTGAAAAGTCCTTGAGTTGACTTTTTAGGCAGTTCATGTTTGAAGAAATGTTCTCAGTTCATAGGAGCAATTTAAACAGAACTTTTCTTTATACTTCCTTCCTTCCTGCACGATTTTACTCTGACAACAAACTGAATTAGTGGTAACATCATTTTCATAAGAAGAGCAACTGTGGGGAGTCCAATGGGCAAAACGCAACTTGAAAATTTTTATTCATGTGATTCTTGCATGTCTCAGGCAAAAGTGACAGGAGAGAAAAAACAGAGCTGTCATTTTTCCAGGAAATATGTCACACCTGGAAAGTGGAAATGGACTAAAGTGACAGGACAGACGCCTGGAAACTACAAACAGCGATGGTGAAACATGACATAAACCCACTGAGTAATAAAAGAAAGGTACCTTACAGTATCAGCCCACTCAAAATCAGTAGAACATACCATAAAGGCCAACAGATCTAGCAAATGAAAAAAGCTGTTTCTTCCCTTACCTCTGCTAAAGCAGAAATAAGTACACAGATTAATTCTGAGGCTGTGGAACAACCATCAGTTTGAAAAAGTGAAATCTATGTCCTCAAAAAGCCACAATGAACCGAGAAAATCTGCTTAGTAGTTACAAACCCCAGATTTTTTTACTTCCTTGAATCAAACAAATGAGTGTCAGGACACTGCAAGAAGTGAAAAATGGTATTTTACAAAAATAATGGATCGGAGAAATCACAATCCTTTGACAGAAAGCTTTGTTGCTGCCCTGCTCTTTAACTCAATTTTCCCTGTCGGGAATGACAACCTTACCCACTGAAGGTATCTGGGAATTCCCCATCAGGCAACTAGGGTGTCCAAATGAGTGACTGACTTGGATATGGCTGTTGATGAGCTATAATAATGAACCTATTTTCTTGAAAATTTAAGTCTTAAACTTACTCCTCAGTAAAACCATAGGCAAATTAAACAATGTCAGCAGACGTGTGGAAACATTACAACTACACCTAATAAAGCAGTGCAGAAGAGTAAGTTAGAGAACAAAACCTAACCAACCAAAGAGGCTGGCCAAGGTCACAACAGGCATTAAGGTGTGTATATTGCAGTTCTCACCCTAATTGCACCTCCACAGACGTGGTGAACATGTTTCTACACTGGTTAAGGGTCCTTCAGACCCCTTCCTCAGCAAGGGACACTGCAGTCAAAGCGACTTTCTGAACCCAGAGCTCTCCCAGAGAATCAAGTGGCAAAACTTTCTAAACACTCTTGCTGTTCTCTCAACCAATAATTTACGTGAGCATTAGAAAATAAGCAAGAGTGAATGTGACAAAAGATGTGTTCCAAAGCACAGGTGTCTGCCAATTAATCTTTCAGAGAATCTCTCCATGCTCCTTTCATATTACAATGACAACAGAAAACAACTATTTTAACAGTAACACCCAAAGTGGTTCACTCACATAAAAAGGAGATACGTTTTTGCCTCCAACAAGCAGCTTAGCTGTCTTTCCACCCGACTCTTCCTTTGGAACGTATCTTAACACATGGCAATCTTGCACCTTGAGGAAAAGAAGTGTTTATTTGAGTGTAAGCAGTGTATACTTGAAGACCATAGTAAGAGATTATCAAAACAAGTGAAATGAAGTCAGTCACTGTTTCCATAGCAGAAGATACAGCTTACAAGTAAAGCAGTGTGTTACTTTTCTACCACAGACATTCTTTTTCCAAAAGACTGATTTTAGGAAAAAAATACTAGTAGAATGCAAACTATTTTCATACATGCCCTAGAAATCAAATAATCTTTTACAGTCCTCTTTTGCATGCAACATCTGCAAAATGCCTTGGGTAAGCTGCAAAGCATCAGAGCCCTTCAGGCTCCTGCTCCTTCGCCCTGTAAACCTGATGTCCTTCACAGCATTGGCTCATCATGTGGCAGCAAAAGGCTTCACACATGAGTAGCTACCAGAGAACAGGAAGCAGCAGCTTCAGGGTTAAAAAGGCTCAGACACCAAGGTGAAACTAATCCCAGAGTACCTGCAGGTGGCAAAATAAAAAAAGTGAGGTGGGGTAATTAAGCCCAGCTTTGTGTTGCCTCATCTAGGTAACAGTACACACAGCTCTGCAGCACCTGAACAGCTGAGGCAGAGGGCAGGCTGCTCCTAGAAAGTTTGGGATATAAACAGAGTGTGTGTGGTGCACTACCCAGGATCGAAAGAAATCCTTCCTTTCTTCCATTATTTCCTACTCCATACAAGTAATTACTTTCCCTTTTGACTGATGCCTGGCTAACAATCTGAATACAGGACAGGATATTATTTATTATTATTATTTATTCATTATGATTTATTTCACCTTAAGTAGTGTGACAGCATGTTTTTTTCCTGACTTGGTCCATATTGGCATCATTCCCAGTTTTACTGCAACAACACCAACTCTGATGGAATCTGTAGATCAAAACAGAACAGGAATGCAACTCCACACTTAATATTTGAAAGAGTTCATTTCATAGCTTGCAAAATCCCATTAACTCTGATCTTTGCTAGGGAGGTGAGGGAGAGAGAACATCACAGACTCCCTGTGAGCAGGCTGGGAATAACCTGTTAATGGTTTTTAATCCCATTAGCAGTGAAGTTCTACCTGTTCCAGTTGTGTATCATAGAACATGCAACCCCATTAAAACAACCAACACCTCAGACTATTTCTTTTTAAATACAACACCCATGTATCACAGCCAATCTTTGCAAACTTGTACAGCAAAGGCAACCTGTCAAGTTTGCAAAAGAAATGATATGACCTTTTTGAAGGCTCAGGAACTTAAAACTGCGTTCTAGACCATACGGCTTTGGAATCACCAAAGTGGGATGTATTACATACCACACTTTTTCTTCAGTCCAGCAATATTTACAAGGTTTATATTTTAACAAGTCTTTTTTGATGAATTCTTAGTTCATTACCTTGTCATTGCACAGCATTCAGACAGGCCAAGTGCTGATCTGGACTAAAAATTAAAGAGTTCTTAAAAGGTTCTTAACACCCTGTAATAATTTAAATACCTTTTAGAGAACCAATGTGTTACATTTACTTTTTTATGACTTGTATTGAATGACTGATGTAAAAGCAAAAAGGAGAGTACTTTGCAAGGCACAATCCTGATGTTACTGAATGAAACAACACAGCAACAATAACAACTTCAGCACGAGTTTGGTATTTCAGAGGAGACACTTTCTCACCTGGTGTCCACTCATTCAGTGGCCACGGCTCATCTTTCAGAGGGCACAGCTTGCTGGCTGTCTGAGCTTTGTATTCCTCTGTGGTTATCTGCTTCATGAACTCCACATTCTCTTCAGAAAGGTGCTCGTGCCACCACGTTGCACTGTGGGTGTGCCTGCCTCGAAGGCACAGCTGCTCCCTTGCAGGGGTGGGAAGGAAGGTAAAGTGTCTCATCAGTTCAAAAAATGTCTCATGACATGTATGTTTGCAATGCAATGAATGATACATATCATTACATGGCACAGAACAGTCATGAACACTGAAATGATACCAGCAAGATATTCAACCACCATCACTCGAACTGGCCACCCATGACCAAACCCCCCTCATTGTCTGTCATGCTCTCATCTAACTTTGAATATTTAAAGTACAGCAAAAGGGGGCAAGCAACAACAAAACAACCAACCACTCTTTATGACAAAAAAAGGTAGATTCATGAAGACTTTTACTTTAGCAAGGCTTTTCAACACAATCTCCTGTGGCATCTTGCTGTCCAAGCTTGGATGTTACGGTTATCAGATGGGCAACAACCTGGCTGGATCAGCAGACTGAAAGAGCCATGATTAATGCTTCAGATTCCATGAGAAGGCCAGTCATAGGCAGAGTTCCTCAAGTGTCTGTTCAGGGATTTGTCCTGTTTAATATCTGTAAGAGGGGATGAGTGCACCCTTCTTAAGTTTGAAGGGAGCAGGGGATGATGCCAGTGAGAGGGACGAGCCAACAAGGAACCCAATGAAATGTACAAAGGAGAAATGCACAGTCCCATCCACAACTGGGATGGAATAACCTCTTGCTGCGACTCCAGCAGGACTGCTCCCCACTCAGGCCAAGGACCTGAAAGGTCCTGGGGGCAAAAAGGTAAAAAGGAGCCTTCACAGCAATGAAGACAAACAGCAGCCTGGACTTCATAAACAGCAGCACAGCCAGGAGATCAAGACAAGTAGTTATCATCTTTTCCTCAGCGCTCCAAACAGACCACATCTGCAACACTAAATCCAGCATCAGGTCCCCAGTAGAACAGGAGTGTTTACAAACAAGTGAGTCCAGCTGTGGGATACTAAAATAGCAGGGGCTGCAGCACTTGCCCTACCAGAAGGAGTGGGGCAACTGGGTTTGGTCTAGTCTGGAGAAGAGGTGGCCTAGGCTGGACCTGACAGCAGCTTTCCAATGCCTAAGAGAAAGTTACTGAAAAGAGGCAGGTGATGTTCACTGAGGTGCAGGCTGAAAGAAAGGGTTTACACTGAAAAAGGGGGTTGCGATTTGACCTAAGGAAAAAATGTCCAGCCTGAGGACAGTCAAACACTGGCACGGGGGCCGAAGAGACTGTGTAGCCTCTGTCCCCAGAGGCTCTCAAGGCCCCAAAAGACAAAGCCCTGTGCAAACTGGTCTCACCTCAGAGCTGGCCCCACTGTGAGAATGCACTGAGACCTCAGCTTTGAACTCAGCTCCCCTCCAGCCACAACAACTCTGATTCTACACTCACTGCTGAATAGCTCCGTGTCCTGCCGTAATTCCCGTGAGGGCTCAGGGAATGCTCCCCAGCCCTCTGCAAGGACAGCGAGGCGGAGCGTTCAGCAATGCGGGCGGTGAGCGCACATGGCCGGGGCGGAGGGCAGGCCAAGGCGGCCCAAAACACGGCGGGGCGAGTCGCCCGCTGTGCAGCAAGGGCGCTTTGGATGCAAACAGCCTGTGCCTCCCGCAGAGGCTGGGGGTACTCCTAAGGGGTATTCCCAAGGCTGGAGTGCCCCCGCAGTAACCCGGGGCACCACCAGCCCCGCAGAGCGCCGGGCGCTGCCAGGAGCTGCACAGAGAGACCTCTCCGGAGGGCGGGCTGAACGCAGAAACCTCTCCGGAGGGAGGGCTACACGCAGAAACCTCTCCGGAGGGAGGGCTACACGCAGAGGCCTCTCCGGAGGGAGGGCTACACGCAGAAGCCTCTCCGGAGGGAGGGCTACACGCAGAGGCCTCTCCGGAGGGAGGGCTGCACGCAGAAACCTCTCCGGAGGGAGGGCTACACGCAGAGGCCTCTCCAAAGACGCCAACGAGGGCAAAGGCCCGCGGGGGCGCTCCTCAGCTGGAGGGTGCGCCAGAGGCCGCGCCCCGCTCATCCCCCGCCCCGCCGCCCGCAGGAGCCCCTTCCCTTCCAGCCGTGCCGCTACCTGAGGCCGGGAGCCGCCGCGGGCCCGTGCCAGAGCCGCCCGCCGAGCCGCGCCAGCCATGCCCAGCCCGCCATACCCGCCATGCTGCCGGGCGGGGCCGCGCCTTCCGCTCCGGGCGCCGCTGCTGCCCCGCACTGAGGGTTCCGCCCGCACCGAGGGTTCCGCCCGCGCCGCTCCAGAGTGACAGAAATCTCCCGAAACAGCCCCAAAGTCACGGCCCTGCCTCCGCCGCCCTCCCCAGCGCTGCCCAGCGGCGCAGCACCGCCCGGGGGACCGCTCTGGCCCGGAGGGGAACCTGCCCCGAGCGGGGAGGACGGGCAGAGCCAGCCACAGGCACCTCTGCGCCTCCATCCATCCATCCCTGTGCCGGATCCCCGAGCGAGCCAGGCAGTCCCAGTAAATCCCAGCAAAGCAGCATCAGCACAGCGCAGGGGGAGCTCTGTCCCTGGCAGACACCGCTGAGCCCGTGCTTGGGGGTCTGTGCTCGCTCAGACAGCTGTGGGCATCGCTGATCCTGTCCTGGCTCTCGGTGACAGAGACAGGGCGAGGCGGAACGGCCTCAGGTTGTGCCAGGGGACGCTTAGGTTGGATATTAGGGAAAATTTCTTCACGGAAAGGGTGTTAAGCATTGGAACAGGCTGCCCTGAGGAGCGGTGGGATGAGGGCTTCAGAAACCATGTAGATGTGGCACTGAAGGAGATGGTTCAGTGGTGGAACTTTCAGTGCTGGGTTAACCCAATGATCCAGGAGGTCCTTCCCAGCCTTAATGGTTTAGTGATGGACCTCTCAGTGCTGGGATAACTCGATCCTGGAGGTCTTTGCCAACCTGTGACTCTGGGATTCTTGGTGCTCCATGCGAGCAGGTAGCACATAATGGGGAAGGGCAATATTTATGGGAGTATATTTAATATTGTAGCCAGCCAAAGTTCCTGGTAAAGTTAAAGTGTGTGGGTCAGGCAGAGGGTGTATGGGCAGCCTGGCACAGGGATGGTACCTCTGGCATTCTGGCAGGGAGGGCAGCGAAGGGGTGTGAATCCAAGATTCCCTTTTGGTTTCAACAGAAGTCTCTTTTTTCCAGGACACATGAGTGTTCAGTGTGGTCAGCTGACACCTGTCCTGGCTTCTCTTTGCCCTTCCGCTCCATCTTCCCGCCCCCCCACTGTGGGGTGTGTGGGGGTTGCACTGGGGGCTTGTGGCTGCTACGAGACCCCAGCAAGGCTGTGTGTGCCTCACAGTGCTTAACTGAGTAGAATTCTGCTGTTCACACCCAAAACTGTGATCCAGAAAACTACCAGCAGCCCACATACACCCTCGTTGTCCCACGTTTACTTCTTGAGCTTTCAGGAAGCAAACACATCGCGTGTGCAGAAGTGCATCTCCCAAGGTCACAGCTGGACTGATATCTCCTCTCTGCAGCTGTCATTACCTCTATCACAGTCATCACTGCATCCTTTGCTCTCTCCCTGGCACCAGGAGCAGCAACAGGGATGTTGCTGAATTTCATGCAGATGTGTTTTCCAGTGGCTTATGCTGCCACTCTGACAGGGACCTCTGTATTAGCAGAAGAATGAATCAAGAATAAAGGTTAATACCTCCCAATTTCCAGGCACTGTGACAACCTGCAATGGTGTTTACCCTACCAAAGTCCCCAACAAGTAGCAAAATGCCCCTGTTTTAAAGATGTGGAGCCAAGGCCCACAGCAAGATGCACACTTGCCAAGCCATGCCAGATGTTCCCAGCCAGAGGAGGGGGCTCCCTCCATGCCCTCACCTGCAGCCAGCCTTGCTGCTACAGTGTGATGCTTTGCTCATGTAGCATTCTGCACAGCTGAGGTGAGGCAGGATGTCCTGCACCAGTAAGCTGGAAAGTAATATGTGGGCAAAGACACATTTTGGAGAGATAAGTTTTACCTTTTTTTTTTTTTTTGGTTGGTGCATGCAGCTTTTCATGCTGTTAAAAGGTATGAGCTCTTGTCATTTTGTGTGCATGGGGGGAGGGGGTGTAGCAGCATGGCTGCAACTCTGGATGCAATCAGATGGCAAACTGCCTGCTTTAATCAATAGGACAGGAATGCAAGTACCTCCTGAATGTAGCAGTAAAAGGCTTTCTGCACAGCAGCTGAAATGACTAGTACCTTTTCAGAGGGAAAGAAAGAAACAGTGCCCATTAGGAAATAACCTTCCCCACCAGTCTGCTGCCTTGGGTAGTCCTCAAAATTGCAGGAATAAGGAAATGGAAACACCACTTTTGGACTGGCAGCCTTCCCAGGAGAGAGGTCACCTAGGTTTCACCTGGTCAGTCTGGAGATCTCCCCAACTCTGCAAGGAAATGGGAAAAAAAAGACCCAGAAAGGAGGGGGTGGACATGCAGCCCATTGATGGTTTGCTGCAAGCAAACATGCAGCTCAGCTGATTAATATCCCTCATACAGCTCTCTAATTGCTGAAGTGTAGTTCAACTCCTCAGCCCAGGACTGCAGGTGCAGGTAAGACCAGTGAGTGAAGGGCAAGCAGTTATATAAACTCTATAATCCCTGTGGCAAAATGGCACTTCCTGTAAATAAAGGACAAAAACAACCCTGAGCTGTGTAAAAAACAACCTACCTAAGTAGTGTGAACCCATCCTAGGAATCCTCCAGCTCATCTTTCCCACTGAAAATAAAAAAGTGAATGTAAATGTCCCAATGCTTTGTGACTGAAATGTCCACAATACTGAGGAGTAAAGGGAGTTTGTGTAGTAACTCCTCCATGGCTGAAAGACTGGACACAGGTTTAGATTTAAACAGAAGGTGTGACTGCAAGACCCATAATCCCAGGTGAGGAATGTCAACACAAATGATAAATTGAGTTCTTTCTGGGAGTTAATTCTTGACCCGTCTGAGCAGCCAGGGGCCAGACTGAAGGAGGCAGCTCTGTTTAACTCCCCAGCAAAGACCTCAGTGCAATACAGTAATGAAGCTGACTTAAGCCCCCTTAAGCTGTTGGTATCACAGTATCTGGGGTGTGGGTAAACCCAAAGGATGTAGCTGAGCACTGCAGAGCTGCAGGGCCTTTGTCACTCAAATCTACACAGAACTGGAGCCTTTCACCTGTGTGGCTGCTGCAATGTCACCTCTGCAACCTGCAGCAAGCCCTGGCTTACACCACTGCTCTCTGTCAAATCTCTAACAAATCAAACTTTAAACCTTTTAGTTGTCATTGGTTATGTGCCTTTGATATTTGGTGATTGTTTAAAAGATGTTTTAAAGCAATACTATTATTATAATAATTTCTCTTGTCTTTCATACCTGTAGATTCTTTCATCAAATGTTATAGAACAGTATATTGTTTACCATGGTATGAATTTCCATTGGGATAACAGAGATTGTGAATATCTTTGAGTTTTCTGAGACTTTTTGGGTTCGAGAGACAGTAAAAAGTCAGCATTGCAGTTAGCAGAGGAGATATTCTAGATCATCAGTTATCTCAACAGAACAAGATATAATTTATTTTAAAGGAGTTTTCAGAGTTTAAAATGATCCATCAAAAGGCAGTAAAAGTTTCAATTTGCATTAAAAATACTGCAGGAGAAATTGATGGCAGTTCAGCCTAAAGGCAGAATGGCCTTGGTAAAACCTTAAGTAAATAAAACTGGAGAAAAATATTCCATTTCAGAGATATATTCATATACTTAATGATATTACCCTGCACAAAGTCCATACTATTTTATTGCACAGAGTAGTTTGGAGCAATGAAAATAACATTCAAAGCCTCATTAAAGTCTTTACCATATGGCCAGGTTTGTCTTCTGTGCATCCTACACCAACTTACCACCCATGATGTGTTTGTTTTACATGCTGAGATCCGTATAGACTGAAGGAGATTTCCAACTGATTTTTCAGTATCATGGAGGTGTCTTTCCAAATACCTTGAGGGCTGCTACAGAACTGCTGACCTATATTAACCACAGATAATGATTTCTTTTTAAGTAGACATTTATAATCAGGATTGTGTGAAGTAAACAGAAAGATCTGCAGCAACTGGGATTCTTTTGAGACATATATAGACCAATTATATACCTAAAAATGACTGATGGTTTACATAGCTCAGTATACAATAACCTGTTGATCTCTGCATTTTGTGTGATGCTACATTATAGAAGCACCTTGTGAGTCCTCCACTAAAGAAGACCTGTAACTGCCCAATTCTGTGTAACCATGAACACTTCAAAAATCAGTTTAGTCAAAGATCATATGTACCAGAAGAACAATTTATATGATTCCTAATTTTTCCTGCTGAAAGCTTTTACTTTCATTCAGTTTGGCAAATAATAAAGAAAAGTCTTAACCACTCCTTGGCTGTGTATTAGATCCCTAAATGCACATCCCAGGGTAAAGTAATACTCTTTACATGGTGAGAGCACCATCATGCCTCTGAGCATCTCAAATCATTTTTCAAATATTAAAGTCCCCCCAGTGCTGTTGTGAGATATTTATGACTACATGGCAGTGACCTTCATTTTACAGATGAGGAATCTGAGGTGCAGAATAGTTAAACACCTTGGCTGAGATTGCAGAGTAATATACTGGAGGAGCAAAGAACACAGAGCCATGGATTTGTCAGTCATGGCTAGAAAATGCTCCTTCTGAAAACAGGGAAGGAAAGCGGAAAAAAGGGGAATAAGAAATTAGAGATGTTGTATATAAGAATTAGGATTTGTTGACAGAGTGGTGTATGAGATACAAGGGAAGACTGCAGTAGCTTCCAGATGAAATACACCCACAGAGGGAGGGCAAGATCTCAAATGAAGTGCCAGCCATTATGTGGAACTGTGGATTTGAGATCTATTGGTTGGGACATCTCCAAACAACTTATACCATGACCAAGAAATACTGGCTGCTGTGCAACACCTGATCAGCTGAAGGAATCTTTACTAGCAAGCACCACTGATTGCACTGCAGGATACAGATGGGCAGAACTGAATGTGCTGGGGAGACAGCCGAGTGCATCTCAGCTATCCCACTGCCTTCATTTAACAGCACACAATCTCCCATCAGAGCTGATCCCATGGAAGTTACTTCTAAAGGAGAATCAGGCAGCGACAGTTCTACACTACCTGCAAACTCATTTAAAGATATGTATTTCCAGAACAAAATCCCTTGCTCACAGGGGAGGTTTTCCAAAATATTCAGCACTGGCCCCAAACAGCTTCTTCTGGGACTAGCAAGAGAATGTTTTCAGTTCTGGGGGAGCACATCTTGTCCAAAGCTGTGTCCTTTGGACAACTGCACACCGATTAGTTTTTGTCAAATTTTATCCTTAGCTTTTAATATCACATCCTTCACTACTGTTTTTTAGCCAAAATTCAAACACTAAAAATAACATTGATCTAATTTCTTCATTTATATACAGAAATATTTCAACAGAAAAATCAATCCACTGCCAGTCTGTTCCTGTGTGTCCTCTTTCTTTTTGAGAAAAAAATAATCTTGTGGTACAAAGCCAGTTTTTCTGTCACACAGAGGTGATCTGTGTGAGGATGAAGTTACAAATCACTGCTTGTCACAAAATCAGGCCATGCAAAATCGCTTTTGGAAAACACGTCACACAAAGTTGTGTACTGGGAGTGAGATGAAAAAATACAAATGACACAAAATAAGAATTCCCAATCACAGCAGGTTATAAAGTTGTGTAGCCAAAATACACAACTTTTGAAAGCCAGCCAGATAGTTTGGATTGAGTGTGTGTATTTTAAGATATGCAATCTTCGTGGATCGTGCCCTCCAAGCCTGCTCACAGCTGTGGCCCAAACCCTCCATCACAGCTGGAAGTGTCAGGCTTTTGAAAAATTAGTGCTCAGGCCACAGCCTGAGTGGGCAGTTTGGGAGCCCATGTTATGAGCTGCTAACACCAGAAATGCCCATGCTCCAGGTCAGGTACTTCTTGAAACACTTTATTACCCTGTCCTTGGAATAGGGAAGTTGAAAACAGGCAGCCTTGTGGCAGAGAGAGAAATAAAGACAACTGCAAAACTGTGTTGTTTTTATTTTAAACATGCAAAATACAGTTCATGCATCTGCCATTTTGAAAAATCTCTCAGTTCTCAGCAGATTAAACCAAAGACATTTTGGCTATCGACTCTCAATAAATATTTCAAAATGCTTTACAGTGTAAAGATAAGAAATATAGCAAAATTTCAACAAACCTGTATAAAAACCAGATACAGATAACTTTTTATTTCAAGGCAACATGCTGTAATGTAAAGAGTTCACTTTTTTTTTTTCTGGATTTTTTTTTCTCATAAAAAGTTTTCAACAATACAACTGCTTAACAGATTTAAGCCTTTAGGCTACACATGCAAAAAAAAAAAAAAAAAAAAGGAAAAAGGTTATTTTAGTTAAAAATCACCAAAACGTGCTTTTTGTTTGTTTCATTTTAAAGTACAGAAGTTGTAGACAGTAGCATTTTTCCTTTTTAATTCTGTAAAAGAGTGCAGGCAGGTTCATGGAGCAAGTGTCCTGGAAGACTCGTACTCTGACATACATTTTGGTTTTATCCCTTTGCCATTGTAATAGTCCACGACTTGGTTTGGAACTTCAGCCAAAACGCTTTTTGCTAGAGCAGCTGGGGAGGCCTGCAGGAAACGGTAGAAAACACAGGCATTAACCTGGCTCTCTGCTGCAAGTGCCACGGGGTTTAGAGGCATTGCTGCCATCAGATCGAGGTAGGAATTATGGTGCAGAAATGGAAGGCAAAAAAGACTCAAAGTGAAAGGTGCTATTGCTGGAAACTCATTTTGAGAGTCAATTCAGGTATGCAGCTATAGCTGCCTGAAAGTGCACTAAAGCCAAAAGTTCTCTGCGTGTTTTTCAGGTCTGTTTGGACTATTTTTAGTTCAGGGTAACTGAACTCTGGGAGGGCATCATAGCACAACAAAAAGGGCTGCAAAGGCTTCATCGGTGTTCAGGGAGGAACCACGCAGAGCCTCAAGTTGAACATGAATGGACATCACAGTGAAAGGGAGGCTTCATCACCATTCTGCTCTTCAGAATCTGGCATGGTGTTCTAATGGCTGGGGATGGTTTTTAGTTCAATAAAAATATTTTGTCTTTATTGGAATCAAACCATGGATACAAGAAAGATTCGATCCTAGGCATTGTGGAGGCTTTAAAGCTCTTCCTGCAACATGTAAATGACAGGTGTCAACCGGACTTAAGAACTGATGACCCTGAAATGTAGAGATGGATATAAGGATGACCACTGACTTCAGCCCCAGGGAGGGAGGACGGTCCCCTGCAGTGGAATGAGAAAGGGTGCTCTCCATCGAGGGCACACTGAATTGTGCCTCACATCCTGACAATGTTTCATTTAGAGCAGAGGGGCCTGTGGATCTTTTGTGGGCAACCATTATCTGCATGTGCTGCAGGGATTTTCCTCAGCCCCTGAATTCAGCAGTGACAAAACTGGATTCCTCTCCTCCCATGCACCCTCTTGCCCCAGGTTTGAGATTTGCTTGTTTCTAAGTATTTGGGTAGAGCTGGTTCCAAGGGCTCTGAAGCCTGTTTGAACTCTGAGCCCACCACAAAAATGCAGTAAAAACGCAAACGCTTAGATGTCAGTTTGAGAGGTTTAAATGAATGTGTTTATCTCCAGATAGAGCACAAACTCCAGCTCAGACAATGCATGGGAACTCAACCAGTGGCTGGATCACATTTCTTCTGTACATCAAGTACTTTTACCTAAATTAATGAACACTTTCCTCCTCGCTGTCTGTTGTATTGCCAGGCAGGTTTCAAAACTACCATGTCACAAAGCAGTTGTATTGACTGTTTACTGACCTACTCTGTTCCATAGGCCGGGATCCTTATCCTTCCAGAGTCTTAAGAGGAATGTCAACTATTGAAGCATGGTAATCCAGGGGTGCAGGAAGCCCCAGGGACATTAGAAATTCCAGTATCAACTACTACAATATTACAAATACAAAGATAGTGCTAGCAAAACCAGAAAGAGAAGGATTTTTGAGGTGGTTTTTTTTTGTGTTTGGGAATTTTGACTCTTACATGGTATTAGTAACAAATAAAACGAACCCCTATTTCCCTACTGTGACATTGATATCAAACTATTTGTGCAGGCAAGAAGCCTGGAACATTTCTGCATGAACAAACTGGCAAAGCGTAGAGCATCCTTTGTGTGACAGCACAGCAACTGTTCTCAGGTGCTACACCATGACAGAACGTGGTTTCTTTTCATCCTGAAAATGGTTTTCCAGAGTTGCCCTATTCTTGCTTAAACCTGTTTCATAGAATCATAGAATGGTTTGGGTTGGAAAGGACCTTCAAGTTCACCTAGTTCCAACTCAAATCATCAGAAAATACCCCTTTGAATCAGACAAATGGCTGATTTCTACATTGCTATTGAAAATCACTGGGTTTTAAATCTCCTTCCCTCTGTGTCAAAGCTGTACCTTAGCCTGAATCTGTGCTGTTATGCCAAAGATACAACCATACATAAAGGATGAAAACAGGGAGTGAGGGAACAGCCCTGGGCCATCACTGCACACATAGGCTGGAGCCATCAGGAAACTTCACTCTGCTCAGTCTTCAAAAGTGCTGGGTAGGAGCACTTGCCATCAGCTTCTCGAGATCACGTGTAGCTCACATGTATGAGCATTGTGCCAGCACTCACCTCTGTGCATCCTCCTCTCTTCGCCACTTCTCTTCTGATGCCACATCCATTCCTCCTGAACAAAGGGTCAACCCTTCACAACAGGCTCTGTCAGGGCTTATTTGCACAGCTGAATCCCTGCCACTTGAGGAATCCTCAACTGAAAAGCCTCTCACTGAGGTTTAAGCTACAACATTTACTGTGCCCACGGACTCACAGGCAATGAGGCCCCACGCAGACTAGTTATGGGGTAGCTGGCTTGTCTCCATGTTTCAGTCTGAACATGGACAGCTGTTGCTTTACTGAGTTTCATCGTGCCAGTGATGTCTGTTGGTCCTGGAGCTCTTTTTTGGCAGGAAGCATCCCCAAACGAGGGGTAGGGGTGATTTCCTGTCTGACGATTTGGACCATTGGTACCTTACATACTTTTGTGGTGGTAAAGCCCTCTCACTTCTAGACCAGATGGTGAAAAGCAGAACTTGTGTAAGTAAGAAGTAGGCTCAGTAACTTCTGAGCAAAAGCCCAGACCCAGTTCATCTGTGCTGTGTCAGTATTACCTCGGCTGGCATTTTAACACAGATGGGACATAAATGTTTTACTGTAACATGTGTCCACTGCTAAACTGCTGGAAGAGCATTCTAGCAATAAGCACCTCAAATGAATAGTTCTCAACTGATAGGTAGTACACAACAGTCAGAGCAGTCAGCAGCAGGAAAATAACCCCTATGACTCTATTGATGGTGTGTATTACAAACACAGCTGACTGTTGGTTCAGTTATATCCTCACTATGCTTAATCTTCAGTTACAATGCACAGGGCAAAGCATTGCTCCTTGCAGAGGTTGAGAGCTGTGCTTTCCACATGCCTTTGTGATAGAGATGTTATTAAGTCACAGTTGTTAGCCTTCATGATTAAAAACAATGCAGAATGGAATACAATTTACCTGTGGCATCAGATTTGTGCACAGTAAATATATCATGTGTCCCAATGGCAGAGAATTTCAGCTCTTAAAATGGGACTGTGAATGGATCGAGACAGGTGATTTTCTTCAACTGCATTTCAGTGACCGTGACCATCACTGTTCTGCAGTTGCAGGTGAGGGACACACATTACTGGGGTGGTGATGGTTATAGAGAAAAAAAAAAATCCCTTAGGTTCAGGGAAAACACGTTCCCTTTGTTGTGTTCCCCCTTAGCAAAGTGTGTGTTACTCACTGTATAATAGGACATATTTTTCAGTGTTAATGGTTACCTCGATTTCAAGAAGCCTCTACAACTACAGGATTTGCCAAGAGTCACTGCAATTGTTATTATTATTTTGATGGCTTCAAAGATATTCCTTAAAGAGAGTGAAAAAAGGTTAGATGCTTTACTGAAGTACTTCTGATACACTACATCACATAGGACATTAATAAACCCTTCTGTCTACACTGAGTCTCCAGCCAGTAAAACACTGAAGTGGGTATGAGGTTTTAGGCACATGAATAACCCTAACTAGTTGAAATATGTTAAATGCCTGTATGAGTGCTGTGCAGGAACAGAACCTTCTCTGAAGTCAAACTTATAAAATAAAAGGGATTCACTCTATAGGTTATTTTTACTTCCTTCTCATCCCTTTTCATTTTCTCACAGGTGCAGCTTTTGTGTAGATTATTTTTGATCTCTTTGGATATATATGAGATTTTGAGCTCCAAGCTGTCATGAGAATTGAAGTAATGAAAACAAATATTGTTTGGGTTGACTCCAAATGAATTTTGATTTACTCTTCCAGAAAAAAAAAAAAATGTTCACACACAACATTTTTTTCTCTCCTTCTGTCCGTATTAGAGATAACATGGATTTAGGCATAAATCAAGAATTTATTTATCAGAAAAAACTATAAACCTTACCCACTTTGATTTGTAATCTTTCTAAAAAGGATCCTTCAACCTTTTTTTTCTACTTAATAAAATAAAACACAAGGCACATTGACAAAAAGATGTGATTTTAACTAAATATATGTTTTGCTAAAATCTGTCAAATATAATATGCTGGTGTATGTTAATTCTTGTGTTTGATCAGAACAGATCTGATGAAAGTCTCCCAAATGTGTTAAATCTGCATTTCTCTATGGGGAAAAGTAAGTTTGAATCAAAACATCACACTCATTTCTCCCATGAAAATTTATTTCACTAGTCGATGCAGAAGACTGGCCTTGTGTTTGTGCTAAGTAAGCAAGAGAGCTGTGAATGTCACTTTTTTCAGAGAGAGAGAGAGATTATTTGGGCTATGATAATAAAGAAATTCAACCAGAAGTGGCAATTGGTACCGGCACTCATCCATTAAACTGACATTTGCTGAAAAGCTGAAAGATCACAATAAAAAGACTAAATATCAGGTTGCATAAGTTATATTGGCTTTTCTGATAGAGCAAATACAAATCTATCTCTGTATCTATAATATCTTTGCTACTAAGAGGAAGAGGGAGAAAAATATCACTATTTAACAAGAAAAATACATTAAGATTGCTATCCTGTCCCAGTACTGGGGAAGTTAAGCATATATTCTTTTTAGCTGATTTAGATTGTCATTTGACCAATGCTAGCAATAAAAATCACACATAGATTCACTCACAAGTTTACACCAGGGGCAAAACATATTCAGAATCCAGAACTGCAGCTGTCAGTGTTAATCTATTCAATCAAGGATGATTTGAGCTTTATTGTAAAATACAAAGTCAAACTAAAAATAACAAATGCAGCTGGCTTTGCCAGATCCTTGCAGAAACATGTTTTCAACTCATTAAAAGTAGATCTAGCATAGCCCATAACTAACTCTGCTCTGGACCCTTTCACAATAGCCTGCAGTGCAGCACTGGGCACTGGTGATTCTCTGCTGAAGGAATCCCAAGCTGAGAGCTGCTTGTGCCCATTTTTGTTTCAGCAGAGAGGTGACTGTGCCACTGTCTGCATGGAAGTGTAAGTATCTGTGATTCAGTAGCCAATCTGCAGCTATTTGGTGTGGGCCCACCAAACTAATGACACACAGAGGATATTACCTCCTGTGTGCATCCATAAAGGCAGAAGGAAAAGAGGAACAAGTTTGTTTCTCTTACTCCTCAGTAGAGTTTATGGAAGTAAGAAGTACATCTAGATTTAAGACAAATTTGGAAAACAGAACACTCTTGAGAAGAGAAAAAATAAAATGAAGGTATTTTGGAAGTAGGAAAAACATCTCCTGTGGTAACAAAAAACCTAAAGAAGTGTAAGCAGTGCAAACCCCAATACAGAGCAAAGCCATCCCAGAGTTGAGAACTTCAGTGTGACTTATTCAGATCTAAGGATCACTAATGTATGGCAGCAGGTTGGAAGGAGCAATCTCATAGGGAGAATGAGTCAGTTACACTGAGAGATAAAGCAATTCTCAAATCAAATAGTAAGGTTAGCTTTCCTAGACAAAGGTGAGCAAAAAACCCCCAAACAACAGTCTGGAGAGCCACAAAAATATTAAAACAGAAGTGAGGGGAAAGAAGGGAGAGAAAAATGGAAAAATGAAGGGAAAGGGATGTGATCAGCATTGCAGAGGAATATAATGCATGCCTCCATATGGTGGAAAAGGGCTCTGAAACACCCATCTGTGTGTGGGAAAGTCCCTTCTGTGGGGGAACACTGTCTGCTCTGTGCTGAAAAGTCCCTGGGACAGATGCTGCAATGTAGGGCAGGTGAGTGAGAAGAAAAGTGCATGACCAATGCATTATTTTAGACTTGGCAATTTAATACTGGTTCTGTTCCTTCCTCTCCAGAAAAGTGTCTGCTACACCACACTGGGCTCACTCAGGAACAGCTGTCTGAGGGCACAGGAAAGCTCTCAGTAATGCCTTTTCTTGGCTGTGTTCTTGTACAGAATGTGGGAAAGGGTTTGGAGGCAACCAGGATGCTGTGGGTGGGTAGTCCTGCATTTGAGAACTTAGGGAACTCAATTTCAGTAAGGAAACAGCTTCCTGAGGAACACTGTGAGGACAAATTCACAGCCATTTCATTTGCCTGTGGAAATGAAGGGGTGGGAAGCAGAAGGCAGTAGTCCTAATAGATGCAAAGAGAACGGAAAAGAGATCCCAGGAAGAATGTCAGGAAAGATAACTAGACTAAAATCAGGGAGAAGTGGCACCACAAAAAGCAAGGATTGGCACCACAAAAAGCACATGGATTCTGCCTCATCTCTTCCTTCCCCACCCTCCCCAGCTCACTAACAGAGCACATTTAATTCTGATTCCATTTTTTCCCTCCATTTCTGACACAATAATGCCACAGACTCACTAAACACTGCATGGACATGTGATGTTAAGCCCAGTCCCAGAGGACATTCCCTGTATGTCATACACATTCACCCTTCTGTGGAATGGATGGAAAAAGCAGCTTACATGTTTGAAGTTCCTAAATGGCACGAACTGGACGATGTCTCGCAGCACAGGCTCGCCCTTGGGGGACCGCAGGATCCCGTCGTCCCCGTCCAACATCTGCATGTCGCTGAAGTCGGCGTTGCCCACACCGACGATGATGACGGACATGGGCAGGTGCGAGGCGTGCACAATGGCCTCCCTGGTGTCCGCCATGTCCGTGATCACGCCGTCCGTCAGGATCAGCAGGATGAAGTATTGCTGAAGTCGGGGGACAACAAGCAAAAAAAATTAGCATTAGCTAAAGTTCCAAAGCTGCTTAACCTTGTGCAGTATCAAAGGGTTTCTGTTAACTCACTTGTGTACCTTTGTAAATGGAAAAGAGCCTTTATAGTGACTATATAGCATTTCCCTGGGGGTGGTCCTGTGGTGTAATGGAGAGCACTCTGGACTCTGAATCCCAAGGATCTGAGTTCAAGTCTCAGTGGGACCATGCCCTGGCAGTTCAAGCCTCCCTGCCATCCCATCCCGTCAGATCTCGGATGCTCAGCAGGGTCAGCCCTGGTCAGTAC
>JAWWEV010000083.1:42180371-42226522 GCA_035583235.1 Hafferia zeledoni
TGTGGCAAGGGGACCTTAGGACTTAAACGGTGGGGCCAGTTCTGCACACGCTGTGCCTCACCTAAAAAATCCACCGTGCAGGCTGGAAGGGCACACACCCACGTGGGGAGAGCCCTTCCCAAATCTGTGTTTGCGAAGTTTGGCCAGCATAGCATTTCCCACCCCAACTTCTTCAGCTACTAATTTTGTCTCTTCTGAAGTTCAGATGTGGTTCAGGAAACTTCCAGAAGCTGGAGAGAGCCCAAGGATGCCCAGTGTAGAAAAGGGTTTTCTAGCTGCTAGAGCTGTGAGAGTCAGACCTTTGGCTGGGAAGTCTGGAATAGCCCTGCCATCCTCACTAGCCTGATTTTCCATCTGCTGCACAATCCCTTCTGCTGACAGGTTCTGATTACATTTTTTCCCTTTGGGAGCCCGTGGGAGGCAGGGAGGAATGGGCTGCTGGAGCGTTACGAGGCTGTAGCAGAGCTGTCAGAAGGTTATGACAGCACTTTGCAGAGCAGCTCTGCTACCAAGCGAGAGGGGTGGGTGCAGGTGTCTGCTGACCCTTTGTGCCTGGGGGGAGAAGCACCACACCACGGCAGGTCTGCTGCACTCTTCAGAGCAAGGGGGCCCCTGAGGAGGGCAAGGGAGCAATATATCCATTGTCAAACACTTCATACAGAGCCCCAGAGAGAGGTTTGACCATTCTCTAAAGGAGAGCAAGCAATTTTGTGAGCTTGTGATTTGTTTCCCAAAACTCCAAAGCACGCTGGACTGGGATCATGGCTATGACATGTCTTCACTTGGTAATGGGGAAGAGTGACTCTCACTTGGGTCCTTTATGAATTGTTAAGCAGATAGAGTCATTTAACAAATGTGCATTACCAGGAAAAATGAATAGGTTGAATTTGGTTACTCTGCATTAGCAATATCAACACAATAAATGTCAATAATGTTTATGTATACACAGCTATAGAAACTCAAACTGTTCTGTTCATCTTGTACTGCCATAAATTAAGCAAAACATGAAAGGACAAAACTTCATCTTGAAGATTTATACTATAAATTGTTTTTCAGACAGAAAGAGGGGAAGCTTAGGTACAAAAGAATGAAGGAACTTATTCAATATAACCTGTTAGTTCAGAGGCAGCACAGGGAACAGAGTCAGCCACCTCAAGAATAGGTGGGTATGGAAATTCAAGCATAGCAAATCCTCATTTTAGGACTGGGACCCTAAATACTACCAAGATTCTGGAAACAACAGTGGAGTAACAATCACAGAATCATAGAATGGTTTGGGTTGAAAGGGACCTTAAAGGTCATCTAGTTCCACTCCCCTGCCATGGGCAGGGACACCTTCCACTAGAGCAGATTGCTCGGAGCTCCATCCAACTTGGCCTTGAGCACTTTGAGGGATGGGGCATCCACAGCTCCTCTGGGCAACCTGTGCCAGGGCCTCAGTACCATCACAGTAAAGAATGTTTTCTATTATCTAATCTAAACCTACCCTCCCTCAGTTTGAAGCCATTGCCCCTTTCCCTGTCACTACATGCTCCTGTAAATATCAATCACAAGTCCAGGCTCATGAGCAGAAATATTTGGGAACTGCTGCCTGAATAGGACTTAAGAACGGCTCAACACAAGAAGAAAGTTTAGAGAAGGCTGTAGGGCCTGCTGATGAGGTGCATGTCACTGCACAGCTCTCTTCTGTTCTATACACAGGTATTTTTCTTGCTGCAGCACACAAGATCTCTCTTATATCCTTTACTCCCACAGCGCTGCTCATGTAAATGTATCAGACCTATTCACTCACATATTCCCTCCAACCATCTCATTTTCCTTTCTCCCATGTATTTCAAAGATGTACATTTCAAACATGATCTATGCCTCAGTCTTTTAGCCCAAGAAATCTGCCCTGGGCTCTGTACCAGATGCAGGCTGACTGATCTGCCTGCCCATTTCTAAAAGGCATGAGAGACTCCATCAGTAATAGCAAGTTGAAAACTGTATCATTACAGTTTTTAAATGAATGGCTGGAAAAAACCCTAGGTGAACAGAAAAGTTTTAGCACAGCCTCTGCAACAGACTTGAAATTGGGTAGTCTGTGTAGGGAATCATTTGAACTCATCTCTTCACATGATCAAGATGTTCAGGGCTCAGCCCCTAAGTTTTTCTATTCTTATTGGTGTCATTTGCATTTCCACAGTGCAGAACTGGGTGTGTTACACTAAACAGCTCTAAAAGTGGGAAATAGAGCAGTGGGGGAAGCTGTGACTGTTGAAGCTCTAAGGGCTGGGTACACTGCTCAGCTGACACAGGCTCGAGCTGCCTTCCGTGGAGGCTGGATCTGCACACATTGTTTTGGTGGCCTGTAAGAGACCCCTCACAAGACAACAGAAAAGGCAAACACAGCACTATTCCCTTACCGAGGCCTCCTTGGTGTTGGTCTCCTCTGATGCTGATTTTGCCACTTTCTGGATGATGGGAGCAATGTTTGTTGGCCCATAGAGCTGCAGCTTGGGGAGGCAGCTCTGATAAGCCTCCACAACACCTTGTATTCCTGGCACAGAAAGACACATAAAACAAAAGTCAATGTGGAGCACGTGACCAACTTCATGCTTGTTTCAAATGCAAATGACAGGCAGAATCTTAATGAATTAATTAATCACATGATTAACAAGGACTAGCAACTTCAGGTCATTTCTAAGGAGCTGTCTCTAGCTGTCTTGAATCTAGTTTGTAGTATATAATTCATTACACCATATTTCTTCTTCCCAGTAGTATTTAATGTCTGTTTTCCAGGTGTCACCTTGCAATGCCAGAGCTTCCATCTATCTCAGTTCAAGATGTGAGGGATCATTTCCTGACCATCAGCTAGGATTCATGCTGAAAGGTAGACACAAAATTAAAAACCACTTCAATACTTCTTCATTCTCTTCAGATAAATATTTTTGTTTATCATGGTAGTTGCCAACAAATCTGCTCTTTGTATTTATACCCTAAAGCTGTCAAGAAATTCAAGCATCTTTTTAAACACCTGACTCTTCTGTGCTAAGAAAATAATTTTTCAGGGTGCATTTGCGTAATTGCTCAGGTTGAATTTGACTATGACCAAATGCTGTGAAATCTTGGAGGAAGCAGCAGGATGCTTTGCAGTCTACAGAAAAATGAGCTTTAGTTGAGAAGTTTTGATGGAGAACTAGCTATTTTTGCCTTTTTCATTTCAGGATATATTTAGTCAGACCAGGGAGCACAGACTCCTGATGACACACTTGACAGATCACAGAATGGAAATTGGTATTTTCAATCATTGAGAGGAAGGATTTCTTGAAGTGATGCACATTGGCCTCCACATTCAGAACTCAGTTTACCAGGCCTAAAGGATTAGAGGACCAAAGCTGGGAAGAAAGTGATAGACTGAAGAGCTTTACAGAGGATGCTGAAGAATGGAATGACTTTACCAAGATCCTAAGCCAGTTTCAGTTAGCACTGAGTCTAACTCACCCAGGAGATTTTACTCAGCCCCTTAACAGGATATGTGGGTGCAGACTGGTTACTGAGAAACCACAGGAGTTGTAATTGTTTGACAAGGATGCACTTCAACCTCCTATGTAAAACTGGTGGGGAACACACTCTTCTCACTTGAGAGGCAGCTACAGACGTACTTTTCCATTGCAATGCCAACAGACACAAGAACTTGCTCCAATTATAGCTGTGATTGGCTACAATGTAATGTGACAAAATTTGCCTTGGTAATTCCATGACTAAATTATATATTGCAAAACTGACCTTTTGTTAGCTCCCAGTTTTAAACTTGCCAAGGATTTCTTTCCATGTACTTACTGACCTTGCACAAAGGCCTCATAAATCTTCCCTAAGATAATGACAAGATACACTGTAGGTTTCTTCTAACACATTAAAATTGTACAAAGTAAACCTTATTCCCTGCATTCCACACAGATTTAGAGTCATTGATGTCAGAAAGTTCCTCTCATCTTAAAAGAAATATGTTCTGGAAATATAACTTCTTATTTGCTATCTCAGATTAATATATTTTAGAACTATCTAGTGCGCATCCAATCCCAACCCAACAGGATATGTGAGTGGATTACTTTGTAGCTTACTGTTCTTGTACTCCTTTATTTTAGACAGAGTAAACATACATTTTTTTCACAATTATTTACATTTTTGTTTGGAATCCACTGTCAATAGCTCCAGTGAAGTACACTGTATGCATATATATATCTATCAGTTTTAGATAGATGTATAGCAGCATTCATTCAGATTAGAGGTTGTCACCCACTTTCTTCCTCAGACAATAAACTGTTAATTATAAGAGTATAAAAATAACATACTATCAATATACTAAATATAAGGCTATAAATAATAAAATTTTCAAGAATGGAAGTGGTAACGGGAGGAAGAGGTGAGGATATCCATATTTTATGAATTCCAGTGATCTTCATATCAATACACAGTCCTTGTATGCAGAGTGATGCTTCACACCACCCTCTGCCAGCAACAGCTCTACAAAGAAAGGGACTTCATTCCTCAGAGGCAAAACAGAGACATACTTTTTATATGGCATCCAACTGCTGTTTCTTGGTTTAAAACCACATACTCTTCAGCAGTTTACTTTGCTTTCTGGCAAATACACTAAATATTATAAGGAAAACCAGTGCAGTCACTAAGCACTTTATCTCCCTCTCCCTCTTGCATTGTGTCTCCCCTTGGTATGCTGGTGCTACTGCTCCCTGTGTGACCTGACACAGTGAGAGCACCTGGAAAACATCACAGAAAAATGGGTGGTTGGAACTAACCAAGCATCTGCAACAGGCAGATGAACAACCTGCAGCAGATGATTAAACAATATATTTTCTGGTTTGTCTTCTTTTCTTGCTTTCACCCAGATGGATAGTATTTAAAAATGAATCATTTATGACAAAGAAATGCTTTTTGTGTCTTGCAGATAAATGTGCAAATGCTGCAAAATTTCTTCCCTGGCCTTCTTTTGTGCTGCAACCACGTTTTTTATGTTTTCTTAGGCCCAGAACCCCTTTCAGATGATGGGTTAACTTATCACAGAATCTTGTGCAAAGAACTAAATAAAGTTGTAATATATAACAAATATTAAGTGACACAAGCCAAGCCTCACAGAGCAGTTCTTTCCTTTTTTTAAAGCCCCTTTGATTTCTATTGTTACATTTTATTTTCCATACACCGTGGGGTTTGGATAGTAGAACCTTTACTTGCAGATGGTTTGTCTGTCCAAACTTTGATCTGCTGTTGGCCCTACATAGATGTGACAGCCTTTTCAATCAATAAAAATCATTATATAACAATGCCAGTGGCATAAAAGAATTAGACTTTGTCTCAAAAGAGGCAGAAATGAGGGAATAAAAAAAGTCTTCTTTGCATCCACTGCTAGAGCTTTTTTCTGAAGTGTGCAGATGGTCACAAATATCTTATTTTAGATTAGGAAACAAAGCTGTATTTGAACACCACATGCATAAATATGTTATCACCTAACGCTGACCACTCTTTAATGTTTTTATAACACATTATAAAACATGCTGGTCCAGACAAAATCCTGAGGTCTGTTCTGCTTTCCCACACCATCCCCACACTGTCAGTGTGACTGAAGTCTCAGTGTCTATCTGGCTCAAAAGCTTACAGGCACTTCTAGATGCTTACATGTAACTTCTGCTTCTTTGAACTCCTTAAGAGCAATATAAGAAGCTCTGTGGACACATCAAGCAGCTGTAGCACTTATGCCCAATTACATCTCAAGCATATGACCTGCAGAGGCTGGGGCAGCCCAACAATCCAAGTGCAACAACAAAGCAGCGATGGCCACTGAACGAAAAGATGAGGTCTTGCATTTAAGACGCGTGAACGCTGCATTCTTTTAATGTATCTTTCCCTTGAATTTCTTGTCCTCTGTTCTTTTCCCCACTTCACTGCTTGACATCTTAACTCTCATGCTGAACATATTGCACTGACCATGCCTGAAAGAAAGCCTCTAGTAAGGCAGGTAAGAGCTGAAAGGAGCAGGTAGAAAATTTGAACAGGAAGAGCATTTTGAAAGACCCATTTCAGTATTTGGGTGGAAGGAGAAGGATAAGGGAGAATAACAATCTCTGAATTTTAGACAGCAATAATCATCCAACTAAGACTCTCAACCGTTATTCTGTTTACAGATCATTCTCCCGTTACTGTCTTTTACAAAATGCATGAATTGTGGCAGAGGATTTTAGTAAGACAGCATCAGTCACTGCAGACCTTACAAATACAACACAAACAGCAGCATCCTCTCCATGAATCTGGGGGATTAGCAATTGTTTCTGGAATGCACAAGTATCTTACATTGGGTTAAAACCACCTTGTGCTCAGTTTGCTCTCAGGAAAGCGTTGCCTTGTACCCAGCAGTCGCCAGCTGCCCCCTGCCCCTCTGGAGCTGGACACTGCTGGGCTGACTGCACAGGCTGCTGCTGCTGCTGTAGGTCTGCCCAAAGAGCTGGCTCCAAACCAAGGGAATCCTCGGTCAGAGGTTAACAGCTGCTTTTTCATACCTTGCCCTTCTCAGCTGCACAGCCTATGATGCTGATGTAGCTGAACATCTTGAAGAATCTAGAAGACACAGCTTTAGTTTTCAGAAAGGCTTGTGACTTTGGCAAGTGCAAGGGCTGAATGTCCACCACGGTGCACTTTCCAAGGGACCTACTTTTCAGGAATTAATGTATGGCACTTTCTAAGGTTTCTAAAGCTAAGCTTGATAGCTTGGAGCCCATCAGGTCTGAAGTCTGAGCTACTTTCTTTAAAAAACACACTTTGAATAATAGTCAGGTGATAGAACAAAAACACAATCACATTTTGCACCCAGCAAAAACACAGCAGTTTGTCCCCATATGAGCTTTACCTGCACATTCTGGGTTGTCTTCGTTGAAATTGATTGCAAAGTCATGAGAGACCTGTAGATGATGGAAAGAAGAAAAGGAGACTGTAGTCAGAAAAATGATTCCAAGAAGACTTGTGGTTAAACGCCCTTTACACTTTTTCTGTGTTAAACCGCAGATTTGTCAAACTTTCAGCCATTAAGTGTGAAATACAGTCCCAGCTCGAACTCCCTGCACAAATGAAGTAGCTGAACTGGAAACAAACTTGTCAGTAACAACCAAAAAAAGACAAACCAAAAAACCAACAACAACAACAACAACAAAAACCCCAAGAAAAAATAGCACAAAGAAAAACCATGTAAGTACAAGAGAAATGGTGTCAGGATTGGACTATCAATGCCAGGCACAGAAGAGGAAACTATTGCTGAGGCAATTTAAATGCCAGCTTTCCCTAGCTCAGCATCTCAAACTGCAGGAGAGAAAGCAGGTTGTGATACAATAGTGACAGCAGAAACTCAGCTCACTTGTGCATTCTGTCCTCACAGGTGTGAACAGTTCCTCATTTAAGGCCATAGGAGTACTGGGAAAGTGATTCTCCAGAGACAGCAAGGAAGTCACCCAGATCCACTGTGAAATAATAGCCTAAGAAATGCAAGGAGTCTAAGCTGGCTAAGAAATTAGATTATTGTGGGGAGGAATAAGTAAGAAAAAACCCTGAATCTCTTCTTTTTCCTCTAATTTTGTGAATATTACAATCTCTCCCTCTGAATCTGTTTATCATGAAACAATACAGAGCAGTTTTCTAAAAGAAATGACTGCGAATACAAAAAGTTGCTTATTTTCCAAGAGAACAATGTGTTGTGTCTTTAGTGACCTGGGAAAATAGTACAAGACTTCTGTATGTCTAAATAATGCAGGGCATTGTAAGTCTCAGGTTCCACACTCCCTCTGTCTATCAGAGCTCTGCATCCATAGCACAAAACTCTTGAGACCAAAACTTTCCTCAGATGCTCTTTTCTGGTTTTGAAGTTCATTCCTGCTTGCTGCTTTTTTTTTTTTTTCTTTCTTCCAGATTCCTTTTTGCTTATTTCTTGGATCACTGAGAAGGCTTGATTCCTTTTAGTCTCTTTGCATCTGAAGCCCAGTCTCTTAATTCTGTTTGTCTTAAATTTGCTTGAACGAAGGAAAAAGCCCAAATTTTGTCTTGCAATGCACAATGTGTGCAAATATATATATATATATGGCTTCTAAAAAGTGGGTACGGCTGAGAGTTTAGCAGACAATTTGCATAGTCTGAAGTTGCAGTTAGGTGTATCATCCCAGATTTGAAGAAGGCTTTCATGTATCTACCTGCAATTACACACATTTAAAGCTTTTAGATCTCTGTGGGACCTTCAAACGTGCCAACAATCCTTGTGATATGGAAAGCAACTTGTTTCCTCCCTGTACAGTGGAACCTGGATCATTCACTCAAAGAGATTTATTTCTTGGATGTTGCTATTTTATTTACTAGTTTAGATGACAATACAGTATGGAAATTGGTCTATGACTAAGAGACCTATAGATGAAATACGTGCCTACAGAGCAGCTTCTGTGAAGCTGAAGTGGTGCAAGTTGGCTACTCACTGCCAAAGAGAGATTGAGTTTCCCCATCACATCCTGGCCCTGCTCACCACAGTGATGCCAACCATTATTAAATATAGCAGTACTTCTCCCATGATGGGAAAGGGCTGAAGCAAAACCATGAAGACACCTGCAGCCACCTCAGCCCAGCCAGGAACTCAGTGTGCCTACACCCAGCATCAGTTGGCTCTTAAAAAGGATTTTACCTGGGCCATCCAGGCTATCCTGCTTGGTCACGGAGAATGAAAGTCACTGTTTATGTTCCTCACAGGGCAGGCACAGAAGATCAGGTCTGCCAGACACCCCTCTGAGGTGCTCCAGAACCCTTCTGTGTGGCTGCTGTGGGTGTCTCCTGGTACCCTTTGCCCAGCTGGTATCTGCCAGACTCGTGACCAGCTGCACGCCAAAGGTAATTGCAGCTGTCAAGAACTGTTACGTGAGTTTTCACTCATTGGTATTTTCTGTTGTTCAGTAGCCTTTCTTCCTCCTTTAGGCTTTCTGTAATTTGTATTAACTGCACCTCAAAAGCAAGAAGGATGGCAATGCATGTATGGAGGCTGATTGTTCCAGTGCTGCGCTTCTTCAGTGATTTTATTTCTTGATGCCAAATGCAGTTGAAATTATACCTAAGGGAGAATTACAATTCTTTTCCAAAGCTATGAATACAGTATTTTAATCTCTCATGCAGGCATGGTCTGGATGCTTTTGTTGCTATACCTCTTTCAGGATCATATAATGAGAACAATTTATCTGGTTCAGAGCTATAGCACCCAGGCTATTATTTAATAAAAATGTAGACAATAATTCAGGCCAATAGGGAAAGGCCAAGTCTAGCCAGTGTATGCAATGATCCAAAAAATAATAGTGTCTGAGTAACAGCTGCTATCCTCCTAGAAGTGACCCTTATACATTGGCATCCTGATTCTGCAGGAATGGTGTTAAAGTGTACCCTGAGGGCAGGACAGGAAACACAATGAATGTGCAGAAGCATTGGCTTGTTTCCTATGCTCTCTGAGCAATATATCACAATTTAAACAAGATTTAAGTATAACGTGAAGGAAAAAAGTTTTTTGAGCAGCTCAGTGATGGTTCATGAACAGGAGAGGATCACCCGAGGCAAGGCAACAGCAGATATTTTTGAAGCAGAGTTTCTCCAAATGCTTGGAACTTGTTCCTTGCTCTGTTAAGTAAAACCAACTGTGCTTCAACCTGCCTCTGTGCTACTTCCCATGTCGTGGCCAGAATTCAAGAGGGTCCAAACCAGCAGAGACTTCAGACATGACGTTCTGAAGGCCTTACTGAACTCCAGCTGCTTCCTGATGGGACTCCATGTACAGCTCATCCATGTCAGAAGGTGCTGGGTTTTTTTCCTAATTAAACATGTAAGGGCTTTGTGACTGAAAGGCAAACCCTGCTCATGACAGAGAACCCAAAGCTGATACACTAGATGGCCTCTTTCTGACATTGAATGTCACAGACCTAATGCACCCCCAGACCTGATACATTACAATGGGAAAAAGGAGGCAAAACTGTGGACACCTAACATGCTGAAGACTGGGCAATCCTCAGGGGGAACAAGAAGACACCTTACTGTTCAGAAGCAGGCATGTTTATATAATTGACTAGGATGGTTTGTGTTATGGATCAATCTGACAGTAAGGAAATCCTGGAATATGTCAGGGCACACAAATACAGTGACTGTTTTCCGTTGGTACCTGGCACAGAGAAGTTTGCAAAGGACTGCAGACCCTGGTCTGTGCTGGAAGTCAGCCTGATGGTAAGGAGTGTCCTCACAAACCCCTGAGTGTGTCACAGGCCCTGGACTAAGTTTCAGATATGTAGCTGACTCCCTGCTCAGCCCTCCTCTCTTAAATCAACCCATGAAACCAACCTATAAAGGGCAGGAGAGAGCAGTTCCGTGACCAGCCTGCCTTACCTGGGCTCCTGCACAAGCTGCACTCAGACCCTTGGACTGAGGCCACTTATTGCACTTGGCCAGGCATTAATCTTCTCCCCCTGCAGAGCTCCAGACACATTATTTAGCAGATACCATCGTGGATGTGGGATTATTAAACCACAGCTGTCCAAGAACTTCCTGAACCAGGAACATATTATTTCTCAGGTAATTTCTGCAAGATTTTTAATGAGCAAAATAAGTAGCTCTACCATACATCATGATGTAGATTACACTGACAGCATTTCTGAGAATATGACAACTGAATAAACAGTCTGATATATTTTTGTTAAGGCAAATTATAGAATTGTTCTTTTGCCACAGTGTGATGCCTCCATTGTCTATACATACACAGTGACAGCAACTGCAGTTTTCCATCAATGTGGTGGCATCCAAGAGACCCTTGGAGGAATCATAACCACCATTCCAAATACTTATGACAACTTCAGTCAAAAATGCACCTTGATTTAACATAGTAAGTGACTTATTTCCCTCATATTGGGATGCAATGAAATTCATGTTCACAGCATGGCCCTTGCTAAAAAGGTTTCTAATTAAGGCTGAAAGAAAAGAAGAATTTCCTGATTAATGAGAATTTTTGAGATTTCTAAAAAAAAAAGTCTTCTGGACTCAGGTAGAAACCTCAAAAGCCAAACCGAAGATCTACTTTGGAATCTGATAAATAACAAACCCCTAAAAATTCATAAAGCAAATTGCTGGAAAGCTTTGGGACTATGCACAGATATTTTATTTAAGTTTTATTGAAACTTGTTATTCTATTTTGGCCTTTTTCTTCCTCTCTAGATTGTTGAATTCAATTAACCTCCCTGTTCCAAATATCTCTAGGTTTCCAGAAATCTCTGTGGTGATGGTACTGGGACTGCTTGAGAAACAATCTCACAAATTCAGACACATTTGGAAGTGCTGTCTTAATAATTTAAACAGAGATTGTCAAAAATCCATGAACAATAAATGCATACCAGCAAAAATGGCAAGATGCACAATGTTGAACACTCATCTGTGAATAAATTGAACACCATTAAGACACTGTCAGTCTGAAAATTAAATATGGAATGTCTGCATATTTTGCAAAAGCTTAAGACACAAATTTACAGAACTATTGCTCAAAAGCCATTATTTTCAGAATGCTCATAAATCAAATAGTTTGGGAGCTGGACAGCTTGTGTCTGTTGCTAAGACCACATTGTAGGCATTTCTGCTTGGCAAAGCCAGGCCATTTATTTTCCTTTCTAATTGATTTTTGAGCATGCTGCCTGGTTTTCATGTCCAAATCCAAGTTGTGTGGATAAGGTGACAAATTGTGGGTTTTTCCTTCGTCCATTACACATCCTTCTATTCCGTTTTTTGTCAGATTTGCATATATTTTGCCCTCAAGCTCCTGAAAAGTGCAGGAATCACAAAGGCCACAGTGCTTTTTAAGTCCCTTATCTGCCCAGACATTGCAGTTCAGCGTTGTAAAGATGCTGGACTGTGTCTGTAAGTGCAGTGAGATTCCCTCCACCACATAAGCAGTCAATGAAGCTTTCACTAAAAATGCAGAAATAACCAGGGCTGTCCTAAAACAAACTGCACGTTGTTAAGTACCTACTCAGGAGTCAAGTCTGCAATTCTTCCTTAGGAGAGAGGCCTTCATTATTGGCAACACACCTATCATGGGGTTGACACAACTGGAACTTTCTTTTCAGTTTTGTGCTGCTGAGTGGTTTTTCAGCTCTTCTGAGTTCTGCCTGCTAAGAAGTGAGTGTGTGCTTAGCTTGTTTTCCTCCTCTTCACTGTGACCATTCACAGCAGTGCCTGAGTCCATGTTATCTAACACCTCTGCACTTTGCACCAGACCTTGCAGATGCTCCTTCTCATTGCAAAAAACCAACCAAACAAACAAAAAAGCAAAAGGGATGGGCTGTAGTCACTGCTGTGGAATATCTGGCATGTTCTGCAAATTTTGTATGATAGAAACTTAAGAGGGGAATATTTCTCTCAGAGGTTTAGTCAGATCAAGGAGCAGAGTGATGTGTTTGTCAGGTCTTGAGGGAAAAAGATCATATTGTCAAATACTGGATGAAAGATCCCTAGAGTGATAAGGAATTACATATATGGTGTGTCTTGCTTCCTCCACTCCCACAGATTCCTTATGCCACTAAACAACTGCTGGGTTTCTGCTAACAGCTGAAGTGTGTCACTTGGAGATGAAATGAGGGAAAATAAAGTCAATGCAACCTAGCAGTGTGCTAGGAAATGGAAATTCTGTAGAAAACATATATAAAAACATGTTAAAGGGATACAGCCTCAAGAGATTTATGAAGAGGCTGCAGAGGTGGATACTGGCATTGTTCATGAAGGAAGATGATGTTCAGGTTGTATGGAGGCTCTTGTGGTTACTTAGGAACCCTTGGCAGTGGGAATAATTTCTTCCACTGCCCCAGCAATTTGTTGTCTACTGGAAGAAATAAAAGACCAGGTGCTGGAGTACAGAGACAAATGTGCTATGAGAGTAGGGCTGGAGGCTCCAAAGCAGACACTCCAAATGAATGAAAGGCTGATGGTGTCAGAACTTAGAAGTTCTCGCAATGATTCAACCTAAATTGGATGTAAATTATTACAGGAATGACACTGCCCTCCTTTAATAAAACAAAAGATATGTATGACTTGTAATACTTGTGACTGAAAATATGAAAAGAACATTTAAATAATACAAGATCTGCAGTATTGCTGTGGTGACTATAGTGTTATAGTTTTGCAGCAGAAGATAAGAAGTTAAGGAAGAAACCTGGGAGCACTTTTTTCTACAGTCTTTGTTACTCATAATTTTATCAGTTTCCTCTCTGTTTCTTATGCATCTTTGCTGTCTTCCACATCAAACAGTAATCATTGTTGGCTTTGAATTAACTTTATACCGGTGTAGACCAAATTACTGAAGGATTTTCAGGTTTATTGGTCTTAACTTATTAATACCTTGTGATGAGGCTGACTCTTCACTCTTAGAGGATGTATTTTTCAGTTCAAAAGAGCAGTCAAAGCCAAGCAGGGACTCAAAAGTGTTGACACAGTTTATTTCAGGAAGACAGATACTTTTATGGACTGTGTAGAGTATCACAGGGAGGGACTGAACAATAGCACAGATGACTGTTAATTCCTCATCCAGTTCCAGTTGGATGTGCCCATGACAGACACCAAGCTGATTATTTGTCCCCATCTGTTGCACAGAAGGGCTAATCTCCTGCAACGTGGTTCTTATCCTCTTCAAAGTTTTATTTTGTTGGTAAGTTGATGTCATGTCATTTTGTCATTCTCTGTCAGGAGTTTCCATAGTGGAGATTAAAGACATTGTTCTGGCCTTCATTTGCATCTCCATTTACTCTGGGACTTGTTTGGTTTATACATATCCACAAGCAAGTAGCCTCATCTTTTGAAGTTTACTTTACTTTTCCTGAACTTCTCAAAATCTGAAGGTCCTGAGTCACCAATTTTCTTGCTTTGAGAGGTTATTAACATAGAGGCTCTTTGGGACAGCTCTTGCTGTGAGGTAAGACGCTTCATTCATGCACAGACTACTAAGTTCAGTGCCAGTCTCTGACTTTCTTAAGGGTTTTGCCAGCAAATTATCCAAGCACCACTTCTGCCAAAGCAGAAAATCATTTGGTGTTGGTGATTGTACAACTATCTGGTTACAAAGGCCCCTGAAGTTACCTTCTGGCAAGACATCAGTTTTCCACCTAACACCTGAGATCCACTCTCACAATCAGGTGAGGAGGCTGTTGCTGGGGTCTAACAAAACTGGTATGATGCCGATATGCTTGTGTGTCTGGAGGCATCAATGCCACAAGCTGATTATTTTGGCTGAGAAGGGCAGTTTTGTGCTGTGAACTTTATTATATTTCCATCACCAGTGAACCAGTGCAAAGACCTTGGCTGGCACAGTAACACCTTCCTTCAAGCAGTTCTTCAACAAGGACATCTCTCTCCAGATGAAAGAATTGCGGATTTTCCCCCATGGTCACCTTGCAGAGGATGGAACAACCTGCCCCTGGCACACCACTGGGCTGGTGCCTTTGTTTAGGACAAACACAATAGTACATGTGGCACTGTCAAAGAAGGCCAGTACTGGACTGGAGGAGCTGTGACGTTGTGATCTATAGCCCAATTCAGTCAGCTCTGCTACTGAGTCACAGGTAGGGATGCACATATTTGTAGCTTGAGGGCTTGAGAAGTATTCCTGTGTTTCACTGATGTGTCTGGTGGCCTGATCATGTTTATTCTCCAGAACGCTCACCCTTACATGGCAGAGATGGCTGTCAGCTGCTGCAGTTGGAACAGACATACAACAGACACAGATGTTCTGTGCACACAGACCACATTAAAATCTACAGCCTGGTTCTGGAAGCTGCCTCTGACTTTGGAAAGCTTTAACACTGGTGTCACTTTTGAAGCAAACAGCAAGGCAAAAAAACTTGTCAGGCACAGGGAAGCTTAAAAAGCAGTGTTGTTAACAGATACGTTAACTTACCTTAAATGTCTGTTTGCAAGACAGATCAAATGTGCTGGACGCTGCTGCTGTTATCCTTCTGCAGGTATCAAACCTACAAGCTGTGAGGAACACACTGGGGCATCTTTTTCCATCTGCCGATTCATGGTGAAGGACACACAATCCCCCTCTGCACAGAAATCCTCACCTGGCCCGTGTTTAGCTCCCTACCCCACCACAGCTGAGACACACTCAGAGCAGGGCACACAGCAATACTGGATGAAGTCTGCATAATGAGAAGGCTAATGCTTTTCTTTTCCAGACAGCAATGAGTTACAGAATCCCCACCTAGTTGTTGGGTACTTACCTGTGCAGAACTACTCTTCTGCCCACACTACCTCTGCATGTGCCACTTCTCCTATTTCTTCTTAGGCCTTTCTTGGTTCGATGCTCCTTTACCTATGCCACTGTCTTCACTCCAGCCCTCCCAGGCTACATATTTATGCTCACAATTGCACCATCACTGTGGATCACTCTCACTTTGTTTTGTTTATAAATGCCACTTCTCTCCAGCATGGATTTGTATCTCTCTTCCTGGTATTGAGGATGTCCACCATGACACAGAAATTTGCCAACAGCAGAACCCTTCTGAGGTCTGTATTTTCAGGAAGGTTTTAAATCTCTTCCTCAGAAAGCATGAACACCAGGTTGCTCACTGAACCTTGTCTTCCAAAACCAGGTTCTGTCTTACCAGGACTCGCAAAGCTTCAAAATATGTTTGATGAGGCTTGTTCTCTTCTTACTAGACTGGCATCCTCTACCAAAGCTTTGCCAATACTATGAAATATTTTGGGTGTAAACAACTATTTTAAGTCTTGCCTTGATTTCTGGTTTCAGTGAGGTATCAATGGGGGAGAAAGCCAGAGGACAGAAAATGGAAGGAGCTGCTTCCTCTTGTCCCTGCCTTGTACTGAGCCATTTCTCCCTTATTTTGTGCCTCATAAACCAAGGAAACTAAGAAAATTACATTTATGCACCTACTTTGTATTCTGGGGGTATTCTTGCTCCAAATCCAAAGGCTGGGAACATTTTGTCACTGGAAAAGAATAAAAAAAAATAGAAGAGTACCCACAGAGAAATGCATAATGTTACAATAAACATTTATTCCTCGGTAAGCATTCATCAGAAATGCAAAGCAGCACAAGAGTACATAAATAGCTTTTAAGTCAAGAGATGGCAGAGTGGAAGGGTCATGGATTGAAGAAATAGGGTTGTGTGCTGAACAGATGGAGGAGTAATGTGAGAGATTTTTCAGGTGAACCCGTAGTATTTTTGGAAGTTAAAACCATTTTGAGAATACTGAGGGATCAGGATATCTTGCACTTCTCCTACAAATGCAGTAACAAGTCTTTATTACCCCCTTTTTTGCATTACCTCACTGCAGCAAGAGAGTCTGTTGTCTGAACAACCTGCAACAACGTTTAGTTCGTATAAATATGGATGTGCTCCCCCAGCTCAGAAAATGGGTCTAGTGAAGAGATGACTCTGATTAAAGTGTTTGCAAATTTGGGTTCTTACAGTTGTCCAGTTGTACAAAAGAACTTCCTAAAATGTCTGAAAGGGGCAATTTTATGCTTCCAAACCTGCAGGCTCTGTAAAGTTTTTCACCTGTGTCTTCATTGGTTCCACTAAAACATAAGACTATTTTACTTAGGCATAGATTGACTGAGAACCCAGCAAAATGCTGTGGCATGGGCAGTTTGCTCTCAGACACTACAGGGAGGTAATTCTACCCCAGTTAGATAGGCAGAGACAAAAATACCTGATTCAGAGAACCTGGAAACCTCAAGGCTGTTAATACCCTTTCAGAAATGCAACGTCTCACACTGCCCACATGCTGTCAAGCTGCCTCTTCCCAGATGGCAAAGTGGAAAACAACAAGCTGGAAGGGATGTCTCTTCCCAGAGTCAGCAAAGCACTTGATCACACACTTGAGGTTAACAATTCACCCAAACATATGCTTAACTGTAGACACGTCCTGAAGTCCCACTGAAGTCACTGAACTGTACTCCAGTGATGAATAAAGACCCTCAGAGATTTATCCTGGTTTGCTTACTGGGTTCCAGGGCCCTTGGAAAAGCTGAGTGGCAACTCCCATTATTGGCACTTTTAAAAATTTCCAAGAGAGGCCAGCAGTTTCGTTTGCTTTGTGCAGTTCAGGACAGGGCCACTCCTAGCATCAACTGAACAATTTGCATCCCAGACATACCCAAAGCTAACAGAACCCATTAAAGCTGCCTGGTTATCCTGTCTGGCATAGGCTGTTGGAGGTACCAGGCATTTCTGATACAAACTAAAGAAAACGGAAGGGTTTAAAAGAAAGCAGAACTAGGTGTGTGTGTCCTCCCACTGAAATTAGAGTAACAGAAATATTCACCATCTCTATGGGAAACAGTGATGACTGTTTTCTGATGGCTTAGCTCTCAAAATTGTTGTTCTTGTTACAAAATGTAGTTGCCATATAAATTTTGGGAGCATAGTTCTGTGTACCATATGTTACACTGTGTGACAATGGATCTTGGAAAGGAAGACTAACATCATTTGCATGGTAATGAAACATTTTTTTCCCAAGAGATGTCAGAAAAGAAGTAGCTTCTGACATTTGATGCTAACCACCTGCTGACAGCATTCTCTCTGATTAAACACTCCTAGAAGCGGGGAAGCCCTTATAAATAGATGCAGAGAATGCAGGCATACACTTAGAGAGCAACAAATAAGAAGCCATTAGAAAAGAATCTGAGGGGAGAAAAAAAATCTTGTTATACATAAATGATTGAGCATGGTTGGATTAGCAAATCAAACCCCATGGAGCTGCAGTTAATTGATTCGGGGCAAGAGCAAACAAAAACTAAAAAAGAATTTTACTTATGTGGAACATAAGTTTTTGAGTTCAATAAAGCAATCCAAACAGCTGATGCTGACAGCAGTTACACAACCTGGGAGATGCCTAAACCCACACAGTGCCTGCATTTCCACTGCAATGTTTCTCGAGTGTAAGCAAGTATGAGCACTCTGATACCTGCAGCTCCAGCTTCTGCTCTGCAGCAGTTCAGAGACAGCAATAAATGACACCTCCAAGCAGCCTGGATTCTCCTTCTAGTGGTGAGACCCCCACATTCCCAGGACACAGTGGCACAGCCCCGCTGTTATCCTGCACCCAGAGTACCACACCCCCACAGTCAGGATACTTGGCTTTGTGTTTGACTCTCCCATATCTCCTTTTTGAACAAATGCTATTTACAGCAATCACTGCCTTGAGAAAGAGTAAAGCTTGTTAATGGACAGCCTCAAATGTAGCTGCTTTTTAGAGGGAGCATATGAACTCCAGAGAGGAGAGCTATCCTTGGGTCTCCTCCTGTGCTTAGGACCTTCTGTTGCCTCACTCAGAATAGCTCCACATCCTCCTTAGGAAGCTCCTAGATTTCCTGAATTCAGGTACATCCTCTGGTAATCTGATTCTAGCTGCTGGGACCAAGGAATTAATTTTCATGTGCTCCCAGAGCTTGACCTTTAAGGTAAGAAGGGAACCTTCTGACACTCATGATATCTCTTGCATAAAAAAGATCATCATGTTATTCCCAGACCAGCTTTCAGAATAAGAATAAAATTTTAGTTTACACAAAACTTTTCCTTCTATCACACAAAATGAAGTGTTTAGCTAATGCAAAAGTCTCATGCTTTAGTAAGTTAGCAGCTTAATGGCTTGGTGATATTTTACAAAATAACCCCCTCTAACCTTCCCACCCACCCCTCACCTTACCATATGAGAAACAAGCCAGCAGCTGAGCCTGCTGCCCTCATTCTGCCTGTCCTGCACCGCTGTGACACAGCAGGGAAAAGGAGACAGAAGGCAGACAAGGACTCTCTTGCTTCCAGGACAATCCCTTATGGTACAGAGGTGTGACAGAGCTGCTCTAACACAGCCAAGGCTAACAAGGCAGTCTGCAGCAGAAAGCAAAGCAGCTTCCCAGCTTCTTGAAGCTAAGTCAAGGGTTAGGCCATCCAAGGACTGAAACTACAGTCAGAAAATTAAAAGAAGGTTTCCTCCTGCCTCGAGGATGAATTGCATGCATCAGAGACTCCAGCCCTATTTCCTAGTCTGACATTTCAGTAGGAAAGGGATCTGCTCTAATGACTTTTCTTCCTTTGCAATTTAAACTCCCTCAAAAGAGGAAAAGTGAGAACCAGTTTTTCTTTGCATTGCTTCTTCAGGCATTTGGGCTTCATTTACAGCAGGAGACAGGCCTGGGATGTGACTGAGGGACTGACAGCCACAGACAGGGTCTGTTAGCACTGCCCCTGGTGCAGTGCTGGCCTCTGCCAACCAGCAGCCCCAGAGACCTCCCAGGGACAGTGCTGGGTCCAGTGTGCTTGAGATCACTCCCAAAGGCAGCTTGGGCAGCACCAGTTTGTGCTGAGAAGAAACATGAGACAGGAGGACATGGGCAGTGTCATGTCCCTGGCCTTAGGCCACCTCAGGATCTTTGGCTTATTTTGTTTAAAGCTAGCCAGAGAGACCTTGGCACATGCAAGGAGACTGCCTGCACTGTCTGCTGGGGACACACTGCTAAAGGGACAGAACAGGAGAGAAACACACAAGTGGAAAAACAAGCTGGCTCTATAAAACCTCAAAGTCAGGACATCAAGAAAGAAAAAGAGCATTGTGACTTGGCAGAATCTTTACAAAATTACTGTGTTCTTTGTTTTTACATAGGTTCCCTTAAAAATTTAAATTGGGCATAATTTTCAAAAAGAGAAAGTGCCTGACATGAAGATCAAAACAGCAAAAGCATCAAACTCTGACTTCTATACCTGGTATATAAGAGCCATGAGTGGTTATGCAAGCATAGATGTACATGGCTTCTGGTACTTCTTCCAGTCAAACAGGCATATATTACTGAAAGATACCCAAGACTGAGCATATCTGTGTTATACCCTAAAGGAAAAATCGGGGAGAGGGCTCAGGTTCAGTGTTCGTATTGATAAATGTGAATTAATGCACACAGGAATGAATTGTCAGAACTCCAAGACTGCAGTCCTCTGAACAGAAATACAACCAGTCAGAAAAATGTCCCTCAGTAACCTCAACTATAACGTAGCACATAGCAGAAAATGATTTCTGAAAATATCCCATATTATCCTTTTGGGACATTGCTGAGTTTCAGTCACCCATCCTTCAATCTATCTGGTGGAAACAGAGCAGTGCAATGACAGATCAATACACTAACAGGGGCAGAGAGAAGAGCGATTTCAGTGAGCTGTACTGCACATACAGGAAAAGAGATGAATAGGGCAGATACCAAGGGGTTTTAGATTGGTAAAAGTGATACAGATAATGATACCATTTTCTGTTTCACTAGGAAGCCCAGTGTTACTGGAAGGTAAGAAATATGTTTATAATAAAGATAAGGAGACAAAATAAAGAACATTTCAAACTCGTCTCATTAACCACTGGTGCCCTCTGACATGCAGTACCATTGAAACCTGGATATTAGGTTTGCTCTGTAAAAGATTTCTATTCCTAGCAATGAGAAGGAAAAAAACTTTTTCCACTGGTTAAAATTAATTAGTTAGTCATTAGAGACATTTTGCAACTTCCTCAGAAGCTGCAGGCATAGACAATGCTTGAGATACTCACCAGTGAGGCAATACCTGTGCTCAGAAAGGAAACCAAGGGCTGCCAGGACACTGTTCTCTGGAAATGAGTTCCTTTAAAAATTGAAATTGGGAATCTGAGTTCTTAATTGTACGGCATAAATGTTGGAAGAAAAAATGCCTAAGCCATTCTACAGGCCATTAATTCATTCTGAAATATAAAATTCTAGCTAGCCACTTACACAAGTTGCTTGGGACTCACTTTAACTGGTGTTTGTGAAAGCCCTCTGGTACGTGGCTGTGGCTGTGCTTACCCTTATCCTCCTGAAAGCAACGCAGCAATTTGTCTGGTGCCACTTAACTGACCTTGGAGGCATCAGCACCAGAACCTGCTCACCCCATGCTACAGCAACACAGCAGCACTAGCAGTACTGATGATCCAGTGGATGGGGGAAAGGAAAAAACATGGAGTGAGGAGAAAGAAACACTAAGAACCCATTTTTAGTTGCAAATGTCTGAGAACCTTAAATTCTCAGCTCTTGCAAGGAAAACACCTGACAGGAATCTCCGGATATTAAGCTGTCACTTGTAATTTTTGTTTTGGGTCAGATCAGAATTACCAGGGAAGTATTTTAAAAGTACTATGCTGGATGCAGCAAAATCAATTACTATGCCTTTCATTTTCAATTTGATTCTTAAAAGAATAAACTGTGGATCTCCTCTGCTCGACATACTTCTCCTATGATGAAATCAGGTAATTTTCCTCTACTAGAAAGAAATTTCAAACTGACATAATAAAAGGGAAGTGTGTGCTGCACATGTAATCAAAAAAGTATGAATGTGAGGAAGGGGAGAAGAAGCAGCAGCACAGGAAGAAGAAGAGAGGGAGAACAGAGAGGAAAGGGGAAAGCAAATGCCACAAACAAGATAGAGTCATCTCTAAACTCAATTAAAATTGTAATCTTTCATGTTCAGGGAGTGCACTGGAAGAATACGAGCTGAATTAAGTGTTCCTTTTCTAAAGCATATGAATGAATCATGTTCCTGAGTGTATTATTTAGTACTTATCTGAGAAGGGCTTGATGCCAGCAAATTCTGAATCATAACAGCTTACAGGGATTAACAGCAGTTCCAAAGAAAATACAGAAATCATCTGAAGTATTTAAACATTTAGACAGAGCTAGGTAAATAACAGACATGATCTGTAGGATGGATGGGGTTTACAACTAGGTGATCTTTAAGGTCCCCTGCAACCCAAGGTGTTCTATGATTCTGTGATAAAACAGGGCTGAATTTCAGTGGAAGGGACCAGAGTCCACCCCCTTCACCCCTCGCAGTCTTGCACAGCCACCTGTGCTGCTCCGGGGGGTTGGGGCAGAGCCAGGCTGTGGTCCAGCTCTCAGACCACAGGGGTTCAGCTGCAGCAGGAGTTTCACCCCCTGATCTCTACTCTTCCCTGGGGAATTGCCATTCTGTCACCACATACTCACTGTGGGTTATGCCTGCTCTGATACAAGCACATCTTTGGTTTTGGCCAGTTTACTGTGTTTGATCAAACTTGCTGTGCACCTGACACAGACTGGCATCCAGTCCATAACACACAGTGATTTCTAAGCGGAGCAGCAAGGGTGAGCTGATTATCATACATCTTAGTCACAAAAGAGAGCTGGGAGCATGCAAATCAATGGTAAATCACTGCAACAGCTACACTGTTTGGTCTGTCACAGAGATGCTACATAATCGTGTGCAAAATCCTGGCATTAAAATTCACTCACTATCTTTAATTACGGCTCTCAGGCACCTCAGGGGAGCTAGAATCTGCTGAGCACTGAGAAATAGATACTGTCATGTAATTGGGTTCCAAAAATACGAGAGAATGCCTGTCTCACCTATGAGGGAAATAATTAATGAAGCAGGGGAATACAAATTCCCTGAAGCAAACCACCAAAAGGCATCAACTCATGAAATAACTAACAAAGCCAAACACAGGTACAATGGATTTAAACTTCCCTTTATTAAGATAAAAGGAATTGCAGAAGAAGCTCTGCAGGGTAAAAATACCAAGTGAACTCAGAATTTCCTAGGCTAAGGAAAAGTAAATAGCCATGGAAAAAAAACAGTCATCAGAGCTTGAGGGAGGAGTAAGTTAAGCAAAATGAAATGGCAGCAAGATCTATCACTTGCCAGAAGGATAGCCTAATAAAATGACATACTCAGGAAGGTGAGACAAAATGTCAACTTTCCCTGCAAGATGACAAATAAATTGCAATGACCTGATTTATGCCTACGTGAATGACCCAATTCAGTAAAATGTATCTTGAGAAAGAAATGAGACTCTGTAACTGGGAATAAACTAGGGAAGGGGATGCTGTAAGAGGTTACAATAACACATTTTACTTTTCAAACCAGGCAGTTTTCAGCCAGTCTTCTGTATTTTAAGGAGTTGCACATATGTCCCAGTACCTTCCAAAACTCCTGACTATGTAGGGATTGGCCTGTCTGTGGGGTCATACATGGGAAACTGTACCATCACCAAAAAGGTCATTCTCACACAAACTGTAATCTCAGATGTTTAAAACTTGACAGGTCTTGACAACAACACTGCAGCAGCCTGAACTCCATCCATCACAAGGGGGACAGATTGTGAGGAACCTCAGACTGAACAGCCCTACCCTCTGGAAACACGAGTGTGGCTTACAGTGTGCACTGCACTGAGCAACCATGAGAACAACAGCTTTGCCATGTAGGCACTTACTTTTGCTCTCTTTTACAAATTACATTGAAAAGGGTTGGTCAGAGACCTTCCTCTGCAACAATTTTTCTATCAGAAAATACCTCTTTTTAAGGGGTGTGCTGGGAAAAGAGGAATACAGAACTGCATCCAGAGAGTTGCTGGGAGAGGAATGTCTCATCAAATGCTCTCAAGACACAAATGAGCTTTCTAGGATAAGAAGGATAAAACAGTTACAGAGATTATACTGTGATTTAATGTGATCAAAAGAGCTGTTGATGTAATTTTAACAAAATAAGAATGACATTAAGTTAAAATGAAGAATAATAGCAAAGCAATTTAGAGCAATACCATAAGGGAAGTATATTGATGACTAAACACTCAGCTAGGCATAACTGGATGTGCAGGAGGAAATGGGCTGCTATCCTCTTCATCTGATAATTTGGAATCTCTGATCATGCCTAAGTTCACAACAGTTTGGAGGGAACAGTGAGACAGTAAATGGAATGTAATTCAGAGGAATAGCCCAGCTTGAACTGAGAGCAGGCAGGCTCACAAACCTGACCTGTTAAGGTCAATGCAGGCAAAAGGTGTTCACTTTCTGTAAAGGAGGAAACTTGCATGAGAAGATTTAGAACATGGTGTTCATTTACCCCCCTAGAGAAGTTTCCAAGTGCAAATAATTTGCTTTTGAGCCATATGCTAATATGCAAATCCAGGTTTTGCAAAGGCAAATACTGAATATGTGTTTGCATATATTATGTAATTGTGCCAGCCTAGGTCCTCAGCCATCAACCCAGTTTGATGATTGAAAGTATTACCAATTCTTTTTCCAGTGCAGTTCTGCTCCTGAGTTGTCCAAATGCTTCAGAATGTTTAGCCACACCTAAGCTTATTGATAAACATAGGCTACAATTTCTTCTGTATAGGTTACTGTATTTCTATTTTTATTCTGTTGTAGTCTATGCAAATTTGGTCCTATTAAAACACTAAATAAAAAGATTCATGTTTTTTCCCCTCAAGATTTTTAAACTTGTTTAGATATGCTAATCAGGTTTTTTGCTTAACAGCCTCCAGACAGGTTGTTTCAGTAATTAATGTGATATAGATTCTTAATAATGAAGAATATTTTTATTTATTGATATGCATGAGTAGATAAAATTTTAACATGTGTAGCTCTATGTAGGGATTTAATGAAATATTTAATGTTACATATAGTGCTAGTTATTCTAGGCATCATTCTCTTGCACCAGTTTTAATGGATTACTATTATACTATCTCAATCAAAGGAAGTTTCTGCTTTTTTCCTTATGTCAGGAAAATTATCTCAAGGTATTTAACACAGATCCTTCCAGCCCAGGTAACTTTCTGAGCCTTCATCCACAAACCCAGACAGAGCTTCAGGAGGAGATAACCCATTAAGTCCTCCTTGTGGATGAGGGGCTGATCAGTAAAGCAGACAGCAAGCTGTAAGCTCTGGCACCTCTTCCCACTTAAGGCCTTAATTGAAACTACAGCATTTAATTACAATCTGATATTTGTGTTTGGGACTAATTGCAGTGACTTATATATGACTTCCATAACGTACTGCATTTCACATCCCTTGTCCTCTTGCTCCTCCCTACCCGCCCTCTTCTGGTGCCTCAGGAAATGTGTTTCTGGGACAGTTGCACCTTTCATGGGACTCAGTGTTTTCACTTCTTAAATCTGCACTGACAGGGACGTGCTGGACTGGGAACCCTTTTATTTTCTCCTTTCATTTTTTCCCTTCTAAATTCTCAAGTGCACTTGAGTGCATGAGGGAAGGAAGGTCTTATACACAGTTTTCAATCATAGTGAACTTACTTGCTCAGGCCTAAAGTATAAAGAAATCCTAAAGAGCAATTTTTGTATCTCTTCAGCAACTGCTGCAACTCAGTTTGCAGAAGCTAAGGCTGCAACTCAGACTGACTTCAGGATCTTCGTATCTTTTGCGGGATGTGGTCCAGTTTCTAATTTTTCCCTCCTTATTTTGTAGAGCTCTACACATAAATAATTTCTGCCCTTCTCAGGAGCAATGCACTCTTTGCTCATTAGTGGCCCCTGGGGAGGCTGCCAGCCCAGTGTGTTTTACACAGTTTATTTGTTAACTACGATCTCAGTGTGAATGTCAGTGCCAAGGAGCTGCTTGAGGATTTAGAGCTAAGGAGGCTATTTGCCTAAACGAAAAAAACCCAAACATCAGTGTCAGGAAACAGAATTTATCTTCCATGTGTTTCAAGGGCTCTTGAAACTGAAGAAAAATCTGCAGTATCTTTAAAAGTAAATGAAAAACCCATAGAAATTCAAAATAATTAAGAACTAACCTTTGAAATAGGTTTTGAATACAAGTTAGATGACCAATTCTGTGACATGATTTTATAAAACTAGGTGGGTCAAACATATGGAATGGTGAGTTGAGTGCTTAGATCAGAATGGGGATGGCCTATAAAGAATGGGAAGTTACAGAAATATGCAGTGCAGTAAATACTTAAAAGCATTTGATAAAATACATCTAACTTTTGTCTTTTTCAAGGTATGAGTATTGATTTGACTGCACAAAGGCTGATTCTCACACATGTTTGTGCAAGCTTTTCATTAATCCAGTGAGGAACTCTGAATGTATGCACAGACATAAAACTATGTGTAAAAAAAAAAAAATCATAAAAATCACCCAGATAATTGGGAGGCACTGAACATTTCGGTGTGGGGTGAACAATTAACAATAAAGTTCAGATTCAGTAAACTCTTAACTCGCTGTTAGTGCCACCTACATTTATCACAATACCTCAGTATTTGCCTGAGTCAAACTTAATTCAATGGGATTAGATAATAAGCTCTACTGTCTGGATGGATCAGAACAGAAGTTTTAATGCAAAGATAAATATTTAATGGATTATAATGAGACTCTTAATAAGCACAAGCAAAAGGAAAGCTACTAACTGCAGAAATCAGATTACAAAGTGAGGAGCAGATCTGCAAGTCCTGCCATGGGCTTCACCCACAATATCATCATTAAAACCTGTAATAATGTCACATTCTCTAGGAAGTATTTCAGCCCTTAGCACTGTGTACACCTCAAGCATTTATCCTTACAAACAAGCTATTTACAGTCCCATTCCAGCCCTTGTTGCTTTGACAGAAACAGCAATCACTGCAGAATGAAAGATGAGCTACACTCCAGGCTAGTTGCTTGTATTCCAGCACTGGTAACACAAATCATTAAGATCAGAGGAGCAGCCATTTCAATAAACGGTGTGCACTGTTGTTATTGTGACTTAGGGCTTTGCTCTGCAGAGAGGGTAGGCACAAAGCAGCACAAAAGAGAAACAATTTTATTTTTACTGAATGATTCAGTGTTAACAATAATATTATATATAGATAAGTATATATGATAGCTATATGCTTATGTGCATACCTGAATGAATATACCTGAATGAAGAGCAGGGTGTAACCTCATCTGCCTTAAGAACACTTGCTAACTCATTGTTCTAAACATGTGGAGGCAATATATGCATATTTAGTAGTCATCAGCTGATTAGTCATGATCCTTGCTAATCTGATATTGCTGGTCATCAGAAAGGTGATTTTTAAATTTCTGATCCACAGAACTCAATTCAGAAAAAACTGAAGTAAAAGATAAATATTAAATGATGCAGAAGGAGATCCTTCTAATATTAAACACTTCAGTGCCCAATGATTTTCATAACTTTCACCTGTTGCTATAAAAAGGTGGAGAAATACCTGCTTGGTATATTTTAATGTTAATGGCGCAGCATCATCAGCACCTGAGAGCCCAAGGCTGCCACCTTTTCTCTTGGCACAAAGCTCAGTCCTTCCTTGGCACCAGTGGGGCTGGGAATGTGCCATTTTTAGTCAAGAATTGAAGACGGATGAAGATTCCTCTTCAAAAAGGAATGGAAGAGGAAAGGTGCCAGCCCACAAAGGGCTGGCCTAGTTCTCTCTCTTCTGCCAGACCCCCTCCTCTCTCCACTCCCAACTCCTGGATTAGGCTTACTCTTAGAGTTATGGTTAGGATTAGGGTTAGGGTTAGGGCTAGGGTTAGGGTTAGGCTTCTCTTTTGTGTTAGGATTAGGTTTTGGGTGTTTTTTAATGTTAATGGTGCAGCATCATTGGCACCTCAGAGCCCAAGGCTGCCACCTGTTCTCTTGGCACAAAGCTCAGTCCTTCCCTTTCCAGTATTTGTAACTACATGTTAGAACCTGATTTCTTTAAACTAATGAATGTTTCTCCTTCCATTGTGATCCATTGCTGCTGCTTAGCCACTGATTATATCATCTACACACTTTACCTTCTTTTTTATGAAAAATGTTGTTATAGCCTGAAACAATTCCACCACATAGATAAAGCATTAAGTATTTGTGCAGGTGAACAGCTTTTCAATTTCCCACCCCATTATCAGATTGGCCCATTCCTGCAGCACTGCAGCGTTTCTCCCATCAGGATATAATCAGCGTCTCTTTCTCATTCCCTGAATATTGCTGATAAAAGAAGGAATGCTATTCTTTCAGCTTAACTATGCAAAGTGGCTCTGTTCACTCAGCTGCTTCAGGAATCTCTGAGCCACAGGATAAACATCCTTGGGGTGAGCAGGGTTTATTCCACTCTGCCAAGGGATGTGAGGCAGCATTTCTTTTGGAGCATTAATTACCTACAGATACATTATGTTAGGCTGACATGTACAAAAACATAAACTGTGAGAAGACTTGGCTTGATAGTAAAAACTAACTAGACTATATTAAAGGAAATTTTGCATTTTGAGTGCTGAGTATTACTTGCAAATCCAATTCCTCCCAAAATACAAATAAATTTGAATATTTCTAATCAAATAAGTATTTTAGTTATTAACCACAGACCCCTCCCTTAAAAACAAACAAACAAACAATAAATTTAAAAAGCAGTCTGTTGGGATACAAGCAGCAAAAGTATCAAAGTACTTAGCATTCTACAGCTGTGCTGTTGGAATGCAAAAAGCATTGCAAACAACAATTTTCAACTATTCTTTCATTTGATTCCAACATATTAATTCAGAAACCCAGCGGAAACCACTCTGTTTTCCTTGGCTTGGACTGAAATCAGCCAGTTCCACCTATCTGTGTTAATGGATGAGGACAAACTATAAAACTTAGTTGATGTTTTGATCAAAAGCACTGACCATGTTACATCAACTTATCCATGGGAATATATTTATAATGCCATAACCTGAGAATGTGTACAGGTCAAACACCTGCCAGAAACATGACATTTCCCTGGGGAAAGAACTTCTGCCTTTTGTGCAGCCCCAGCCCACAGCTCGTTCAGCCTTCGTTGTGCTGATCAGCACCAACAGGCACTTTCTGCAGCACAACAGAACTCAATGATGCTGATGGTTTCATCTGAAAAATGACTGGCCGTTATTTTTTGAAATACATTGAGAGAACAATCCTGAATTTGGGTTAATATTTCTGTACAGGAGGGACTGTGCCACCTAACTATTAACTAAAAGATACACCTTAAGTGATAAAATAAAAAATCATGTGTGCATAAACCAGCCCTTTTTTATTCCTTTCCCTTTTTTGAACTATATTAATCCACTGAATTATTGCTAATAATTATTAAATTACTGGAGAGTTACTGGGAAATTATCAGCTCACAATAAAATATTGGTTGTCTCAGTCTCATTGACTAAGTTTGACCATCAAATTCATAGAAAAATTGTATCAGGGTAGTATTTTCCTTATTTTTCTTTGAGAAGACATTTCATTACCATGCAAAAGGAAGTGCCTCTGTAATTGCTATATACCACAGGTAACATAGAAACTACAGTCTGAAGTCACTCCACAATTTATACAGAAAGTATAATTCAAATTTGACTGCAAATACCATTGTTTTCTTGAGATCCAATATGGCAAAGTGGTGGGTGGATATCTATTACATGTGCAAAGATTAGAAAGAACAGCTGTGTAAGACATTGAGCCTCACCACCAGAGAAAGAACATTTAAAGGAAATGCACTTTGTAATTAGATTAATATTGGGCAATTAACGTGATAGAAGCAGGCAGCCTATTTGAAAGCAACAGCAGTACATAATATAATGAAAGCATATCTGGTCCAATTACCTGCATTTGTTTATTTATTTGAAGGCATGCTGTGTACAAATATTATCATTACCCTTAAATACTTATTTTAGAAAAGCGTGTAACATCCAACATGCCACGAGAACACTGAGAAAGACCATGTGCTTACTCCTAACAGACATGGTCAGTAAGCAGTTCAGGCACCTACAAATTCAGTTTCAAACACAGCTTGTCAGGAACCCTCTGGTAGGATGGGACACAGAGTCCCAACTGCACCAGAAAGGATGCTGCCAGCAGCTGCAAAACAGGCTTCAAGCTGTTAAACCTGAACACACAGACTCACCAAAAATCCACTCAAACATGTAATTTTAGCATGTGGATACAAACCTGAAACTTAACAACAAATCAGTCAAACAGCCAAGAACTGTGCCTTTCTTTATGAAGGGGATCTACCCATTGTCCCTCTCAAAAGCAGGTTAAGCTCGACTAATCCTTCTGATGTGCAGTCACTCCTCTTAAGTGCCTAAACACGGAGCTTCTGCAGCAGCCACAGCAGACACTGATTTCACACTGTGAAAACACTTCCTAAAGACAACTCTGTAATCAAGAGTGGTTATTTACCTGTCATAGTCTTGGCAAATCTCCCCCACAGCTACCAGTGCTTTCAAGTACTCGTTGGGTTGGTAGGGGTGGATGTAGTGCAGGGAGCAGCTGTTCCGGGGGTCACCATTCGATGCAGTGAAATCTATAGCGACCTGCAAAGGAAGGAAAGTCAACGTGCTGCAAAGAGCTGCTGAGTACACCCACATCAATCATATATCTTTACTAGAAACAGTTTGCTGTAGGGACTGCAGCCTTAAAGCAAAGGTCATGTTACAGTGTACTTAATCAAATCTGAATTAGGATAGTACTGATAAATACATTTAGAAGCAAAAGTTTATAAGGTAAGAGCTAATAAAACTAAAATGGCATAATTAGGGGAAAAATTACCTGCATTGCTATTCTGTGGGTAAAAATATGTTCTAATACAAATGAATCAAATTAATTATCTCTAGGTTCTCATACTTAAATAAATTATTACAGCTCAGGTGATGTTCAGTACGTAAAAGCTTTGCAGCAAAAACATCCCTAGAGAGTTAACAGTCCTACTAAAACCATGAATTAAAACTCCAATTAGGGACATTTCTTAGCCCTTTTAATCCTTACTGTGGCTGTAGGAGTAGATATTACTTGTCTGCTATTTTTTTGTCTCCAAAACATCTAAGCATTAAATAATTAACCCTCTCAATTTCACAGTTGATAGCAAGTTTAAATGTGAGCTGCAGGGTAAAAACAAAGCTTGAATCCTGCACAGATTTTTTTGTTGTTGTTGAAAAAGCTCAGAGAAGATCATGGGAAGCAGTAAATCCGAAAGCAAATATTAATGAATCCTCTGAAAATTCATTTCTTCCTTTTAAAATGCCCTTCATACTTCTCACTGAAGAGCTGCTTTGGCATGCATCTTCCTGTGGTGTGACACTCATGGATCAGAAAGTCCTCTGTTGAATTTGTGGTGCTGCTTTATAGGAATTCCTAAAAGGAACTACAAGAATCCCAAAGTGCCTCATAGAGGGAACAAAGACACTTGCAAAATTTCCTTGTGATTTTGGCAAGTAACTATTTCTGTAAAAAACCCATTACACCTGAATATTCAATAGACAAAGGTATAGAGTTCGGTGAAGCTGAAGGGTAAGAAAGGGTCTTGCTGGAGGCTGCCAGAAGAACTCTCTATCCCAGCTTGCCTTTGCAGGTGTGCAGCTTCCCCAGCTGCAGCCTCTGCTTGGCACAGGCAACACTGTTTTATGCAGCTCTAAAATGAAAATGAAACACAACATTTTCATGCTGCCTTAAAAAACATTACACAGTCCTCCTGAAACTTATTTCTTGTTGCTAAAAAGTAAAAGGGAAATATCACAGTAGGTGAATGTAACATGGTTTCCCCCCACTGTTTCTGACCCTCTGCCTCTATGTCTGAAGAAACTGCCCTGAGGTAAGCTCGGAAATCCCTTTGTTGCCTGGATCAGCTATGAACCCCTGGCCCCTGACCACATTCAGTCAGGAGAGATGAGCCTTTTGGCTTGCAAGTAAAGTAATCTTTCACCTCTGGTTCCATCACTGCTCACACACCGAAGCACTGAGTTTGTTTTCCACATAGATCTTTTTCCAAAAATGATATCTTGATTTAACTTGAATAAATCAATGGGAAAACTCTCATGCCTTCACCTGTAAGTGTACATAGCTGAGAAACACCACATGGACCTAACTGAGGAAGAAAGAAACACTAGTGGTTTGTGAAAACTGAGGTAAATCCATGGATGCTTGTATGGACTAGCTTAGTTTTGGAGTACTTATTTGTAAAAAAATCGTATTTTAGGTATGTACATTTTCCGAAAAATATGCATATTTTCTCTAATATTAATTTAACCTTGATTTTGGTTATAGAACGTGCAAAAAGTCACTGTATGATAGAGAAACAAAGGGTATTCCTGTAAAATTGTTAAGAGCAGGTGTTTCTACTAATAATCTCAAAACACTAAAACACATTAACAAGACTTGAGTGACAAATCAAACAGAACTGGACAAGTCTTCCTTCATGGCTGTTAGCCATGGCTAAATGCTTTGGAAATGAAAACAAGAGCACAGTGTAGGAATAAGGAGTGGGTTTCATGAGCTTGGAAAAAAGCCTATGTTTGGGAAAGAAAAAACACTTCCTAGAACAAGCTTCGTTTTGGAAATGGTCCTTGCACTAGAGGCCTGCTGATAAGTAATAAAATATCCCAATTTCCTATGATGAAGCATTTATGAATATTTGTACTTGGATGCAGCATGCTTGAATCTGATCCAAATCTCTGTTTCACTCCCAAGGGAAGGACTTGCCAGGAAGATGACCACTGCTGTAATTTGCCACAATTCCAAAATAACCACGCAGAACTCTGCTCTTTTAGCATTACCCAAGAGGACTAAGGTCTTGTGTAAATGCATAGGATGAGGATTTGTAAAAATAAGTTAACATACCACAGAAGTTATGTTAATCTTACAATCAAACTTATCTTACTTTCTTACAGTGCATACATTTGATTTTTATCAGTGTATCTTTAATGTATCAGCTCCAATGTACCAGTCATCTTCCCACAGCTAAATAAGAACGTAATGTGGCAATAGCAACACTCTTAGTTCTGGGGATTTTTTCCCTCAGCCTTGTAAAGGGGTGATTTTCATTACACTGAAAACTTCCTGGGACCTCCTGCCAGATCTGTCAGCAAAAAATCAGCCTGCCCAGCACTGTGACCTGCCTGAGAGAGCATCTGTCCAATATATCTTTCTATTACAATTCCTTTTATGCATGTTACACATTCCTTCTGCTGTATTTCCTAAAGTGATGAAAATGCCTTCTGACTACAGACCCATTTGCACTGCCAGCTTCTGAACATTTCTTCTGCAGCAGGAAACACTGTCTGATAAGAGATACAGGGTTTGGCAATAAGCAGGCCATAAAAATAGAGGACTGGAATCAGCACTTTGATCTCTATAGATGAAAGCTTCTTAATAACTGGTTTTAAAGAGAAGAGAAAGTTTACTTTCGTTTTACAGAGACATTCTTGCTAACTACAAACCTACAACAGATGTACAAAGTATCCCAAGAGCACCCAGGATGATGTCACCAAAGCTTTCATTAATGCCTTAAATTACCAAGTACATCATACTACAGCTTTTTGTTGTCAAATGTGTGCTTAGTACCCCAGTTTCCCTCCCTCAGCAGTGCCCCTTCCAATCCCAGTTGTGTTGTACTGCCTGTACACAGCATGAGCTCAACAGAAATGTCATTAATATTAAGACAACAACAACAACAATATCCATAACAGGAGAGTTTCAAACAATCCCAGATCCATTTTGGTTAAAAAAAGTGGGAATCTGTGAAAGTGGAAGGAACAGGCCTCCTCTGTTTCAGTGGTCTGAGTTAATCAGGTTAGGACTGCGTGAAAAGATAATATGATGTGTGCAGAAAGCAAGGGAGCAGAGTATCTGCCCTTTAGGCTGCACCCTTTGCATCAGTGACCACTGGAGAGCCTCTGATCCGTGTCTGGAAGCAGCAGCACATCTCACAGCCAGGCTGGTCAGTCGTGCTGAGGACTGGCACATGAGGAAGGAGAACACACACAGTCAGTTTGTGATGGTCTTTGGGCAGAACCACTGGGTTATGCCTGTGGAGAGGAGCTCCAAGCACAGATATCACAGAGGCTTCCCCTGAGGCTGTGTAGGTGAAAACTGATAGGGATGAGTTTATACAATACCATTGAGGGCAACAGTCACTCAGGGATCTCTGTGGTTCACATTATAATGAATCATCTATTTCCTTTATGCCCTCGCTGCCCATACTTGCAGATGAGTTTACCTAAGTGTCCTATTGCCAATAGTTTTGTTTCATTTCAGCAAAATGAAATACAGTAAAATATAGGAGAAGCAATACTGTCCACTGTAACCCATCTACCCCACCACTTTTAAACTTGTGGTTCACGGCCTCATAGTAGGAAACCTGTGACAAGTAAATAAAAGGCAAAGAAATTGCCACAAGCCTCCAGTGCACTGTGTAAGAACTTGCTCTTCCATTGGAAAGCATTTAGAAGGAACCAAGAAGAGTTTAAAAAGCACAGCTCTAACTTAATATATAAATCCCCAGACACTTTCTAATGGTTGCAGTGTCCCTGTGCTTGAGCTGGAGTTGTGGGAAATGCATATTAACTGGTCTTCACATGTGCCTAAGCACATGTTCTTATTAGAAAAGGCTTTCAAATATTACTTGAAGACATTAATGTCTTTCTGCTAAATGACCTTGAACACATTTGATGACTGAGTTCTTCCAGTCATATTTTTAGGGAGGAAATGTCAGGAAAGATAAATTAAAGGGGTTTCCAGGGACTGGTAAGTTTCGGATTTGTAGGAGAAATGTGCATTGCAGGCATGTGGGGATAAAAGAAGAAGTGGTTGGGAAAGGCAGAGAGTTAATTACACAGGATGCTTTATGTGAGAGAAGACAACTATAAAGATCTTTGTCCACTACAGTAGGTATTGCCATCAAAACCACAGAGCGAGTCCTCAGTTTTGGGTGTTACTGAGTGAGCTTGTGATGTGTACAGGCAAAGTGCATGTTTTACACCTCAAAAAGCTGATCTGTAAACAAGAAGACAACTCACTACAATGCCTGCTGCTATTGCTGGAACTTTCTGTTAAGACAAATAACAAAAAAACCCTTTTTTTTGGCCAAATCTTTTGGGGAAATGAAGGTTTGCCTGGAAAAAATGAAACAGAACATTTCAGTAGCATCCAATGTCTGATACTTGATATATGGGAGCAGAGACAGGGCAGGATGCTATAGGAAGAGAAAAGATCTCCAGAAGAAGAACATAACCTTGTGTAATGATTTTAGCCCTGTAGCTGGCATGAATGAAAAGTCACATCAACTAGACTGGAACTGAGGCACAATCTGTATTCCTATACTTTGGGAAATACTAATATATCATATCATATCATATCACATCATATCATATATCATCTCAATTACATTATGTTTTAGATTCAAAATAAAAAAAACAACCCAAAATCAAACCCACACATCATTAAATGTTTCTCAGAATTATTAATTGGAAGCACAAAATATTGTATTTCTGGTTATGGAGAACTCTGCAAATCATTTTATCCCATTCCTTGAACTGAATAGCTCCTGAATTTGCTCTAAATTGCAGCTGTGTCCCCCTGTGATGCCATCTGATTGTTGGTAGCTCTGGCTGAGGCATCAAACACCAGCACTCACCCCAGGCTGACAGAGAGAGGTCCATCAGGACTGTCTGTGTGTGTGTGACTCTCTGCATGGCCCCATTTGAGGGGCAACAACCTGCTTTGAGGGAGGACTCATCCTGGAAGGGAAGACTGGCCCTTAATGCATTTTGCAATACGGCCTTAATAATTTACTGAGGAGTGGCATGTAAGAATCATTTCTCCGTGAAGGGAATGAATTGGTATCTAAGGGGATTCCATTCCTTTAAAAAGAATTAGAGAAGTCACTTACTGTAAACTGTATTTGGCAGCCTCCCATGATATAATCTAAGAAAGAATGCATCTTGTGGATCTGCAGACAAGAAAGCAAGACATGCAACTTAGCCGTGTACTGAGAAACATCAGAGAGCTGCCTGAAAAAACAATACATTGGAAGGATGAGAGAGACAAACCAAAAATAAGGTAAAGGAAGAAATCACTAAATACAGTTTGAGACAGAAACAAAAACACAAACAGAGAAAATATTAAAATTCTAAAGAAAGGTAAATTCACGTCAAGGGTAGAACCAAGCTCTTTTCAGTGAGATGTCAGTGGAAATTTTGCTGCTGATTTAGGAGGAATGAGCAATTTTGGAGAAATGACAGAAGGATTAAAAGGGAAACACAAAAAGTTGGCAAGTCTTTATGTGCATAAGTTTAGCACTGCCCTCTCCACTGCACAGCAGCAGGGACAGGACAAGAGAAATGGAACAGGAAAACTGGGAACATTCAACTTACTTTTAAGATTCAAGTCCTTGTCTTTACTTTTTGTGGGGGATGAGTTTCCATTGCTATTCTACAGCCAGTTCCACTTTGTTTCCATGTTTCCAACCACCATTAAAATCTATCACTGAGAGCTTAGTAAAGAAACAGCCAAAGAGCAAAATACATATTTACCTTGCACTGGTTAAGGATGACGATGCCTGAGTTCTTGTAATTCTTCTTCTTTGCTTTGTACTTGGGGTTAATGCATTCCCATTGTACCTGCGAAAAACAGCAATCACTCTTTGAAGGAAAACTTATGTACAAATTGAATAATTAACAAAAATTGCACTGTCTGATTTCCACAGTTGACTAAATCATAGCAAATAATGGTGCACAGAGAGGAGCCAATGAAAACTATTAACTGTGCAGAGAATGATCTTAATAGGAAAACACCCAGAGCAAACATCAGTCTTTGTGCACATAAAGGTGGACAGGGCACTAAGAGAGAGATCCAGACTCTTTTGTCATCTTCCAGTCTTGTAGGTTCAGGTGCTACATGTGCAAGACTGAAGATCTTTGGAGATAATAGGATAAAAAAAGAACTAACTTAATACGGATGAAAATACTAGGGGGAGCAACCTGATGCATTGAATTAACTACAAAACTGCTGGTGCAGTACACTGGAGTTTTGTACTAAACTCAGGACTGGAGAAATTCTGATCAGCTATAATCTTGCTTTCTCTTGCAAGAGAGCAACAGTTTCTCCTCTAAGTCTGATAGCAAAACAAAAAGTTAAGAAAATCACTATGAAGTGCACAAAGATGAAGTTAATTACTGATAAATTTGGAAATTTCCCTAAGAATGTATTAAAAAACTCTTTGAAAATTTTCTCATGGTTTTATTTACAAATAGTTTTACAGCAAAATAGTCCTATCGTGTTACTCATACACATTGTCTTGTTCTCCTCATAACATCTCTCAGGTTCTTAATCATTTCAGTTTTAAGTGTTCTGCCTTCCTCTGGTTTCAGGCAGACTGATTAGCTTCAAACTTTCAAACCATCACCTCTAATGTCTACAGGATTATTCATGCCTCTTACTGCAGGAATGAAATGTACATCGGCACTTGTACATCCGGATTTTTATCTGTAATGTGTTACTAAATGTGGTTAATAACATTACTATTCTCTTACAGGAAGGTGTTATGTTGGGTAACATAAAGAATAGAACTCCAAAAGGAACCAGGATGACCTATTATCTAAAAATCCCTATTATGACGTTTTGAAATGAAACATCTGTCTGTCTGTCTATCTATCTATCTATGTGTGTCTGAAGTGCTACAATTTTTTTCCTTTAATGAAAACCTTCATAAATGGTACAATACTTTGTCTATAGTGAAGCTCATATGTGATAGATCATAGCAAAGTGTCTGAGCACCTAAAATTATTTTCACCCTATGAACAGCCACAGCTGTTTCATTGAGCTGCAAACCATTGCCTGAGAGTAATGATCTGGATGTCTGAAGTATTTCAGACTTAGAGATTTTGTCAAACATCAGAAAAGGGAAGGCAAACCATATGGCTTTGGAGCAATATGAGACCATTTCTGCACAGGGGAGGAGGAGTGTATTCATCTCTGGGAACTAGAGACAGGTGACAGAGTGAAGAATGGGAAAAGAAAAAGGCCTGTTCCAACGGCAGGAAGCACATCTGCTGGCTCTCCCAGCTAGCCTACAGCTCAATTATTTTGTCTTGTGAAGCAAATTTTCCAGCTGAGAAGACAGGCACACACAGGCTCTCGTGTTCAGGGGAAATCCTCCATAAATACGTTCTCTCTGCTCAAGAGGAGCAGTCAGGCTCAAGAAATAAAAGCCCTTTTCTCCAAGCAAAGAGAATACTCTGAGATACAACATCAGAATGCAATAAGCTTCTATTGGGGAAACAGTCTGATAGCAAGGCAAAAGCACTGCCCACTCACATCTTCATATGTTGCTGTTGGGCAAAATGGTTTAACACACAGTTGTCTGCACACCTACTGGAAACATTCCTACAGAGAAACTGAGCTGTCTGGAAATGATATACAAATTGTAATATATCAAACAGAGAAAAAAGTAGGAGACAGGATTTGTGCTCCTCCCTTTGACACTGAAATACACTAGAAAGATCTCATTGCTTCCCCCCAAACATCCAAGGTGCACCTCCTTAATTTCAGTATCCTCCAACATGAATACCTTTCAATGTACCTGTCTAAACAAGGCCTGACCTATATGAAGCCATATACTATGCACATAATTTCTCTCACTGGGAAAAGGATTATTTAAGCTTGAAAAATATTATGCTCGTGGTATTGGTATATGGAAGAAGTTTACAATACATAAGGATGAAAGTAGTACAAAACATGACCTCAGGGGAAAAAAGTCTGTTCCTGTGGCCAACCTCTCAGGTTCCCTCTGCTAACTTTAAAATAGAATTATGAATGGTTCCCTACCCTGCAATGCATTTTGATATGTATGAATAACAATTCTCAGCAACTACCTAAAGCTCCTTAAAATATTCTATGTGCAAGTCACTAATGTCATTGGCTGATGTGGATAATAAAGCAAAGGAAAGATCAGATTAGAAAATTTCTAGAAAGTAAGAACACAGAAAGAACAATTTTGCACCTGTTAAATCTGCTGATGAGAGTATAAAGAAGGGAAACCAATAGGAAAGGAGGGAGAAGACATTTCCCAGTTCACAGGCTTAAAAAAAGCCAGTAAGACTGTTTTAATAAACCTCAATCCTCATCCACTGAGATCCGGTTCTGACCTTGGCAATTCCCACAGTTCAAGCTAAAGATGTGACAAGCATCATTTGAAGGAAATTCCCTATATAGGTCTTTTTATATCTCCAACTTTTCTAATGAGAACAGAGTTCAGAATTCAGCTCTAAGCAGGTAAGTAATAATGAGAAACAATTCTCAAATATTTTGCTTGCACTGTGAGACCAACTTCAATTTCCAGGCTGTTCCTGCATTCCCAGTATTGATTTGGTATCTGACATTGTTTTCTATTGATTCATTTCCTCTCTTAAATTAAGTTTTCAATTGAGAGGAAACTAATGCAAGAGTCTGCAATCTGACACTAATGGTAAACGTTGTGCAGTTTGGATTTGTTGTTCTGAAAGTCACTTAGCATTTCCTCCAGGTGCCTGACAGCTCTGGGCTATGGAAGCTCCTTCCCTGTCAAACACAGTGAAACAGAAGGCAACCTGGTTTTCACCTGTCTCCTGTTAATTTAAGTAATGTTGCAAATGTTGGTAACGAAATCCCCTGACTATACTGCGTTGGTGTTTCTTTTATACCCTGAAATTTAAACGACCGTGTGGAGAATTTCTGAGCATAAACCAAACTGCATTCAGCTATTCTTCAGTCAGTAAACTAATGCTGACACTTGGAAGGGCCTGATCCCCTTGTGGCTGTGATGAGGAGACACAGGTCCCTCAGTGGGAGATGTCACTCTCTGCAGTGCAGGATGCTGCCTTTCCAAACATCCTTACTCCTTCTCTTAGCACACCTTTAGGAAGAGAGAGAAAAGCAAACAGTGCAAGTGCCCATGCCACACAGTAAAGGGAAGTGCAGGTGACCAAATGAAGGCAATCATTGTAAACCCCAAATTTGGACAGTACGTGGCTACCACTGGCTCAAGCTATACAGAGAAAGAGCTGAGGGTGGCAGGAGAATATCATGTGCCCTAAGGCCAGAGCAGTTGCTTTCTCTGGGATGCTGTGCTTGCACAGGAGAGCACTGGGCAGTCCTGTGAGGAAAGGGCTAGAGAGCTGTGGCAAAGTCTGGACTGGCATTGGTATGTTCACTTGCCTCCCCCCGCAATTCTTTTGTTTCTCTCTCCTTCCTTTCCGCGCAGCTGCTGCAACAAATTGCACAGTTTATGAATGACAAAGGAGGCACCACAGTCTAGTGGATGGGGCAGAACCCCCAGTGGATAGCAGGGAGCATTATAACCCTGTCTTGTCTCTTTCTCATGCCTCAAGAAAAACGAGTCACTTGTAAACGACCTGCATCTCCTCCTGACTGAAAGGCGAGTTCATTCCTGCCATCCCTCCAGGCAAGAGGACAGGAGGGTTTTTTTTTTCTCTTCCTATCCCAGAAATACATCCACCATGGGAAAAGAGCTGCTTTGAATCACTATCAGAGTTTCCTCTGGGACCTTGGCCCTGGAGAATGAAGTGAAAGTTAAAGCATTTTGTTTCCCCAGCCAAGGCCCCCATCCCGACCCGTGCTCCTGAGGCTGGTTGCCTCCTCACAGGCATTTGGCAGGGGGCTGATATGGCAGCTGATGTTGCAGACAGCCCTGGCTGAACCTGGCTGTCTCCTGATAAAACTAGGCATGGAATTGTCCGTTAGTGTCAACAAACTCCTCGGCCCATTACCAAAGGCTTAGAAGTCTGAGAGTTACCTGAAGAGCTGCCTGATGCAAAGCCCTGAGTGAGGGTCACAGACCTGGGCACAGGAGGGAACCCAGCCCAGACGCCCTCGAGGTGCCATCAATCTTGTGCACTTCAGCAGCTCTCCTCACCTCCCTGATAACACCCTGACCTTGTGGGACTAGTGGAGATGGTAACCACAGTGGGGTTTCTTCCTCCTCTTTCCTTCTGTGTGTGTATACACATGCATCCATTTTTTATGTAATGCAGGAACAGATTTTTTCCTTACATAACTCCTGTGCTGCAAGGGGATCCAGATGATTTCCCTGACTTTTTTCCCCCCAAATCCCTCTGGCTTTGTTGCCTCCATTCCAAAAAAAAAACACCCCAAACCCCCTTTTTTCTCATTAGTAAGGAATTTTTTCATTCAACAATGATAAGCTTTAATAGTATTCACATTTTTGTAGTCTCAGGCTATTTCTAGTCTTGTTAAAATATATTTGATAGATTGATATTAGAACACCTTATAAAACTGCCACCATACACACATATTAAGAGATATATATATTATACCTACATTTGGACAAATCCTAAGATACAATAAACTCAAAGTATTTATTAATATCTCACTTATGGATGGATTTATTCTTACTTTGCTTTCTTGTGTCAAGATTGTGGTGAAGGAGTAAATAAAGAATTATTGGAATTGTGAAAAGTGTTAACAGAAGGTTTAGAAATCATAGAATCCTTAAGGTTGGAAAAGACCTCTAAGATCATTGAGTCCAACCATTAAACCAGTGCCACCAAGTTCCCCACTCACCTCTCATTCATGCAACGATTGCTTCAGATCTGCATGTGGACAACAGGATGTCTTTGGTCAGTTTTTATGGTGGTCAGTATGAAAACAGGCTAGGTTCCAGGATATAACAGTCTGTGACAATCAGGTAATTTTTATGGAACAGAAACACACACCAAATTATTATCCTGAAGTCGTTCATGACCAGGAGATCTTCTTAAAACAGCATGAATTGATTTCATCAGTACCACCAACCAAAGATCAGCAAGTTTTCCCCAAATTCAGTGCTTTCAGTCATGGAGAATCAACTGACACTCTGAAGGAGTCATATTTCAAGATTATCACCCCATTCAAGAATCTCACCCAAGACCTGCCACATTTAAAAGAGATTAATAAACTACTTATACCAGTCCTGATAGAAAGAAGTGATCATTCAGATAAGGAATCTTCTCTTCTTCACACAGCACTGGTCCAACCACCAGAAAGCTGCCAGTGCTAAATTCACAATATTTATCTAAATGATGCCTGGTCTGTAACACACATTCCTGAGAAATGTCACGGTGGAGGAATGCCAGGAGGCCACCTGTAAGCTCCTCAGAGGCTGATACTCAAAGCTTGGGAGAGTCAGTACCCAGCTCAGGGATGGAACTGAAACAGGCTTAGAAGCACCATCACTTCTGTAAGCAAGCAGGTGGCACATATCCATTCTCACCATCTCAAGTGGTTCTGCAGCAGTTGATAGATTGGCTACAAGATAGAAATATCTTTACTTTTAGAGGGGGAGATTGAAGAAGGGGTCAGAATGTTCTGTGTTTTCTAGAGGATGAGCTACATACAATTAAAAGGAGACTTAAAGATCCTTGTCAACTCCTCCAGAGATGAGTTGAACTGATGAAATGGTGAGGAGTACTGGCAGTTCACAGATAACACATGGCCCTTCCTGCTCCCAGCACAAACTGGTACTCCCACTCTTCCTGCTTAATGCATTTATGACAACTTGTGCTGCTGATACCAACCAATACAGACATTGCTGATGGGCAGAGGGAGAGCTGTGCCATCCGTGTAGCCTCCTCTAACACTGCACAGATCTGCAGCTGATGCTTAAGAAAAGTTCCTGAACTCCCTCTCAGTAATGAACGTTCTGTTCTCTCCAGTTGCCTGGGAAAGTGAACCCCCCCTTGTTGTCGATGACTAGGGTGTTTTGGTTATCTTTTGATTATCTTTTAACAGAACTACAGCAATGTCCTGCAGCTGACTGCAAAGCCTACTGCATAAAAGAAAATATAACCAGAAGTTCCACTGTGTCTCCTTAGCAACTGAAATGGGGATGTCAGACCTGAGCTCTGCCCTTTACACTGGCTTCCACAGCATCTGGGATAAAATTCCAGGGTTTGGTCTCATCTTTGACACTCCCTGTTGTGATGCTGTGCGAAAGAGTCCCTAATGCCAGGGGCTAAGGATGCAGCTGGCAGTTTGATTCCTCTGATTGAAAAGGGTACTCCATGAAAAGCAATGTTTTCTGGGTTCAGGCTATGGAAAGGTCTCTTCCAGGAACAAAGAACTGTGTCTAACCTACTCATGGCACCTCATGTGTAATTACGCTTCTCTTATGTGGCTTTCCTTACTAGAAATACCTAGCAACACATTCATTTGAATGCAAAACACCTTCTTACTATAACCCCTTTACTCAAAGCAAACACTCCACTGCATGTGCTTTTCTTTTAAGGAAGACTAAAACTAAAGAAAAGAACTGAGAAATGCTAATCACATTACTTTTAATGTTGCACAAAGGATGTTGACATAAACTAGGCACTAAGATGTTTTTATAGATCCCACAGATAATGGCATACATTGCCTTTAACAGCAACAGTTCTTTCTGTAGAACAGAGGAAAATGAGATAGGATGAGGGAGGGACAGAGAGAGAAAGGGAAATTTCTTTCTGGCTCCAGTCAATGACACGACTTCCAACGTGAGTGACCTCTCCTGCACAACATGAGATCCCTATATTTTTTCCATAACAACTATGTCATTTGCACCAGGATCTGCTCAAACTCCCTGCTGCTAGTTCTTGTCTAGTATGCTATCTGTGCTCATCAAAGTCAGCTTTCATTAGCTGCAAGAGCCATCTAGCATGGGCATGTGTGATTCTGGCCCACTATTTACCAGCCTCTTAAATTACTAATGCTTACTCTCTTACCCACCAAATCTTGTTTTCATCTGGAATAGACTACAAAATAAGGATTAGAAAACAGGAGAAGGGAGACTGATTCTCACATTGGTGGTAATAGTGCCCCATGAGAACCAGCTATAACAAGTTTCAGGTTTTGCAGGTACAAGGGCAAAGAATAACTGCACAGTAACAACAGAATGAGGGGGAAAAGGGAGAAATAATGGCACACCTTAGAAGTGTGGAGGGAGATTGCAGTGTTGCAGGTGAAAGGCAACCTGCCCAATGGCAAATGGCAGGCCCTTAGCAAGACCAAGGTTCAGGCACTCAGCACAGTGCAACACTAAAACACTCCTGGGCAGCACTGCAGTGTCACCTGGAACAAGAACTGACAAAGGGCTGCACTGACTCCTAACGCCTCTGAAAGAGTAATCATCGTTTTTGCTAGCTGGGGGGGAAAGAAAGCACATTCTCCATCACAATAAAGAATATAGAGTTTATCCTTCAGAGCCAGTGCTGGCACTCTGGACTACACGTCTCTTGTCTTGGCCAACAAGCTGTCTCTTTGGGAAGGACCACAGTGGTTTTTTGAAGACATTTACATTGCAAATACACACCCTTTACCACTCTCACACTGTTCCTTCCCCAGTCAAAGGTATTTCTATACAAAAGAATTGTTGCCACATCACTGGCCTTGTTAATGTTACGCATCTGGTGATCTATTTACCTCTTTATATAAAGTTTGTTTGGTTAAAGTTTTGATCCTCTGACTTAATTTGAGAGAGCAAAACAGGGTTCCATTTTCACTCAGGTTCTGTTCAGAAGTTATTTATAATGAAGTAATATATTACTAATATATATCAACAGTATTTCACACGTGAGCAACATTTGCCAAACTTTACTGTGTTCTAAGAACTTCAACAGAAAACATCTAAAAATGTGTTTCTTGACATTTCTTCCCACTAGAAGTTTCTTGACCTGTGGCATCACCTGACTGCTTACCATTTATCAAACACCTTTTGACTCTGAGGGAGCCTTCTATTAACACATTATAATCAGAACCTTAATATAGAGCCCAAATGAAGCTTATTAGGCATTTGTGTTGGGCTTTGAGATCACCATGCAACAGTGAATACAAATTATGTGCAAATTGAATATTTTCAACTCCCCCTCAGAAAATTTGTCAAAAATAACACCTTCAGAAGTAAGGAATAATAGAAAGTGACAATTTCTGGAATTAGGTATGGCAAATCATTTATCATATTCAATAATTACCATCAACTTCAATTTTAAAAGATCAAGCTGACATAAAGATGTGAAATTATTAATAAACTAACAATTTCATTTTCCCTTAGGACTATAAATCATGAAATATTTATAAAACCAATTAGTTTTCTCATTGTGGGTTCAAGTTAAAGCTGGCAGAAATGAAGGCAGCACATGAGAAATGGAGCAAGATGGAGCAGGACCCTCACCCAGTGAAGGCCTTTAGGCCAGCAGGGAATGCTGTGACTCCCCAGTGTTTTGCCATTACAGCACAGCACCTCACAGAAACAATGCACTGGGCTCAACAGGAATAAATCTTAGTGGAAAGAAATGCCTATAGAGTGGGAACTGAAAAAAGAGCCTAAGCATTTCAGGAAATTCAGGAGATGCTTTTTTGCATTTTCAGACTGTCCAGGTAGCAGTAAAACCTATGGGAGAGCTCAACACAAATCAGCTCCTCAGAGAGGATGAGGCAACGCCACCTGCTTTCTGCCAGCACTGCCTGAGCAGCGCTGCTCTACAGGGCCTCCGTGTTGAGCGCTGGGTGCCTCCACTCACCTGCCTGCCTTCCATGGCTCCTCGCATTTCCTTGAAAGTTGAGCTGAATTCCCCAATGAAGTCATGCTTGCCATTGGAATCCCAGTCCCAAACTATGCACTGGGGACACAAAGGAGAAAAGAACAAAAGAGAACATTTTTCATCAGACACAAAGGAGGCTTTACTGAAAAATACAACAGGATAAATTATGATATACCCACGGTGTTTTATATAAAAGGAATTCACAAGCCACATTAAAACCATATTCTTGTCCTGATCAAAATAAAATGACAAGTGGAATCTCTGCTCAGCTTGCTGTTGACAGTTGTGTGTTTTGGAGTTGTCCTAATGAAAGAAAATTCATGTATTTCAGAAAGAAAGGATTTCCTGTGTACATCTTTTTGGTAGGTGTAAAACCACAGCATTATGTGTATTTGCATGTTAATGGTCAAATGGTGTCCTGGCTTACCTCACTGCTGTGCTTTGCAAATATAAATTCATATTCCAACTCCTGGCTGCTTTGGGCAAACAGTTCTGTTCTCATTTTACAGTCAGTGAAGGTGAGACAACAGTTACAGAGATCGTTTTCTGAAATGGCTTTGAAATGACACACATCAGTGTTTGGTGCTCATGTCTTGGCTGTATCCCATGTTTCTCAACAGTGACTATTCAAACCAAACTGGTAAGTCTCTCCTAAATTCATGCATAAAGATGAATATCTCAATGAGTTTGAGCTGTGAGAATTTTATTTTACAGATTTAGCTAAATACAATTCAGATAGCAAAGACCAAAGCAAACAGCAGTAACTACAGGCTTAGTTAAATTATAATTTTAAAACTGGTCCAAAGACAACAAACGGGCTCACAACTTTACAGAACAAACCCCCAAATTCAGCCTCACGTTCTCTCTGCATGAAGGTCTGTGCTGGTTTCAAGGTAAACCAGCAGGAGAAATGAACTCAACACGAGAGAGATTATAAATCAGAGCTACAATTT